>JAGSMP010000856.1:0-94401 GCA_029286625.1 Parnassius orleans | reverse complement strand
TGAGCACTATAATCCTGTCCTTCACCGATTGCTAGTCTCCGTTAAGGCTGGCTGAAATTCGGTCTGGAGGACATTATTATTAGTATGTGGTAGACCTCTTTTCTGTCTAGTAGTCCGTATGGATAGGTACCACCCTCTTACCTGTTTCTGATATGATGATACCAAATAGCAGTGCTTGCTTTCCCAACAGGTGTACTATGTGCTACTTTGTTACCCTTATTCTATAAAAAATGATGATCATGTTAGTAATACTTATGGCATTATCCAGGGAGAAACTGAGGAATACATTTGTATGGCCTAAACGCCCAAAATGGTATACAAATTACTTTATCATTGTCAATTTATGTTGATAAAGAAATCATTATTTTAGTTACACTTGCTTTCCTTACTATAAAAAATAATAATGTAGTGTTTCACAAAAAGGTAAACACTTTTTGAATATCTTCTCGTTTATAAAAATATTAAGGAAACGCAGAAAAAAAAGTGAGATCGTAGCCCTGCGAGCCTTAACTTAACCTACGTTTTATGTGAGTACAATATATCAGTGACCAAATTTTTTGTGAATTATGAGTGCTGTGTTTTGGTCTGACGTGAATAGAGAGCAAGTACGATTACAGGCTGTGAGGCATTTCTTCTTATTCCTCATACATGGCAAGGGATTAATAGCCTGACTTGACTGCAGTAGCCACATACCGTCAGGTGGACTGAAAGTTCGTTTAACACTTCAATATTATAAACCTTCAAATTTTGATAGTATAGCGTACTACTACAACCGAGTCTTAATCCGAGGATAGATGTAGATGTGGATGTCTATGGGCCGCAGCATTAACTTACGATCAGGTGGACTGTGTGCTTGCTTGTCACCCTTATTTTATAAAAAAACAGCGCTTAACCCCTGAGCTCCTTTAGATAATGAATTAAAAATGAATACTACAGAATATACTTTTACAATTAAAATTTATCATAAAACCACGAAGTGTCTGAAATGCGACGCATTAATATATTCCGTCTTCTTGATTATCCCCCAGACTCAATGCACTTTCCTATAACTGTGAGGAATTGTTATAATGCCTGGCTGACATTGGCGCATAATGAAGGGGATGGCCGAATGGGCACGGCCCACGCCAAAATTGTCTAGTGCCCATCCCAACAGGTATGGTTACCAACCCAAAACTAGGAATATTTAAAAGTTAGTTTAGTCAATTAACAATGCTTTAATTAAAAATACCTTTCACGAAATATTTTTGTTTAATTTTATTTAAGCAAGGAATCATTCCTAAAACCGATGGCCGAAATATATCTCAATACTTCAAGTTGATTCGGTTAATCGGCGTTCGAATAATCGGCGTATATCGTTTATATGTCTGTTAGTGATAGGGGTAACTTTTTAACGACTTGACCGATTGAAGTCATATTCACAAAATATATCAGTCTATTTGTTTTGTCGAGACGATGCTGCAAGGCTATGGTAGTACCCGATAGGTAGAACTGTGGTCAAGTTATTAAAAATATATTATATTTACTCTGTAAAAATCCGAATTGAATTCGGAGTAAGCTGGAAAGGGCAGAAGTAAGTCTACCTAACCAGCTAGTATTTGTATAGTTTTTTTTCAAAGTGTTACCTCCACACTAGAATTTTCTCCTGTATCGCGAGGGCAGTTTATATCTATAAATTTCAAAAGGATAAACATCCAGAACCAGAAAAATTATTTGTAGGCCATACAAATACTAGTTCAGTGCGGGAATCGAACCCGCGGCCCTTAGTTAAGTGTTTACTTTTTAAGCCTTTTATTACATAAATCCTAAAGTATACGCTTTTACTCGATATGGTGGAACCGTGACCTTTTAACTATTAACGAGGCAGTATATCTAACATCTTGAGGGTTGACAACGTATTTACATTTTGTTTCGTAATTAAAGAGAGATTTGGGTGTGTACGGGTCACAGTATCAACTTACCATCAGGTAAACTGTTTGCTCGTTTGGCATTCTTATTTGTATGAAATAGTCACGAAAAACATTTTTGAAATAAATATTTTAAAGTGCGGTACTGTTTCTATTAAACGCTTTATCATATTACACGCTTCGCGATGCGAATGCAGACAAATTAAAAAGTAAAATATAACAGCACGTGGCGCAGAAGCGGCCATTAAATTATCGCATCTGGAGTTTTGAAAATTAAATAGCCAGCAGTACAATTTTAAGAGGGTTTAGCTGTGGCAACCCCGGTGACAATTTATAAAATATTTGCTCCCAACTATTTAAAAAATATTGTTAGTTGATAATATCCACCTCAATTTTGAGCTACAGTAATTAAATACGACTTATTTGTATTTGTAAAATAAGTAAAAGTCATGAATATTTTAATTAAATAGCGTTTAGTGTTCCAACTAAATGTGACAGATGTAACGAACTTCTTTTAAACTTATTGTAAGTATAATTCTTGTTATCCCTTTAACATTTTGAGATTTAACTTTTAAGTAAATGTTGTTCCAGATTTCATTTTGAATTATTTACCTGATGGTTTAATTTGAGATCTGTAAATAGACCTATAGATCTAGACATTTGCTTACTCCGCTTCTTTGGTTTTCTTTCTTTGTTTTCTTTTGCTACATATTTACACTTAATCTGTCAAGTCTTTGAAATACACATGAGGTAGTCCAAAGTCAACTTTGTAGAAAGCTCCAAAGAGTATATAAATATTTAGAAAGGACCTCAGAACCAAAGAGTAAATAATCACTACGTTTATTCAGAACCATAATTAAGAGTGCTCAGAACAATACATTTTAAATGTTATTTATAACAATTATACAACAAAAATTTATTATAATTAGTTTCGTTACTAAATTACGCTTTCTAAATTAAGAGAATTTACTTCAAATGACGAGGTCCTGCTTTTATCCACGCGTCGCGTTCACTTCACATACTTTAATCTATTTTCTTCCGCGTGAGTGTAAGAGGTAAATATTATATAATTTAAAAAATTAAGTGGGTACAAAATAAAGTTTGATGTTAGTTTTTATATAAAAGTTAGTATTTTTAATTACACTGTTTTTAAAAGTTATTTGCTTATATTTTGCTTCGTAACAATTTTATACACTATAAAATTACATTTCAAATACTGTGTCGTTCACGTATCACTTTATATTTAATAGTCAGAATTAACTGAAAATTAAATATAAAGTATGAGTTATCACTATAAATCATGTAAAACACAAATTTTCATATTCCACAAAGTCCAATATTTTATGAAAAATACGTTTTAAGTTATAATTTCGATATATAGTAAACATTATTTTTAGAGGCTCCTACTGAGTATATCGATATAATTATATTATATATTTATTTTCTTTATGAATATCGAGTGTTTCTATGTCCTTTTTCTTTCTTCATAGTTATTTGATTTTAACATATAGATATTGAATTTTAACATAGAGGATTCGTCAGATTTGCCTTAGTTGTAGAAGTGACATATAATATTTGAATTTTTCCTTTTCAGTAAACTTGTTTGGTTTTGTTATTTATAACTGTTTTACCATTGAACTTGTTGACGCAACTTTTGTTTAATAACAAACATATTTTTCAAATAATAAAACTACCACTTCCCTCTCCTTACAATTTCCTTCCACTGCTGGCCATAGCCATGGAAATAAAATTTTACTGCCACAACTATAGTCCACCTCGGCAACACTGCTCTAAACATCGCACGGAGCATCAGCGTTCCACCGAGATCAAATTTAGTAAAAATTTTCGTCTGTTTTTCCTCCCACATTTTTTATTATCACTATTACAACAAACACCGTTAAAGCCTATTTTATAGCCCCCGCTGAACATAGGCCTCCACTATATGCGTCATAGAGGTATATTTGTCATAGTTGCCACGCTTGGCAAGCGGGTTGGCAAGCACATTTTTTATTTTTAGTCGTTATTAAGAAGACGCTGGCCATCTCCTGATTTATTTCCTCTGTCGCCTCTAGACATGAGTGATAAATAACATCACGGTTAAAAAGTTCCAAAATAACGTTGTTCCTTCGCGCCGCCACCATACTATTTTCTCCATTACTCCTGTCACTGATTTAACCAAACAAAATGAACTACGCCTCTACACGGTAATTGATGATTTTTCAAAATATTTCATTTATCGACAAATCGTCTTGCAATCGTCGTTACTCTAGCGCTCGCTTGACCTTCATACAAATAATTCTATATTTTATTTGTTGATAATTTTTATTTTCGGATAAGAACATAGTAATGACTCTAATTTATATTTACCATCATTTAAAAAATTGTCATTGGCCTGACCTACTATACTTTTGGCTTGACCATAGTTCTGACTAAGTTTGTCCAATAAAATATCAAGGTGAGAGGTTAATAGTAAAATGAATGCAGCTATATTAATAGTATAGTTGTAGCACGAATGGGTCGGCTCGACCGGGGAAGGACCACGCTCACAGAATACCAGCGTAAAATAGCAGCTTAATGCTGCTGTGTTTCGTATGGTGAGTTTAGAGAACCGGAGACCCTTTTACTGGAAAAGAGGCATTCCAACTTAGTCCTCACGGCTGACAACGCATCTGCATTTTAATTCGCAAAGGAAGATAGATGTAGATGTCTATGGGCCACAGCAACCACTTACCATCAGGTGGATTTGTGCTCGTCTAAGTCGTATCGGTCCGGAAAAATCGCTGGTGGTAATCGGGTCCACAAGGAAGTTGTGCAAGGAAGAAAACTTCTTCTAAATCATACAGTGGTGAACCGCCAATCATCCAGGTGGTATGGATGGTATCGCGAGTTTTGTCGCAATGTGCGATGGTGAAATTGAGCGGCTGGAATTAGTCCGAACAATTCCTCAGAGCTCTTCTGGGGATTGAACTGAACTAGATTTAGTCGCCTTCAATCCGAGACTTTGTTCAGCAAAGACTCGATTTCAGACACAAGTTTGTCCCGGTACTCGGCGACGTTTTCCCGAGAAATATTTGCGGTCGGTATATAAGGCATCACCAGTGCTGTCGTCTGCATAGCAATGAATGTTACCAGTTTCCAACATATCATTGATATGCAGGAGAAACAGCGTTGGCGATAGCACGCAGCCTTGTGGAACACCAGCGTTGATAGGCTTGTAATCAGGCATGCACCGACTACTACGACCTTGATGCTCCGATCAGCAAGGAAACTGGTGATCAATTGCACAATTTCTCAGGAAGCCCATAGGAAGAGCTTCAAAAGAAACGCTTTGTGCCAGAGCCGATCGAAGGCCTTCGCTATGTCCAAACTAACGGCTAATGCCTCCCTTGGACTATACTGCCTCGGCCCATCTATGAGTCAGGTAGACCAGAAGATCACCAGCTGATCGACCACGACGAAAACCGTATTGGCGGTCACTAATCAGTTGGTGATCCTCAAGGTACCTCATGAGCTCGCAGTTTATAATGGATTCCATTATTTTGGAGAACAAGGAGGTGATGGCGATAGGCCTGTATTTGGACGGTTCTGGGCGGTCGCCTGTATTTGAACGGTTCTGAGCGGTCGCCTTTTAGGGATCAGGTGGACCAAAGCTGTCTTCCATGAATTCAGGACTACGCCTTGGGAGTAGGAGTATCGGAAAAGACGCGTTAAAACCGGGGCCAACTCCGGGCACACGTCTTCAGCACAATGGGAGGGACTCCATCAGGCCCACTCGACTTGCTGACGTCCAGGGAGAGGTGCTTTGCAAACCGAGCGCTGTGTAAACAGCACTCACACCGAGGATAGTCGGCGGTGTGTTTCCCTGTCATTCAGAGTCGAGTTGGACGCAAAGAGAGAGCCTAACAGATCTGCTTTCTCCTTTGCGGCATGGGCCAGTGAGTCGTCCTCTCTGTGAAGAGATGGTAGAGGTGGCTGACAGAAGTTCCCTTGGACAGCCTTGGCGAGAGACCAGAATGCACGGGTTCCCGAAGGAAGGTGAACTAGCTTCTCGCCAATTCTGCCGATGTGCTCAGACCTTGCCTTGGCAATAACTCTTTTGAAGGACCTGGAGGCGGAATTATACTTCTTTTTAAGAGCGCTGGTGTTTACATCCCGAGACGTTGATGCGTCAGCCCAGGCCCGGTAGTACTCCTGCTTATAGCGTGATGCTATTTTACAGGAGCGACCAAACCATGGCTGGGATCTGCCTCCGATGGGCACCACAGAGGATGGAATAAAAAGTTCCATACCCTGAAGTACCACATCAGCAACAGAATCAGCAACAACGCTGAGATCTTCCGGCGAGAAGCAAACTCGCCCCAAGGGCAGGATGCAAAAAGACCGCATCCTATCCCAATCGGCCCACCTATAGTGCCAAACACGGCGGTGGCCTGCAGAATGCAACTGCGACGTTAATGTGTGGCACCACACTCCGGAAAAACAATGATCCGACGAGCCTAAAGGGCGTCGACGGAAATCTGATATCCGTCGGGTGAGAGGTCAGCAGAAGGTCCAACAGGAAGGTTCATGATCTTCCTCATCTGGAATCCGCGTAGGCGAAGTAACCAGCTGTGTAAGACCATATGCCAAAGCAAAGTCATAAACAGATCTCCCCGCATGATCGGTTGAACGTGAACCGAGCCATTCGGCGTGGTGGGCGTTAAAATCGCCAAGGATCACGATCTCTGCGGATGGGATCTGCTGTAACAAGGAATCTGTAGCCATTTGGACATGGTCTATGAGTCGGTCTGTTTCGGCATTACCGCTATGGGACCTATAGAGGCACCCGTAGACGCGGGGATGGTCGTCGCTGTCTACGCGCAGCCATAGGATGGACAGGTCCGTACCTTCAAGACTGCCGAGGCGTCGAAAACAGATGTCCTCTCTGACGTATACGCAAACTCCAGCCCGGGGCACAAAGAGTGTTCTAATTTGTACCCCGGTAGGAGAGATATGAAATATCAGCCGGAGAGGACACCTGAGTCTCGGCTAAAGAGCAAGGCCGGCTTCGCCGTCTCTAGATGGAAGTGGACAGCGTTAAGGTTGGAATGAACTCCCCTGATGTTGCAAAAATTCACGGATAGCGTGACAGGGGTCGCCTTGGTCTTATTGCTCCGCTTGCCCCGAGCAGTATTAGTCGCGAGCGGAATTTTGCTCCCAGAATACGCGGGGCAGCCTGAGCACCCACGCTCAGGAGTGGAGTAGCTTGGTCGTGGATGCTCAGCGAGGGATTCTCCAGGGGTGCTGGTACCCTCCTGGGGTAGTCTTTCGTTTAATTCCGCTACCATGTTGATGGGGGGGGGGGGGGGGAATTGGGCCTCCGGCCACCTGCACTCACCAAGCGAAACGCAGAGGTAAACCTCTACTTCACGCTGGTATTCTGTGAGGTCGTGGTACCAACCCGGTTCGAGCCGGCCCATCCGTGCGACAGCACAAGCTGCCGCGTGGCTCTACCACAGTTAATGGGAGACTTCAACGCAAAACTAGGCACAAGAGAGAACGGTGAGCTGAAAGTAGCGAAATTCGGAATAGGGCAACGGAACCCAAGGGCCAGCCGCTGGCCGACTTCATGAAGAAAGAGGGACTCTTTATGATGAACTCTTTAGAAACGGCCCCACAGGAAGTGGACCTGGTCGAGCCCCGACGGTTCGACAAAAATGAGATTGACTTCATTCTGACGACCAGACGACAACTGTTCAGTGATGTCTTAGTGATCGCGAGGGTGAAACCGGCAGCAATCACCGAATGGAGAGAGGCACACTGAACAAAAACAATAAGTTGGAGAGGTCACGTCTAATGAAGTCAACGCTCCGTCCCCCTCGTGCTCTAATCCAAAGTCCCGAAACCTTTCAGCTCGAGCTACGAAACCGTTTTCACTGCCTAGAAGATTGCAATGCAGTGGACGATATGAAAAACAAGCTCGCGGAAACTGTCCATGCGGTCGAAGCTAAGTTTTGCAAGACCCGCCGCAGAAGAACACAATAACTCTTCGATCACACTCTTAATCTCATGGCTGTTAGACGGGATATGAAGCTGCAGTCTTCAGTAGATTTGACAGCATACAGGCAACTGAACAGACAGATCTCCAAATGCATGCGGCGAGACTTACGCAACTTTAATACTGCTCGTATTGAAGAAGCGATCGAGCGGAACCAGGGCTCAAAGTCTTTGCTAGAGATTTGTCTGCCAGAAGAGTGCAGAGTCTTTTCCGACACTATTCCGATGATATCCCAGACGTTAGTCTGAGCGAGATTAGAATGGCTCTCCAGCACCTTAAAACAGCAAGGCCCCAGGCGAGGATGGTATTACAGCGGAGCTTCTGAAAGCGGGTGGAAAACCGGTACTTGAAGTCCTTCAGAAGCTCTTTAATTCCGTCCTCCATTGTGGCATTACACCTGTGACGTGGAGCAGAAGTGCGGTGGTCTTGTTCTTCAAGAAAGGCGACAATGCTCTCTTGAAGAACTACAGACCGATTTCCTTCTAACCCGCGTCTACGTGCTGTTTTCGAGAGTCATTGCCAATCGTCTCGCACGCCGACTGGACGACTTCCAGCCTCCCGAACAAGCCGGTTTCCAAAAGGCTTTAGCACCATACACCACATACATACCCTTCGGCAAATTGTACAGAAGTCCGAGGAGTACAATTTGCCACTATGTCTGGCGTATGTGGACTACGAGAAAGCCTTTGATTCCGTCGAAATTTTGACGGTGCTGCAGTCCTTCAGCGGTGCCAAGTTGACTGTCTTTAAATTGAGGTGCTGAAGTGCTTGTACAGTAGGGCTACGATGGCTATCCGAGTACAGAACCAGAGTACGAAACCTATCCAACTGCAGGAGGTGTAAGACAGGGTGACGTGATATCCCGAAACTCTTCACAGCTGCATTGGAAGACGTTTTCAAGCTTCTGGACTGGAAAGGATACGGTATTAACATAAATGGCGAGTACATCACCACCTTCGATTTGCCAATGATATAGTCCTTATGGCAGAATCGCTGGAGGACCCAAGCACTATGCTCAATGACCTCAATAGTGTCTCCCAACGAATAGGTCTTAAGATGAACATGGACAAAACAAAGATCATGTTTAATGTCCATGTCACACCTATGCCGGTAGTTGTTGGGAGCACTAAGCTCGAAGTTGTTGACGAGTATGTTAACCTGGGACAAATATTGCGACTAGGTAAGTCCAACTCGACCGAGAGTTCAATCGACGGATTCAACTCGGTTGGGCAGCGTTTGGGAAATTACGGCACATCTTCTCGTCAGGTATACCTCAAAACTTAAAAACGAGACTTTACAACCAGTGCGTGTTGCCAGTGATGACCTATGGAGCTGAGACGTGGTCCTTCACTGCTGGCCGGATGAGGAAGCTTAAGATCGCTCAGCGAGCTATGGAGAGGTCTATGCTCGGAGTTTATCTGCGTGATAAACTTAGAAATGAGGATATCCGCAGTAGAACCAGAGTGACCGACATAACCCAACGGATTTGTAAGCTGAAGTGACAATGGGCAGGCTATATAGCTCGAAGAACCGACAACCGATGGGGAAAAAGTTCTCGAGTGGCAGCCTCGTACCGGCGGACGAAGTGTAGGGCGTCTCCCCACTAGATAGAGTGACGACTTGGTAACATATGCAGGACGTCGATGGATGCAGGTGGCTCACGACCGTGCTTTGTGGCATTCCTTGGGGAGGCCTATGTTCAGCAGTGGACTTGTGAAGGGCTGTGATGATGATGATGATGACATAGATAATTTGAAAGCGACCCAAACTCAAAATTTGTTTAATGAGCTCATAGAGTGTGAATTTCCTAAAACATTGCGACCCTCCACAACAATCGATTTGACTGGTGAAGATTATGTCACATCAAGAACAGCAGCAAGGGTTACCTGCAGTAGAATAAAATTAAAGAAATACATAAAAAATAATTAATATGGTAGGAAAGTCCAAAAGTTAATAAAAACTAAAATTAATACTAGAAATTATATAAATGTATGTAAGGAAAAGCATTAATCAAGTAATAAGCTTAAATTATATTCAATTGAGATGGAAAATATGAATAACTGTTAGGAGACTGAAATAGATTGTCTAAATTCAGAAGTGTTATTACTTAAAAACTCCCTACAAATTATATCAAATAAATATGCATCGGCTCAAGATGAAATAAAAGAACACGTATGGATGATCTGGTAAAGTCATGTAAAGATAAAGAGGAGCGCTTTGACTCCTTAATAAAACATCATCCTTTTAATAACTCTGAACCGGAAGTTGGTCATTTAAACCAACAAACCATTTTTACCATCATTGTAGTAACTTCGCACCATCTTATCCAGGCTTGGATAATAAATTTTATCTAACAATAGTGTTTTTACTTTTTCATTAAATTTTTATGACATTTGACATATTATGTAGAGCACCGTCATATCATCAAGTTTTTATTTTTTTTATTTTATTTTATCTATTTATTTCAGGCTATTAACAAATTAAATTATAATAGTTTCGTTAGTTAGTTAGCTATAATAGTTTAGTTAAAAAAAACAATACATTTAAACATTATAAAAACAAAAAAAAAACATTCCAACAATTGTGGGATAGGTCTACACAACGACATATGATCTACGGTTGACTAATTACTTTGACTTTGTGACCAGTTATGATCAGAGTGTGACCAATTAAATAAGCGTTGAAAGAACTGCGTATGTCAATATTGATGTGAGACCAGAATGTAATCTATTAAAAGAGCGTTAAAAGTACTGCGTTTGTGTATATTGGAGTGCTAAACATTTTTATATCGCTACAACTTTTTGTTTGAGACGGCCTAAAATTTTAATCATCCTATACTTATCGTATTTTGTAGACCAATTATCCAGAAGTTTTCACCAATGACGTCTATTTTCAGCCTCTTATGATATTTTTTACAGATTACCTGCTTCTAAATTTGAGGTGCTAATGAATAACTTTGACCTTGAAAATATTAATCAAACGTGAATGCTATGATGATACGGACGTCCTTGAAATTTTAAACTCCTTGTGATTATTTTTATACTAGATATTGTTAACTTCTGACCAATCGTGTGTATTTCATAACTTTCTAGGATCTTTGCTTGATATTGCAAAATTATTATTTTGAGGGGTTAATCAGAAAAATTATTTTGATTTTTTAATTTTTTAATTAATACGTAAATAACGTTGACCAATTATCAAAATTAATTGACCAATTGTGACCATTTCGTGACCAATTTAAATAATTTTAGATCAGATCTCTAAGATTTGTTTGAGTTGCTAAATTTTTTCCGATGACCTTGGAATTTTAAACTCTCTGTAGTCAGTGTCAAAGTATTGACCAATTATTAAAAAATACTGACCATTAGTGACCATTCTGTGACTAATTCGGACCACTTTTTGTAAGGCCTAATATCATAATTTGCTAATTAATCCGCTAATTAGATAGAGCCAAAAATTTGATAAATTATTTCGTAAGGTTTCTTTTTTGCCTAGTATTATAATAGGTCGGGGAAAAAGTTTCTTTGTATTTTATATACAAATTCAAGACATTTTTTTAAAAGTTTAATTATAATATATATGTACCATTTTGTTCGATAATTTGTTGCCATCTTGTAGGTAGTGATATTTATTTATTTCCCACTATACAATTATCATTACAGGTTTATCACCTAATGCGATAATGTATACAACTATTTTTACAAACTACAATTACAATTACACAGCTACAATCTAATAATTATTGATCTTAATATTATGTACTTATTTCTATTACAAACACCATATCTATGTCACAGTAGGACCATAACTTATTTCAAAGAGAGCTCTCACTATGAACCCACCCAGAGTACAACAAAATAGATCTATGTCTTCTGCTGTACGGTTGAGGATATAGTGTGCGCGCGTAAACGGCGCCTCATTCACCAGCTTAGTGCGGCCGCGCGGCACAGACAGCAGCCGCGGTCGCCGCCGCCGCCACACGTATCTCTCCGAAATACACATGCGCACTTGTTGCAATACGTATGGATTGTGAATATTTCCCCTCATCACCTTAAAAATATATGAGACTAGCGCTAAATTCCTTCTAACTTTTAGCTCATTGTATCCTACCATACCTAAGGTGAATAAGGTAGGATACTTATTTGGGTAAAATGGGTATACTTCATACATTTTTTATATAAATATCTAATAAATATGTTCTGCACTCTCTCCAACATGATACTATATTTAGTTTCATGTGGAGAACAGACGACTGAGTTGAACCTTAATATTAGTGAAGCCCCTAGCTACCCGAAGCACGAATCCTAAATTTCTGTTGGCTTTTTTACAGTATTTGGTTACATACTCTCGAAATTCTAGTTTAGAGGAGAAATTAACCCCTAAATCTCTGACTTCTGACACTTTCGCTATTAATACCCCGTTAATTTGGTATTGGTACTTAACTGGAGATAGTGCACGGCTGAAAGTCATAGTTATGCACTTCGAGACGTTAAATTGTAAATTATTATGTTTGCTCCAGGTTACCACCCTATCTATATCTTGTTGTAACTTTTGGCAATCCTCTCTGTTCCTAACAGCAAGATACAGTCTCAGATCATCTGCAAATAGAATGCAATGAGCATCCTTGACAACCGTCGGAAGGTCATTTATCAATAAAATTAATTCCAACGGACCAAGGTTGCTTCCCTGACTCACTCCGGACCTAGTAAAATAATTTTCTGACCTATACCCCACATATTCTACATACTGCTGTCTGTCCCGCATGTAGCTAGCAAAAAAGGTTGGTAAATGGGGAGTAAAACCTAAAACTTCCAGTTTTGTGAGCAGTATATCATTATCCACTAGGTCGAAAGCTTTTTTGTAGTCAAAGAAAGCTACATCTACCTGTCCTCCAGCATCCACTTCAGGTACAATATAATTCATGTAGTTAATTAGGTTGCTAGTGGTGCTCCTGGTGGGTCTGAAACCGTGTTGCTCATCTGAAAGCTGTACATTAACCTGCGAGAGGATGCTCTTGTGTACTGCAGCCTCCAGTACTTTCGCTGGTGTCGAAAGCACAGCAACCGGTCTTCTGTATTGGTCCACGATCGATGCTGACTTTCCTTTGGGTACCGGGATGACCTTGGTTGTTTTCCATCTTTCTGGAAACACAGCCTCCGCCAGACACTGATTAAAGATATAGAGAAGTGGCCTACTAAGTACTAGACGGCAGTCTTTGAAAATGTAGGGCGGTATGCCATCGGGTCTCGTTGACGTTTTTGGCTTGAGATTAATCCCGTTGGCTGATATAATCCGTTGCTGTAGAAATCTTGGGATTTTTAATCAAAAAATGCGATAAGTAGTTTTGATAGTCCTCTTTTGATGTTAACCTAACACTACCCAAAGAATTCTAAAAAGACCAAAACAGGTGAATATCTGATGGTGCAAGGGTGAGGATACGCAAGATTGCGTTGATAGCGGCTCAGCAGTGGACGTTGTACACAACGAAACGTTCTTGCTACGTGCATCGGGCGACGATGGAGGCAGCTGTTGTCGGTACGGTCGCGCGCGTTGTCCCCGTTGACTCGGCGGCGGTGGTCACAACGCAAGCGTTAGCAGGTTTGAAAACGTCAAAGTGAAGTAAACTTTTTTTTGAATTTTACATTTAGAATTAGAGTTGCAAGTCCCTGCCTTATGTACAACACTCAAACAATTAACACAAGCGTGTCGTTCTTTAACATATTTATAACGGTCGTTTGCTGTCATCGTACAAAATGCTGGACACACAAATGATCATGCAAAATATCCTTGCACAAACATTTGTATGTATCGGCCATAGCGACATAAGATTGCTGTCGTGGAGCTTTTGCGGTGGGTCGGTGATTCGGGTTCGAATTCGAAGTCGAAGTCGAATTATAAGAGCGCTGTAATATATTAGCTTGTTCTTTTACGTAGCCGGTTAAACTTTTAAATTTAGGAATTTTATACTTTCGAGAATGCATTTCGAAAGAACGAACTGTTTCGGGATCTAACTTTTTTAAAGCGGTATGTAATATAACAAAATCAGTTAAATCAGGTATTTGTAAGTTTTTAAATGCGCTAACCGCGGTTACGAATGTATGTAAAAATAATTCTAAGTTTCGAGCAGATGAGTAAGAAATTGGTTTAAAGTCGAAAATTTGATTGATATAGGTCGATGCTAGCATGCGTTTATCATCGTACTTCTCTATAAGCGCGTTCAAAATAAGTTCACAATTCTCAGCACTAGAAGTAATACCGGCAAACACAGAATGCGTTCATATTGTTAATTTACCTAGGAGGTAATACAATTTATCGGCGTCTGATAGGGACGGATTATCATGCACAGTGGATTTGAAACTTGCATAAAATAATGACCATGAGCGGATATCACCATCAAACGACGCTAGCTCTATAGAAGGTAAAGACGGTCGCGATATTGTGGCCTATTTCGGACATTCATTTGTTATTCGACTTGTAAGACGAGTAATTACACGTTTTATATGACAGTATAATTCCTCGAACGCGACCCATGACTGATATTTCACCTTTGCTCCTGGGTAGACTTGCATATTATATAAATTGTACTCGGTTAATACCTTTTCGAAATCATTTCGGAATGCATCAATCGAAATCGCGCCAGAAAGGATATCTTCCTGTCCAACTCACTGTCTACTTGTTGAGCGATCATAAATTGTGTGTAAGCGCTTAAATAAGGAATCATGACTAGCTATAGCTATATTCAATAACATCATTAATTTGGGGTCTGGCGTTTCAGCCCTAGGTTCATTCGTTTTTGACGTGCTAGTTTTTGACATTTTTATAATAAATATATATAGGAAATATTAAGGTTATAAGTAAAGTTTTAAATTTAACTGGCGAGCGATGAACAAATACACAATTTATTAAAGCGTAGTAAACACTAATTTATCGCGGAAATATCAGGTAGATTTATTAAACTGATCTAAATTTGTTTGTGAGCGAGCGGTATGTAGACATTGAATTATGTATTGCGGTAAGTATATGGTAAATTATATAATAGCGATGAATATACGGCTTTAAATTAATGTAATAGATATATATTGCGTGTATATATTCCAGAAATTAAGTAAAATATTATATTTAAATGTTTCTAAGTATATACTCGTATATATACGTATGGCTTTAATTATGCCTATTCTGTATATAAATATTCCAACGAAGGGCTAAAAAATGGTTGTCGACTTGAAAAGTTTTAATAAAATTCTAAATCTCATTCGTCAATAAGATTGACCAAAAAAACGCGGAATATTTCAATTTGATAAGTGGCGGTAACACCTATAAAAGAAAGGCTGTGGAGCTTGACTACCCTTTGATCATGATCTTTTCGCACGTTCTTGTCGTAGGTGATCCACTTTCATCGCCAGTAATCAATCTTTTCAAAATGGTTCAGTTTCATTACATTTCAATAGAGAATCGCAAATAAGTACAGGATTCATTAGGTTTATTTCAGTGAGCTCGTGTGGTACCCAAATATCGAGCTTTTTTGTATAACCAGACTTTTTCAAATGGGTCAAAACTGTTTTGTGGTCATAACTACTGTCATAACTACTATCTTGCTCCACTTTTTCATAAATGGCATCGACTTTATCCGTATGAGGGCTATTGACATCAAAATTCCCGGACTTAAACGCCTTAACCGAATTTGTGCTACTCTCACTGACACTGCATTAGGTTTAAACGTAGGTATAAACGTAGGCATAAATGTCACAAATTTTTTCGCGGTTTGAGTCGCATTTTTGTAATAAAACTTTATAATGTATCGAATTTCTTTGTTAGACATTTTGGCAGACAGAGAAACAATTTTTATTTTCCTTTTTTAATTTCCTATATGTATTGATATAAAACCAGCCAGATACAAACAGTACAACCAAAGTGATTTTATTCAATTTTATACAAACAAAATACGAAAAAACTTTTTCCCCGACCTATTATTTGTATATATCACACTGTTACCTATTTCTGCAGCCTAATAGCATTGCTTGAACTGCTGTATTCCGGTCTGAAGCGTATTGAAAGCCATTATATTTATAGGCCTTAAAGCATTCCATCTTAATCGACGAGAATCAGGCTGCATGTTATGGACTGAAGTAGTCATTTACCATTAGGTAGACTGCAACAAACAAGAAGCGATGCTGCAAATATATTTTGGTTGTAGCACGAATGGGTCGGCTCGATCTAGGAAGGACCACGCTCTTACATAAAATCAGCGTAAAATAAGAGCTTTTCTATCGTGAGTGTAGAGAAATGGAGACCCTTTTACTGGATATAAGACATTCCATATTAGTCCTCAGGGGTGACAACTCATCTGCATTTTGATTCTTAATCAACAATAAATTTAGATTGTACGGGCCATAGTATCCACTTACTTACTATCAGGTGGACTCGTATCGGGGTGTACTCGTTTGTCACCTTTAGTCTATAAAAAATGTAAGTTCATTTGTCTTTTCAGTTTTATAAAAAAAATGCCTCATATTGTATTTATGTATGTGTATTGTTATGCAGCTACAAATAAAGTTAAGTTCTTCTTTTTAAATTTAAATCATTAGTTGCATTACTGTTCTCAAAGTTTTTCAACCCATTGGTGAATTTACTATACGTTTACTTTATACGATAACTCGGAGTATTCATCCCTCGTAGTAATTGCTTTTTATTGCGATGTTTTGAATAGAGGTACGCATAAAATTTCTTTATTATTGATTTACTGTATAGGATATGACTGAACTTGTGACATTGCTCTTTGTTATGGACGTTTCAAAATCAAATGTTATTTTATCTGTCATCACACTACAAAAATAAGCCTATACGAATAGGAATTAAAAAATGCCTACGCACACCCGCCTCGCGGTAGCAAAGACGGGTTATGTCGGACTCCGACTAAAACCCCATGGTGTTTCACATTCACCGCATATTGGCAGGGCCACGGGAACGCTTTCGCACACATCCGCGACCCAACCAGTGCCAGACCATAGCGGCCCCTCCTCGGGAGAGGACTACTCCTCCCCATCGCCTCCTCAGATATGGCGCACCATAATACATGGTGCGCGCCTTCCTTCGTAGCCTCTAACTTCACCTGCACAACGGTCGCCTTCGTGTCCGATGCGCGGAGGCCATGAGACCGGGAAAAACGATGCTCAGAAGCACTAGCCTTCTCGACCCCAGCAGCGGAACTGATCTATGGCTCCGCCGCCAACCAAGATTCGAGGAGAGTTGGGAGAGCGGCTCCTCGCAATACCGATACTCCTTTCCTCCCGCAGCCCCACCACCACCGCATCAACGGTGCGGACCCGTCAGAATCGCGGAGGACAGGGCGAGTGGCGCATCGCAATACCAACACTCCTCTTCCTCCGCGACTCCACCTCGGCTGCAGTGATAGGGGGAGAGGACACCCCTCTCACCGCAGCCCACCAACACATATCCGAATTGGGCTCGCCAAGCCCACTCGGAGGTATATCTGGCCGGCCCTTCACCTCGGGCCAGCCTTGTGGGTTCATCTTAGTTCACCGCGGGTGACCAAGCCACGGCTTCTTATTCCCCCCGCCACGAAAAGGCGTGAACCCGTTTGGGGGGGAATCCGTTGGGGGGAAACCGTTCGAGGGGGAGGGGGGAGAACCTAACCTAACACGTTGGTGAGCAGGTTGGTTTTAGTTGGGGCTTTAGTTGGTCATAACCTATCTGCTCCCCCCTATAGCAGCCGGGTGCCAATAACAATATCCCCACCTAAAGAAGATTGGTGAATGCACGTAAAGAAGATTGGTTTCTCCACGTAACCATTCTGTGAAATTTGTGTTCGAAACTTTTTGGATTGATTTCTTGCTATCAATCAAACCTTCACTTAATAGTGACAGTAAAAATATTCACCACCTACCCCATATCGTCACATGTTTTATAGTACAAGTGACTTAAATCTACTTATTTAATTGAAATATTGTAGAATAGAAAATGATTATAAAGACAAAAATCGTGTCAGAGCGATTTAAAATATCAACATCATGTCTGAATAAAGAAGTTTTGTTAGTAAATACAGAGAATGAAAAAGTTTCAGTACAAGAACTACAACGTCAATCTAAAGATTTAATTAAATGGGACCAAAGGTGCAACGAGACTCAATTTACAGAAGTTTTGTATGATCCAGGACTTGAAATAGATGGCTTATATGTAAATGATTTATCAAACCTGAATTCACAACGGTCTTATTTTTTTAGCAATTGTAATGTGACATTTTTTTACCGCATGAGCGTGACTTAAAAGTGGTTTTAAGTCACCGTGTACTATAAAAATTATTACACAATCGCTAAGAAAAATTTTCTATTAACATAAATGAACATTTATTTCATTTAGAAAGTATATTATTCATGTTATACTTATAGCAAATAAATTTTAGTGATATTTTGATGTTTTGATAACAAACAAAATCAAGACAGTTTTGAACTCGCATATAATGTACTCGTACATTAGTAATCTTATAAGCACATTTCTTATTTCTTATTAGTCACATCTTCATTTTTATTATTACCATTAAAGAAAAACATAGACAAGATAAAGTTCATGTGTAACTTCTATGTTGCAACTATGTTGGTAGTTCTTGGAAGCTTGGAGGGAACAAGTGGTCTGACTAGGTGGCCTTACCTAACTTTGACAAATAGGTCAATCGATGGATCCCACTAAGCGAGATAGAGATCACGATATTACAACACATCTTCTCATTACGTATTCCTCAAAATCTTAAAACAAAAGGAAGAAATTGAGACGTGGTGGTCATTTACACGTTCCGCTAGCTAAAGTCCTGCTCGAAGTTTCTCTGCGTGATTGAATACGTAATGATGATATCTGCAGCTAACTAGATTAACCGACATAGCTCAACGGATCAGCCAGCATAAGGACCAATGAGCTGTATTAGCTTGACAAGCCGACACCGATCGGTAAGCAGAATGTCGGATGGCTCGCCACTAGATGGAGTAACGGCCTGGGAAAACATGCAGGAAGATGATGGATGCAGGTCGCTCATAACCATGCTATGTGACATTATTTGGGGAAGCCTTATTCAGCAGAAGACTCGGAAAGGGCTATTATGATGATGTAGATGATTATTTTTAATTTTTATTAACCATTATTTTACAAGGTAAGGTAACTTTTTTATATTGGTTCGATACTCAGTACCATCTGATATGATGGCTGAATTCATTCTGTGATTCTTTGCATTGGTAAAGTAGTTTCTTAAAACTTTTGGATGTTCACAAGTTATCTATACAGACTTATTTTGCAATAACCGGCCAAATTTGCAGAGGAGGTTCAGAATAGATAACATAAGCGAATGGTGAAAAAATTAACAAGAAAAAACTGAAAATTTTTATCCTTTTTATCCTTTATATTCAAAATGTGTGGAAATGCATTATTTTAATTGCTTGTCATTCATAAATATGAAGCGCCTACTATTTTATACGCACGCACACATTCGTAAAGGAGAGTTGAGTTCGAAAGCAGTCGGTGGCGTTCGGCGCTCGCGCTCGGTTACAGATTTAGGTATCTAATGAGAAAAAATGAGATTTGAGACCTAGGGCTGTTATTAGATTCTAAATTAGACTTTCACCTACACATGACAAGTATCTGTAAGAACGCACATAGAATGTTAGGTTTTGTTATTAGGACTGGAACAAAATTTGACAATGAAGTAGTTGCTAAAATACTATTTAACACATTTGTTCGTAGCAAGCTGGATTATAGTGCTATTTTCTGGGACCCATTTGAGGATAAGTATGTCCTTATGGTCGAGAAGATACAGCTTAAGTTTGCCCGATGGTACTTTAGGAAGCGATACGGGTACTATCCTCACCTGTATCCTTCTTTGTTCGTATCGGGCATGGTTGATATGGAAACGCTGAAATTTAGGAGGGTTATGCTTATGCTGACAAACTATCTTTCTATACTGTATCACTAGATCGATAGCCCGCAGATACTAGAGAGTGTACGCATCTTAGTTCCTCGTAATATACGGCAGGAGTCAGGGCTGCAGCTAGCCCCGCGCCGCCGGCCTCGTTTGCTGGCGCGTCCTGCCGCGCGCACCAGGCGCGGAGAGCACGCGCCCTCTGTCCGCGCACTACGAATGATTGGTGACATACTTGCTCAGTACGATGATCTGGAATTATTTGCTGATAGAGTGAGGAAACTTATTAGTAAATTAAGAAATATTCTAACTGACATTGTATAATTTTTTTAACCCTGACATTGACTTTATTTACTATTTTAATGATGTGTAATATTAATTTGACTAATAATTATTTTAATGATTAATGTTGTATATATTTTTTAATTTAATGTGATTTATTTTGTAATTTAATGTTATGCGTTTTATTTAATTAAGATTATGACTTAAAATTGATTTAATGTTAATTTAATATATCTAATGTTACAAGCGTGTTGGATGCTACCATTTGTTAGCTTTTAAGCATGTATCTAATAATAATAAATAAAAAAATAAATCTAATAGTTGTTTTGACTCGGTAAAGACAAATGCGTTTCCACGCCCTTTCCCTTCCATTACACCGCTGGGTACGCCTGGCCGACCGAGGCCGACAGTGTTGACTTGACCTTGACCTCATTACGTACCAAGTGTCCTATTTATAAATATTCGTAGGTAGTATTACTTGACACAGCTAGTACTAGATGTGGAAACTACTGAATTCTTCTGGATATCACCTATTTCATTACCAACGTGTGCAAGCACTGAATAATAACGATGGTCCACCTCGAAAACATTTATGTCAATGGTTGTTGTCAAACGTTGATATTATTAATATTATGTGGACTGACGAAGCCCTATTTAAGCGTGTTTGGCTTTATTATAGTCGCAACGAACATTACTGGGCAGTATGCAACCCACACGCTATAAAAGATAGTTATTATCAAGTGCGATTTAGTGTAAATGTTTGGGCCGGAATTATTGATAACATAATTGTGGGCCCGTACTTCATTGAAAGACGATTAATGGGTGGTAATTATTTGGACATGTTACAAGGTGTTATTCAAGATTTCCTGGACGATATACCCCTAGTGTTACTGAATATTTTTTATTTCCAACACGACGGTGCTCCGCCTCACCATTCAAGTACAGTGCGTGATTATTTGAAAAGCGAATAAGAAGATAGATGGATTGGGCGTGGCGGCCCTATACCATGGCCTGCAAGGTCATAGGACCTTACACCATTAGACTTTTATTTATGGGGTGAAATAAAGAGACAAGTTTACCTCGAAGAGGCTCAAAGCTATGATGACCTCCGCAGCAAAATAATTGCTGCATTCACGGAAGTGAAAAGTGCTCAGATACATGTAATTAATGTGAAAAAGAATTTAAGGTGCGTGCTCAACTGTGCATTGTGAGAAACGGACTCCATTTTGAACACCTATTAAAATACCAGTAAGTTAGTTTTATTTTAAGTGATTGCATATTTAAGATGTAAATAGTTCGTTTTTGTAAATAGTTAATCGTTTTGATTTGTTAATAGTTGTAAATACTTGATTCCAACTTTTTAAACACAGCATAATAAAGATAGTCATCGGTTACGTCTGTAATACTACAATATACAACAACATAAAATTTCTGTCAGTTTTGAATATGTTTATTGAACACCGGACGCGCCGACGCGATATTCGTGTCGGTTGAGGTCGGGAATGCTCGGCGCCATTCCACTGCATTCGTAACCGTCCGGGCGACTTCGTTTCTACCAGCCAACGCCAGCTAGTCCATCCGCTTTTAAACGCCTTCATCGCTAGACGCTACGCTCGCGTCACCTGAGTAACCATTATTTAAATCGCGCCAACCCATAATTTTTTTATAGGAGAGGGGGCAAACGAGCATACGGCTCACCTGATGGTAAGTGCATTACCAGGGGAATTGCAGGTGCGTTGTAATTATAATCATTGGCTTTTCAGTTCAACTATCTTTTCTACAACTAATTGTTTACATTTATTCTTCACCTCTTTCCCTCGCTCTGTAGTGTAAACTTCTATTTCGAACTATCTGTTATGTGAGAGTAAAAATATTATTTAATTCGAGGTATGCAGAAATTTTTATTTGCATAGGATCGATCCCAGTCGTTGATTATATGTATTTTTTTTATTTTATTTATTATGACGGTCCTAAGCCCGTTTAAAGTATGAAGGAAAATTTGAATCATAATTCGCGGCGTAGTTATCAACTTAGTAGCGAGCGTGTCATTAAAGAAGTAAATAGTAGGCAAAAGCTCCGTGCATTGACTCGTACACACATGAGCGCGCGTCGTTGTTGCCCATAAATCACATTCAATTTCGGATATTTTCAATTAAATGTAAAAACCTTAAAAAAGTTAAAGTTACAGCCTATATACGTCTCACTGCTGGACACAGGCCTCCCCTCATTTCTGAGAGGGTTTTAGGGCAAGGAAGTGTCCGCCACGCTGCCTTGTGTTTTTTTTTTCTTATTTCTCAGACATGCAGGTTTCCTCGCGATGTTTTCCTTCACCGCCAAGCACGTGGTAAATCAGCACTTAAAATTACAATTAACAATTTCGTTGGTGCCGGCGGGGATCGAACCCGGGTTGCTCGCGTACTGTGAAATTTACAGCGAGCGCTAACCATCTGAGCTACCACGGCTCTTGTAAAAACCTTAATTACGCATACTTTTCAAAATTGCGAAAAGTGTATATCAGTATTTATATTTTGAAATTTATGATTAAATTTGGCTGGTTTTGAAAAATAACCCTGTATAGGCACCAGACCAAACAATAACATTTTCTAATTTTTGTATATCGGTACATAGTGTGATAAACTAGACGATGTATAAATTGAAACAAATAAGTTGCTAGAGAGTTTCCATTCAGAACCACAGCCGCTCCTAAGTTTTCGAGCAAACATGCGTACCAGTTTCATGTTAAATAGTTAGTTTAAATACCAAAAAGTTTAATTTAGACAAGGTAAAATCATTAATTAAAAATGTTACAGAATAGTATATTAGTAATCGACGTAAAGCAAAGAATCAGTAAGTTGAAGTAGTGATGAGCCGGTCATATACCAACAACCGATGGGAAAGAAAAGTTGTCAAGTAGCATCCTCCTCTCTAGATTCAGTGACCACTTGGTAAGAGATGTAGAAAGTCAATGCTTTGTGGCATCTCTTCTAAATAAAATTAGAGGAAGGTTATTTTTGTTAAAGTAACAAATTGTACTTTACATGTCATATTACCATGTTTGTTTCTGCAGCGGATTTTTGCACAACGTTCCGTTGAAACGGTAAAGGAACACGCATTTACAGAATACCTACCTCTCTTCTCTTAATCTTATGACCCTGGTAATATTATGACTGTATTAATTTTAATTTTTTACATTTCATATAATTTGATTTTATTTCTCTCTTAAATGCAGACCAGTTGAAGTGAAATAGAGCGACGTTAACTTTAATAACAATAATAAGTTGGCGTAGAGAAGTGACGACCCCACCGCCCGATGACGTATCAGTTAAGTGACAAAACTGCTACGTTGGCGCAGTCAGTCAGCGCCTTGCCAAGAGGTGTGAGCGACGTGCCTCGGCAGAATTGTGGATGCAAAGGTCCGTCTGTGCTTATGGCCGCACCATGAAACGGTGCCGGGCCTGGGCGTCTCCCGTTAATTGACGCCCACTCAATAGATGATGGACAAAAAAGAGTGCCCAAAGGGCCACTGCCTGGAGGTCGTCAGGGCGCGTCTGGAGCTGGCGCTGGACGCGACAGCATGCGGGTCGCCATCCAAGCGCGGGGTTCTGCAAGACCACCTAGTAGCCGCCCGCGTCCATCATCCCCACCACAGGGCTTGGTGTCGGCTGGGTCTTCTCGGACTCAGAAAACGGCACCCGCTGCTGTTGAAACACGTCGCATGCGTTGGACGCAAATTATGAACGCAAACGCATTGCGCATTTAAAGGCAAAAGGGGAAGAAACTGGAATATTAGCGTATCGGGCTCGGATGCATCGCATTTTCGCAGAGCTGGAGCCATCTGTTCATGTAACGGAGCAAAACCTGGCAGACCGAGTTCGGTACATCCTGCACTCCAACATATTTGGTGACGCCGAACTCGAACGACTACGACGTGAGGCTGTTCCCTCATCGGATGAAAATACTACAGCTGGTGACGCGGCACCTCTAATTGCAGATCAACCTGCACACATGGATACCGCCGTGGATATTCCAGTTGTGGTTGATTCAGACGATGATGAAATAGTCTCCCACAAGCTAGAGTAAATGAGGAGCATATTGGAAAAGGCTATTTTGGAAACGCGCAGTACGCCTCTCGAAAATCGACCGCGACTTCCTCGCATACCCTTAAGCAAGCGGAATCGGGCTGTCGTGAGGGCTCTCAACCCAATACTGGTGACCTATTTGGAAGCCAGCCGGGACCTTTGCAAGACGGACTCAATTATTTTTGGCACCGCACTGGCAGTTTGCCGTATTATTGGCGCCAAATTTCCCACGGCTGGACGCGCTACTAGACAAAGTAGCGCCATCCTAGCCTGGAGAGAAAAAAATTGAGGACCGTATCGCAAAGGCAAGAGCCCTCATCGGCAGACTGACAAGCTTCAGGTCGGGTGACAATAGACCGAGAATTGTGCGCACCGTCAGGATGGCGTTTGCTGTGACAAATATAAGTTTGACCCAGCCGGATATTACGCAAAAACTGACGGAGCTCATGGACGACCTGAAGCAGAGAATCGCTGTTTGGGGGAAGCGGATTCGGCGACAAACCGAGATGGTGACACGGTTCAATCAGAATTGTATCTTCAGAGTGATCAGAAGAGGCTCTATAAATCATTGGAGCGACCAATGGTACGTGGAACGGGCCAAGCACCGAATGAGGCCGACACTGTCGCATTCTGACGCGGCCTGTGGTCAGAGCCTGTAAACCACAGCGAGGGCCCTTGTGCGGAAATTGTGGCGAGTCAGTGTGCGAATGTTACACCCATGGACCCCGTCATCATAACGCCCGACGATGTAGCTGAGGCGGTCCGAAGGGCCCCGAACTGGAAAAGTCCGGGGCTCGAAGGGCTGCATCACTACTGGCTGAAGGGGTTCGTGGTGTGTCATGCTGTGCTCGCCCGACAGTTTCAAGAGGCTCTCGACCAGAAGTCGCTCTCGAGCCTCTTCATTATTGGGATCACTCATTTGGATCCTAAAGACCGGGATACCACAGACTCGAGCAAATACCGCCCCATCACGTGTCTACCCACGATATACAAGACACTAACATCCATTTTGAGCGCGAGAATCACTCGTCACCTGAAATCAAATCAGGTGATGTCGCACGCTCAAAATGGATGTCGGGGCGATGGTCGTGGAACCAAGGAACCACTCCTCATTGAGGCGGTCATTGGAAAGGAGGTTAAACGCAACCGTCGGAACCTCTCCAATGCCTGGATAGACTACAAAAAGGCATTCGACTAGGTGCCTCATACATGGCTGAAGAGGGTCCTCGAGCTGTACAAGGTTGACTGTACAGTTAGAGACTTCCTCGGGCAGTGTATGGGGTAGTGGAGTACGATCCTTTGTCATCTAGGCGAACGGATGATGGCTGCGGAGAACCACATAGGGATAAGAAGGGGTATCTTCCAGGGCGATTGTCTGAGTCCAATCTGGTTCAGCCTCTCTCTAAACCCTCTCAGTACCTTACTGGAGGGTTCTGGGAGAGGATTTCAGCTTCGGAATGGAGGTACAAAAGTGACCCACCTTTTCTATTTGGATGATCTCAAGTTGCTCGCCTCCAATCGCTCATATCTTGTGGAATTGTTAAATATCACTTGTGGTTTTAGCAATTCTATTAGAATGGAGCTGGGGACGGATAAGTGTGCGGTCCTCCATGTTGAAAGGGGTAGGGTTTTTAACTCTGAGGGCAAAGACTTATCTATGCCCATCAACATAAGGACCCTATCCGAGGCTGAAACATACCGATATCTGGGTGTGTCACAGAACATAGGTATCGATGAGGCGGATATGAAACAGTCAGTTTGCGATGTGTTTTATGCACGCTTGACAAAAGTGCTTAACAGCCTTTTGGCGGGCGTTAATAAGACACACGCATATAATGGTTGGATCATGCCTGTTGTCATGTATACCTTTGGCATACTCATGTGGACTCAAACCGACCTGAACGCTTTGGATAGAAAAGTCCGCACTGTGTCCCACAGGATGTATCATCCGAGATCGTCAGTAATGAGGCTGTACTTGCCGCGGAAACATGGTGGGCGCAGTTTTTTGAGCGCTCTCACCCTGCATAATCGCGAAATCGGATGATGCATTCTACAGGGACGTCATTTTGTGTGATAAACGGCTAACCCCTCTATCCTTAGCCAACGAACAATAGCAAGACCCAGCAGTACAGTCTATTTCCGACCGGGAGACCGTATGGAAGGAGTAGGAGCTCCACGGGAGATTATACAAGGCTCTTCATGAGCCTTTCGTACACAGTTGCCTCCCTCCACTGGCTACGTTTTGGTGACCTCTTCGGGGAAACCGAGGGTTTTGTCTGTGCAATACAAGATCAGGTTATTAAGACCAACAACTATCGGAGATACATCCTAAAGGATGGCATCCCGTCGAGCGAGTCACTTAGGCATGTCATCACCGGTTGTTCGGCGCTTTCTAACTCTGAGTATTTGCACAGACACAACCTAGTAGCCAGGATCCTGCACCAGGAACTCGCTCTGAAATACGGTCTCGTGGATCGGAAACTGCCTTATTATAAGTACTTGCTGGAAGCCGTGCTCGAAAATGACCGCGCCAGGCTCGAAAAGGATCGGGCCATCATCACAGACAGGACTATTCTTACGAATAAGCCTGATATTGTGCTGATGGACCGGGCACAGTCAAGGATATTTTTGATCGAGATTACTTTCCATATCACGAGAACCTCGTGAAAGCCGAAGCAGATAAGAAAACAAAATATCTGGACCTGGCTCACGAGGTGACCGACATGTTGGGTGGTCTGCCGACCGAAATTATTCCTGTAGTCGTCTCTGCAAACGGGTTAATCCCGGTCAGCCCTTCGGGTCATCTGAGGCGACTGGGACTCCGTGACGGACCGCTCCGGGCTCATATGCAGAAGGCGGTGTTCCTTGATACCGCCCGCATCGTCCGCCGGTTTCTTTCCCTTTCCCCCTAATCCTCGGCCGTTTGGTCTCCCCTACCGAGGGCTTCCATCTGGTTGGAATTTTATTTACTTACGTATTATTTATTTATTTATGTTAATATTAAATATATATTTATGTTTATTTATTATTTCCTTCAATATATTTATTCAGCCCAACCAGATGAGAATACTCTATAAATACCCAAAAAAAAAACTTTTATTTCTCTCTTGTGTCAGACTTTGCGGTCGGATTTTTAAGTAGTCGATAAATAGTCCTGTGAAGTATCATAACGATTTATTTCAGTTATACTTCAAAACGTACAAGAATAAATTTAATCAAATGATTTCATCACTAATTCACTAAATTACTGGATAAATATCAGTGTATTTACAATTAATTATTCGAAATTCATATAGCTGTTTAGTGGCGGCGTAAGAGAAACCTATATCATCCCGGTGCTATCATAAGAGGCGACAGAAGGAAATGAAACAGGATACGTGCAACTGCATCTTCTTAAAAACAATGCAAAATACTAAAATCAACAGGCGTGCCAAATGTGGCAAATATGAGGCAATGTAGGCTTAGGCCTTTTAACTTAGGTTAAGCAGTGGACTTTTAATAGACTAAAATGAATGAATAATGATAATTTTCTATAATTATGTTAGTAGCTACCAGATCAAGACATCCAAATTGGGAAGGGGAGGGGCTGGAATGTTCCGATCTTCACAGAAGTAAGAGCGTGCTTGCCATTTCAGTTATTTGTTCTATTACTAACTAGAACATCCACGACAAGAAAGCGTTGTTATAAGTTATAAATGAAACTTGTTCAAAAGATTCAATTGAGTTGAAGAAAAGGGTACATTGTCGACAAAAAGCTGTAATATATACATTCATATTTTTTATTCCAATTCTACGTTCGCTGTTTACGTGAGTTAATCTACGTATATTGACCATAAAATCGTCCAAGGGGTTCATAAAGAAGTTATAAAACGTCTCAGCTATCTTCAAGATGGTTAGGAAATTTACAGCAAAAATTTCGTAAGCATATTTTTGTATTTTATGTATTATAAATATTACTTTATCTACTCTTCGTCTACATAGTAAACATACTGTTTTTGAAACAGTAATCCCTAGGGTCCTACATACTGTTTTTGAAACAGTAATCCCTAATAACTATATAGCGCAATATAACTATGATACGAGCACGATCTAGTAATATAACTATCTTCATTCATCATCATTACAGCCCTTCACAAGTCCACTGCTGAACTTAGGCCTCTCCCAAGGAATGCCACAAAGCACGCTCCTGAGCCACCTACATCCAACGACTTCCTGCATGTCTTACCAGGTCGTCACTCCATCTAGTGGGGGGGTCGCCCTACACTACGCCTTTCGATACGAGGCTGCCACTCGAGAACCTTTTTTCCCCATCGGTTGTCGGTTCTTCGAGCTATATCGCTGGCCCATTACCACTTCAGCTTACTAATCCGTTGGGCTATGTCTGTTACTCTGGTTCTACTGCGGATATCCTCATTTCTAAGTTTATTACGCAGAGAAACCCCGAGCATAGCCCTTTACATAGCTCACTGAGCGATCTTGAGCTTCCTCATACGGCCAGCAGTGAAGGACCAAGTCTCAGATCCATAAGTCATCACTGGCAATCCGAACTGGTTGTACACTCTCGTCTTCAAGTTTTGAGGTATACCTCACGAGAAGATGTGTCGTAATTTCCCGAACGCTACCCAGCCGAGTTGAATTCGTCGATTGGCCTCTCGGTCGAAGTTGGACTTACCTAGTCGGACTATTTGTCCCAGGTCAACAACTTCGGGCTTAGTGCTCCCTACAACTACCGGCATAGGTGTGACATGGATATTACACATGATCTTTGTTTTGTCCATGTTCATCTTAAGACCTATTCGTTGGGAGACACTATTGAGGTCATTGAGCATAGTGCTTAGGTCCTCCAATGATTCTGCCATAAGGATTATATTGTCGGCAAATCGAAGGTGAGTAATGTACTCGCCATTGATGTTAATATCGTATTCTTTCCAGTCCAGTAGCTTGAAAACGTCTTCCAATGCAGCGGTTTCGGGGATATAACATAATCCTGTCTTACACCTCTCTGCAGTTGGATAGGTTTTGTACTCTGGTTCTGTACTCGGATAGCCATCGTAGCTCTACTGTACAAACACTTCAGAACTTCGATATACCGACAGTCAACATGGCACCGCTGAACTGTAGCACAGCCAAATTTGGACGAAATCAAAGCTTGCTCATAGTCCTCATACTACATACAAGGCACTGCGGCAGATTGTACTCTTCGGTCTTCTGTGCAATTTTCCGAGGGGTATGTATGTGGTCTATGGTACTAAAGCCTGTGAGGAAATTGGCTTGTTCAGGAGGCTGAAAGTCATCGGATCTGCATGCGAGACGATTCGTAATGACTCTCGCAAACAGCACGTAGACGCGGCTCAGAAAGGAAATCAGTCTGTACTTCTTCAAGAGAGCGTTGTCGTCTTTCTTGAAGAACAAGACCACCGCACTTCTACTCCAAGCCTCCGGTGTACGGTGAGGACAGAATAAAGAGCTTCTGATGGACTTCAAATACCGGTTTTCCACCCGCTTTCAGAAGCTCCGTTGTAATTACAACCTCGCCTGGGGCCTTACCGTTTTTAAGGTGCTGGAGAGCCATTCTAATCTCGCTCAGACTGACGTAAACTTGCTCTTGGATGGTTACTCACACTTGCGTGTGGCTGCAATGATGACGCGTAAAGCTGCCTCAAAATCTCATGTGTCCCGGTAACGATGCTGCCACACTCGGTCTTCAGCTTTGACAGTTGGCTCTTTCTGGCAGACAGGTCTCTGGCAAAGACTTTGGAGCCTTGGTTCCTCTCAATTGCTTCTTCAATACGAGCTGTATTGAAGTTGCGTGAGTCCTGCCGCATACGTTTGGAGATCTGTCTGTTCAGTTGCCTGTATGCTGTCAAATCTGTTGAATACTGCAGCTTCATTTCTCGTCTAACAGCCAAGAGATTAAGAGTGTGATTGGAGAGTTTTTGTGTTCTTCTGCGGCGGGTCTTGCAGAACTTAGCTCCGACCACATGTACAGTTTCCACGAGCTTGTCATTCATACCGTCCACTGCACTGTAGTCGTCTAGGCACTGAATACGGTTTTGTAACTCGAGCTGAATGGTTTCGGGACTCTGTATTAGAGCACAAGGGGGACGGAGCGTTGACTTCATTAGACGAGACCTCTCCAACTTAACGTTTAGGTTCAATGTGCCTCTAACCATTCGGTGATCGCTACCAGTTTTCACGCTCACGATCACTGACACATCACTGAACAGTTGCTGTCTAGTCGTCATAATGAAGTCATTCTCATTTTTTGTTGAACCGTCGGGGCTCGATCAGGTCCACTTCCTGTGGGGCCGCTTCTGGAAAAAGGAGTTCATCATAAAAAGTTCCTCCTTCTCCATGAAGTCGGCCATCTGCTGGCCCTTTGGGTTCCGTTGCCCTATTCCGAACTTCCCTATATTCAGTTTACCGTTCTCTCGTGTACCTAATCTTGTGTTGAAGTCTCCCATTAACACCGTATAGTGGGTTTTAGAAGAATGCATGTCTTTGACAGATGGTCGCCCTCCCGGTGATAGAACAAGTTGCCTGATTCGAGGATAACCGTGTACTCCCCCTATCTTCGAACCTCAGATAATCCTATAATATCCCAGCGCAACTTTTCTATCTCTTCTTCCAGCTCTAGAATATTTTCGTCAGTCCACAGGGTACGTGCGTTGTATGTTGCCAGGCCGAGTCCTCTTAGGTGGCAACCGAACCTCCACCGAAGATTCTTAGCACCGCCTGCCCCGCCGTTAATATGGTCGCCACCGTAGCCAGGAATAACGGGGCAGCCGGGGATTGTGTGCGACTACATCTCTTCGTTACTTTAACATGGGGGGCAAGCACACACCTCGAGCGTCCACTCGCCCCTTCAGGGTACCATGAAGTGTGCAGCAGCACATGTGGTTTTCCCATATGCGCCAGCTAGAAGTTGTAGTTTATAGCGGCCATGTTCAAGGACCCCAACTACGCGATAATGTCCACGTATACCATCGTCAAGATTTCCTATCGTTATAAGCACGTGGAGGTCTTCGTTTCATTTTCCGTTCGTCGTTCGGTTTTTGCAAAACCGTTCGGTCATCCCTTGTCCCCTTATTTTAAGACAACTGCATGCAGAGTCGTAGGCCAACACACATTTCAAAAATAAAAAAGGCAACTGTGTAAAATATCACACTGCAAACGGCAACACACAAATTGCAATCGTCATTAAGTCGTCTTGGCCGTATAGATATCCACGTGACATGGCTCACCACTCGCAACGGAAGCTGAGCAAGCATCAATTATATATAATAACCATTTGCTGCGCCAAAGCACCATGTGTTCAGCGGCCACTTGAGTTGTCTTGCCGTGAAATTCGCTGATAAGTTGCAGGCTCCACTTACGATACCGGCGATTTTTCGGACCGAGTTTAGGGATCTTCAAGAGAAGAGCTTACTCCTTTCTAAAAGGCCGGCAACGAACCTTCAATTTCCCTGGTGTTGCAGTTGTTCATGGGCGGCAGTAGTCACTTATCATCGGGTGAGGCGCATGCTCATTTGTCCTCTTCTATAAAAAAAAGACTGTAGTGGTGTAGCTTCAATCTTACCAGGGCTCGGCCGAACCTGACCAGGTCCAATTAGCTGTTACAACTTCTTCCTTATTGATCATTGTTGTAGCGACTTCTGCGAACCTGTCGACATCAAACAGCTATTTTGTCGACTACATAATATTCGGAGTAAACTGTAACACTTATGAACACATTAGAATACAAAAAGGCTACTTATTTTTTTCATTTCATAGCAAGTTAAAGTTAAACATTTATTTTTCGGTACATCGCTAAACATTTCGAACATTAAAATGTTGCTCACATATCTCTAATTATAACAAAACTCGAGCAAGTTAAATTTCCACTGAATGCTAACTATAAGTCATCTAGAATACCTCCAACATTTCTTTCGACATTTGTAATGAAAGTACTTAAAAACAAAAAGATTTAACTTTTGGCTTAAAACATTTAACTTTAAACTTTTACTTTCCACTTTAATGGTATGTTAATATCATAAATAGGACAGCAAATTTCATTAAGACATTTATCATAAAAATAAAGGTTATTTCTTTGTGACGCGAGGAGCATCATACTCTTTCACCAGCGTAATAAACCTCACACTACTCTCCGATTATATGTAAGCGATAACAGGTACTTTATCCCACTTCTGATGTTAGAAATTATTTTCAAAATTATTCAAATAAAAGAATACTACTCGTTAACAAACCAAAAATAACAAAGGTATGAAAGCGGATGCTCAACTTACTCTCTTGCTTAAGCAACCTATTATTATCAGTAAGAAAACAGGGCACTACACCATACATTTAGCATAGAGCAATACAGATCGACTTACCGTAACATGTTCCCGTCACAATCACACACCGGTGTAATGTGAAGGACCCAATTACATGATAACACCAAGATATGCAGACCAACAGCAACACCCATCTCAATGTAACACAGGGCAGTCGCTCAGCAACACGATCTTCCTTGCCTACACTAGTAGAATACCGCAACAGGCATAGTAACGATAGTGAGACTCGTAGAATTACCGACTGATCCCTCTTAGTCGCCTGCGCGATAATTTATACTGCTAGAACAAGTGAGAGATTACAGTTGTACCCTCATTTGTTCGTATTTCCTTTTATTTATGTTTACCCTCATTCCCAAAAATATATTATCTTGACTACAGTGCCACTTATTGGATCCCAGCGTGGATACAAGTTATAGTCTTGACAAAGTGGATATGTTTTGAGAATAGGACCTCAGTTAGTAATTCTAAGTTTCTTAATCACTAGCCGACGCACCTTAACTTAAATAATTATGTATTTTTTATAGAATAAGGGAGGAATAAGGAACAAACGAATACACAGTCCACCAGATGGTAAGTGGATGTTGTGGCCCATAGTCCTCTACATCTACCCTCGGTTAAGAATCAAGATGCAAATGCATTGTCACAACTGAGGATTAAGATGGAATGCCTCATTTCCAGTAAAACGGGTCTCTTGTTCTCTCTTCATTGAACATACGAAACAAAGTAGCATTAAGCTGCTATTTTAGGCTGTATTCTGTGAGAGCGTACTCTTACCCCGGTGGAGTCAACCACAATATAGCTTTAGCATGGCTCTCCCACACTAAAAATGTTGCTTTGTAACCCTAAATGATACGTTAAATAAAGGTGCCATATTGGTGTTACCGTGTAACACAAGCTGGAAAATTCTCCCGCGACAAAATACCGAGAAAACTGCAAGAAAAATGTACTAGCTCATGACGTAAGAGATTCTTCAAAGTAAACGAAGCGCAAATGGTGCGCCTTCTTATTCTAATTTCACTAAACCCATATTATTGTAATAATTTATAAATTTCTTTAGATATATTTTACAAAATTAATTTAGACAGATTTGTTTGTAATACATACATAAACACTCACGCCTGTCACCCAGAGGGGTAGGCAGAGACTACGGACTTCCATTTGGCACAATCCTGACACACTTCTCTCGCCTCCTTTACATCCATATATCTACGCATACAGGCTCGTCGGTTAAGGGTACTCCTAATCTGGCCCATTTTCAATATATCGCCAATTTGGTCGATAAACCTTTGTCTAGGGGTGTCCCTTCCCGACTCTTCCGTTCACTTCTGCAACATAAATTTGCTTTGTCACTCTTTCCTCGTTCATTCTTTCTACATGACCAAACCACCGAAGCATTCCTTTCTTAATCCTGGTCACAACGTCATCTTGCAAACCACACTTTCCTCTTATCACACTATTTCTCACCCTGTCATTCAGATGCAGCCCTAGAATACTCCTTAATGATCGCATTTCTACAGCATTTATTCTACTCTCATGCTTCTTCTGCCAGACCCAACTTTCACTACCATACATTAAAGTAGGGACGAACACAGCATTATGAATTGCCAAACGTGCCTTTTTTGACACATTCTGACTCTTCATAATAGCGTGTAGAGCCCCATTCACTCTATTTCCTGCGTTCACTCGTCGTTCTATATCCTTATCATATCTACCATCCCTGCTAAATAAACATCCCAAATATACAAACTCATCCACTTGCTCAATCAACTCTCCTTCTATTCTTATTTCACATAACGTTTTACTTTCTTCTCTTTCAAAAACCATCACTTTCGTCTTACTTGCGTTCACTTTCATACCCCTTTCTTTAAATGACCAGTTCATTAAAGTAACCATCATTTGCAACTCGGCCACCGACGATGCAAATATGACTTGATCATCGGCGTACAAAAGGCATTTGACGGTTAACTCACCCATTCTCAACCCACATTCTTTAACTTTCAAAGTTTGCAAACAACTGTCCATAAATAAGTTAAACAGGAAGGGAAGCTACACAGCCCTGTCTGACAGCTTTTTGGATGCCAAACCAGTCCGAGTAGACCCCGTTGATCCTGACACAAGCACTAGAGTCCCTATAAAGAGACCTTAATGCCTGTATCAAACCAGCGCTCAACCCAAATGAGTTCGGTGTTTGCCATAACACATTCCTATCCACTCTGTCATAAGCCTTTTCCAAGTCCATGAACGCACAAAAAACTTTCTGGTTGTTGGCCAAAAACTTCTCCGCAATCATGCGCATGGAAAAGACTTGGTCCGTACACCCCATCCCCTTTCTAAATCCAGCTTGCACATCCCAAATTTTTCCATCAGTTTCTTCCATAACTCTTTCAATTAACACCTTAGCATACAGTGCTAAGCAAGCTAATGCCACGGTAGTTTTTACAGTCCTGCTGTGACCCTTTTCCCTTACAAATTGGGACTATAACGGCTTTGCACCAGTCTTCCGGTACCCGCTTCAGTTCCCAACATAAATTAAACAAGGTGTACAGCAGGCCTGCCACCACCCTTCTCCAGCCCTTAGCATTTGGTGATAATCTATCATATCCGGCTGCCTTACCTGCTTTCATGCTTTTCATTGCTTTCATTATTTCATCTACACTTATCTCCCTACCTCTCTCCACTTCTTTCGGAATTTCTATTTCACTTAATTCAGACGACTCTTCACTCATAAACACGCTATCAAAGTATTCCTTCCATCTCTTTAAATTAGAGACTTCATCATTCAGCATACAGCCATTCTCGTCTCGTATAGCATTCATTCTTCATTGTTTGTAATATTATGGTGTAAATTCATTTTGGTTTAATATTTGGGACTCAGTATTTGACTTGAAATAAATCATAATTATTTAAGTAAAAAAACTAAAGTGTACAGTGCGATTATTTTTAATACAATATTATTCTTTAATGTTTCTAACTTAAGAGCCACTTTAGAAAAACTTCCTTTGCAAATAATTAAACTTCGCCAAGACATACGAGTAGTGTATTTAATAATTGAAGATATGGAATGGAGGAATGGATGTGGAAAATACATTATTTTAATTATTTTATCTTCATTATTTATACAGTGAGTTTCAAAAAATGGTTTCTTGTACCCTTTGCGTTGTGTAAGCAATATCACAAAGAAAAACTAATGTGTTACCTATATAGTTATTTAGACGATATTCTGCATTAATATCTTAATCCACTATTTTCCTAGCAGGTAATAAGGTAATAATTAGTTCTTTAAATATACAGTATGTAACAAAAAACCCGTTGGTCGTTTCGGGAACGTATAGGTGTACACATAGGCATGGCAATTATGATAATGATTTTTTTTTTGGTTGCTATAAATGGGATTTTAGAGTTTCTAATCAGATAACTTACTAAATTTAATATTTCTAAAAATGTTATTTGCTTCTGAACTTACCGATATCATCATCATCATCATCATTACAGCCCCTCATAAGTCCACTGCTGAACATAGGCCTCCCCCAAGGAATGCCACAAAGAACGGTCCTAAGCCACCTGATTCCATCGACTTCATGCATGTCTTACCAGGTCGTCACTCCATCTAGTCGCCCTACACTTCACCTACCGATAAGAGGCTGCCACTCGAGAACCTTTCTTCCCCATCGGTTGTCGGTTCTTCGAGCTATATGGCCAGCCCATTGCCACTTCAGCTTACTAATCCGTTGGGCTATGTCGGTCACTCTGGTTCTACTGCGGATATCCTCATTTCTAAGTTTATCACGCAGATAAACCCTGAGCATAGCCCTCTCCAAAGCTCGCTGAGCGACCTTGAGCTTTCTCATACGGCCTGCAGTGAAGGACCACGTCTGAGTTCCATAAGCCATCACTGGCAACACGCACTGGTTGTACAATCTCGTTTTCAAGTTTTGAGGTATACCTCATGAGAAGATGTATCGTAATTTCCCGAATGCTGCCCTGTAGATTGACCTCTCGGTTGAAAGTTGGACTTTTCCAGGTAAAAATACTCGTCAACAACTTCAAGCTCAGTGCTCCCAACAACTACCGGCATAGGTGTGACATGGACGTTATACATGATCTTTGTTTTGTCCATGTTCATCTTAAGACCTATCCGTTGGGAGATACTATTGAGGTTATTGAGCATAGTGCTTAGGTCCTCCATTGATTCTGTCATAAGGACTATGTCGTCGGCAAATCGAAGGTGAGTGATGTACTCGCCATTGATGTTGATACCGTATCCTTTCCAGTCCAGTAGCTTGAAAACGTCTTCCAACGCAGCGGTGAAGAATATCGGGGATATAACGTCACCCTGTCTTACACATCTCTGCAATTGGATAGGTTTCGTACTCTGATTCTGTACTCGAATAGCCATCGTAGCCCGACTGTACAAACACTCCAGCACTTCGATATACCGACAATCAACTTGGCACCGCTGAAGGGACTGTAGTTCTCATAGTCCACATACGCAAGAAATAGTAGCATATTGTACTCCTCTGTCTTCTATACAATTTGCCGTAGGGTAAGTATGTGGTCTATGGTGCTAAAGCCTTTTCGGAAACCGGCTTGTTCGGGAGGCTGGAATTCTTCGAGTCAGCGTGCCAGACGATTCGTAATGACTCTCGAAAACAGCACGTAGACGCGGCTCAGAAGGGAAATCGGTCTGTAGTTTTTCAAGAGAGCATTGTCGCCTTTCTTGAAGAACAAGACCACCGCACTTCTTCTCCACGCCTCCGGAGTAGTGCCACCATGGAGGACGGAATTAATGACTTTCTGAAGGAATTCAAATACCGGTTTTTCACCCACTTTCAGAAGCTCCGCTGTAATTCCATCCTCGCCGGGAGACTTGCCGTTTTTAATGTGCTGGATAGCCATTTTTTTTTATTTTTTTTTCTCTTTTTTTTTTAAAAATGTTACCTCCACACAAGGATTTTCTCCTGTATTGGGGGGGAGTTTACATACATAAATTTCACGAGGACAAACATCCAGACCCGGAACAATTATTTTTAGGCCATACAAATACTTGTTCCGTGCGGGATTTGAACCCGCGGCCCTTAGCGCAGCAACTCAATGCTAAGCCACTGCTCCACGGAGCCGTCAAAATTCTAATCTTGCTCAGACTGACGTCCGGGATATCATCGGAATAGTGTCGGGTAAGACTTGCTCTTGGATCGTTTCTCACTATTGCGTGTGGTTCCAACGATGATGTGTACAGCTGCCCATAGAACCTCTCAATCTCACTAAAAATTTCAGGTGTCCTGGAAACGATGCTGCCACATTCGGTCTTTAGCTTCGACAGTTGGCTCTTTCTGGCAGACAGATCTCTGGCAAAGACTTTGGAGCCTTGGTTCCGCTCGATTGCTTCTTCAATGGGAGCAGTATTAAAGTTGCGTAAGTCCCGCCGCATGTATTTGGAGATCTGTCTGTTCAGTTGCCTGTATACTATCAAATAGATTGAAGACTACAGCTTCAATTCCCGTCTAACAGCCAAGAGATTAAGAGTGTGATCAGAGAGATTTTGTGTTTTTCTACGGTGGGTCTTGCAAAACTTTGCTCCGACCGCATGGACAGTTTCCACAAGCTTGTTATTCATATCATCCACTGCATTGCAATCTTCTAGGCACTGAAAACGGTTTTGTAACTCAAGCTGAAAAGTTTCGGGACTTTGGATTAGAGCACGAGGCGGACGGAGCTTTGACTTCATTAGACGACACCTCTCCAACTTAACGTTTAGGTTAAGTGTGCCTCTAACTATTCGGTGATCGCTGCCAGTTTTCACCCTTACGATCACTGACACATCACTGAACAGTTGCCGTCTAGTCGTCATAATGAAGTCAATCTCATTTTTTGTCGAACTTTCGGGGCTCAACCAGGTCCACTTCCTGTGGGGCCGCTTCTGGAAGAAAGAGTTCATCATAAAGCGTCCCTCTTTCTTCATAAAGTCGGCTAGCTGCTGACCACTTGGTTCCGTTGCCCTGTTCCAAATTTCCGACTGGGGGCCTTCTTTTTGTAAATTTTGTCATGGGGTATATTGTCATAGTTGACACGCTTGGCGAGCGGGTTGGCAACCGCAGTTTTTTTTATTGTAATTTGCTGTTATCAGAAAGATGCTGCTGCCCATTTTCTGTCGCAGTTTCCCTCTGTCGCCTCTTACGATACCCATGGGAAGACTTGGGGTATTGGGTATTCTTACCCGCCACTACACGGGGTTTCAATTCACGTGTTCCACTCTAAACCCTTTCAGACACTAAAGAAGTAAGCTGGTATAATAGGCCTTTTTAATAGGTTTTTAATATCTAATATGGTTTAACAATTATCTATGTAAAATATGAAAAAAAAATGCTGAACAAGTACATTATTTTACTCTCTTCTATACCTAATTACTTAAACCTATTAGCTAAATCCAATACTAATGTATAAAGATAGATGAGGCATTTGTTTCTCCAATCACAGACGTCCATTGATTGGCAAAACTAGTTAGCAACTATTTCATACTATAAAATTATATATAATTCTAAATTCACAAATGGTAAAGGGTTAGTCATAAAAAGGTTTATCTAGTTAATGATCAATAGATAGGATTATATCACTTCGGTAAATTTAATACAGTGTGCCTACAACAATAGTAGGAGTGTTTTTGGATCGTTGCAGATGACTATGGACTGCAATCACTATTTAACATAAGGATAATTGTTACTCTTTTGTTACTAATTATTATTATATTATAAAAATATAATAAGAAAAAAGTATTTGAATAACTAAATTAAGAGTTTGTTGTACCACAGCAGCACTACTTGAAGTGCTTTCAGATATTTAACTCTCACTTAGGGCTGATTCTTCAATCGTGAGATAAAATTTATCCATCAACTAATTTATAACCCGACTGTATCATACACTGGAAGTTAAACTGTCAGGTGTGTACCGTTTATGTTCAGGCTGCGGCAGCTGATGAGGCCAGGCTGTTAGCAAGTGGTCGTAACTCCGGCTCAGTGTGTGTACAGGCACACAGCAGAGCAAGAGGCTGCTCGTACTTCACCGGGCAGATGTTGCTCGGGATCACTGGCCTTGTGCCATATCTGGCAGAGAAATAATCCATCATGGAATCTTCATCTTCCATACTATCCACACTCTCATCAAGTGTATCGTCATCTATTTGCGTGTATGGCGGCATTAACTTACCGATACGTGCCGATATATTATCTACGGCCACTGTGAGGTCACTGACACAGCCGCCACAAAGCGAATGGCTGCGCGACGCGGGCACCCCCAAGGTTTTTGTGTAAATCGTTATACCTATCTAGACTGTTATTCTCCGAAAATTTTAATTGAAAAATAATAGAAATTATAATAAAAAATATTTTTTTTAATAATGTGCTGGCAGTTTATTAATCCATTTCCCTTCTTGAATATTTAATATGTTAATATTTAATTTATATTTTATAATATCTTACAAATATCATTTTACGAATTCATTTAACGAGAAAAATTCGATGTTTTGACGAGTTCTAACATATAATATATAATAATATAATATAAACACTCACGCCTGTCACCCAGAGGGGTAGGCAGAGACTATGGACTTCCATTTGGCACGATCCTGACACACCTCTCTCGCTTCCTCCACATCCATATACCTACGCATACACGCTCGTCGGTTATAGGTACTCTTAATTTGGCCCATTTTCATATATCGCCATTTTTTTCATTGCATATTTGGCCATATATCGCCAATTTGGTCGATAAACTTTCGCCTTGGGCGTCCCTTCCCGACTCTGCCGTTCACCTCTGATACATAATTTGCTTTGTCACTCTTTCCTCATTCATTCTTTCTACATGACCAAACCACCGAAGCATTCCTTTCTTAATCCTGGTCACAACATCATCTTGCAAACCACACTCTTCTCTTATCACACAATTTCTCACCCTGTCATTCAGATTCAGCACTAACATACTCCTTAATGACCGCATTTCTACAGCATTTATTCTACTCTAGTTCTAACAGTTAGTCTTACAAATTAGGTTGAGATCAATATACGTTGTTCATTCATTCATTACATTCTATCAAAGTCAACTACTGAACATAGGTATCCCCACAGATAATCTCATAATACCCCCCATTTGTCATACTTTCCACTTTTGGCAGGCGGGTTGGCAACCGCATTTTTTACTTTGGACCTAGTTGTTGCTAAGAAGTTGCTGTGAAGATGGTGCCACACCCACGGGTCATTTTGGGCTAGTGGATATTCTTTCAACGCCAATACACATTGTTATTTGAATACTTATGTTATATATTTCCACTTTATTACTAAATAGATCTGAAAAAAATATTTAAAAAAAGGTTATTTCAAGCATAAAATATCGTGATTAATTCCAAATTTGCAACTATTCGTAGGAGAAATTTAGTATGTATTTTTCATATGAAATTTTGTTCGATAAAGAATATGTAACAGAAAATATTTTTAAATAAATTCATATTACAAGAATGCAATAAACAAAATAAAATTACTTTATAATACACGGCGTTTCGCGCGCTTCTCAAACTCAAAACCGTTAGCCGACAAAGTACTTAGGTATAGGAAAAACCCCAAAAAACTTCATTCTTCGTATTCGTCTTCTTATTTTGATCTCGTATTTTTTCAGCCCACCTAATATCTATTATTTATTCTGTGCTAATATTTAGTAGTAATATTTAAAAACATGGGAAGTTTTATAAACATGAAATTTTGTCACAATTCAGTAGTCAAGAATAGAAATAAAAATAAGGGTTATTAATCGACGGTCTGTAAAAAATGCTTATGTTAATTAAGGTATTTGTATTTTCTTTACATGAATTTAACGTGTTGAGAGTATTCAAAACTAATTAGTAAATTTTTCAAAACACAGCAACATAGCAGTTTAAGTATATGTTATTTTGTGGACCTATCCCACAATTTTTTTCTTTTGTTTTTATAGTGTTTTAATGTATTTTTACTAATCCTAGCTATAATTGAATTTGTTAATAACACTTACGGGCTCTGCCTGAAGTAAATAAATAAATAATAATTATTATTAAAATTTACATCAAAAATCACAACAAATTTCCTCGATTCAGAAAATATCAAAATTATGTTGCAGAGTACAGTCGCTTTGCCACGCCCAACAAAACAACAGTAGTGCGTGAGCCCTGATACTGATAGCTGTTATTGCCCGCGTAAATTACTTCCGGGCGGATCTGTTTTTCTAACGACTTTAAAAAGGAGGATGTACTCAATTTGACTGTATGTTTTTTTTATGTGTGTTACCTCATAATTTTTTCTGGGTGAACCGAATTCAATGATTTTTTTAATTTGAAAGCTGGTGCTTCTCATGTGTCATATATGGGACATATAAATTTGATCAAGGTCTGGCCAATAGTTTTTGAGTTTTCTTAATAATTTATATTGAAGTAGGTTGTACAAATATTTTAATTTTAAATTATTATATTGCGAAATTAAGTATCCGCCGTGAGTGACTTGTGTGCGATATCCTACTCAAACGAGGAATAATTTAATATGTTGATGTGTCTTGGGCAATGTGACTGCAATTATGCAGAAGCATGAAGACTTTACGAGGGGCGCTTTGCTACTACACGAAATATACAATTGCCGTCGGCGATGACGTTCTAACGACTTCAAATTCGTATGTACAATATTGGCAGTGTGCATGGCTGTGACCAACAACGTTCAGATTCAGGAAGACCGAGAATGTATGACGACGACATCGAGGAGCACATTCTTGACATGTTTGGGGAAGATCCGACGCGGAGCACGCGCTCGGTGGCATGTGAACTAAGTGTGAACCATATGCGCGTTTGGAAAGCCCTCAAAGATGATGGCCAGCACCCGTATAATTATTGTCGAGTTCAGTGTCTTCTTCCCAACGACTACGAACTGAGAATGGATTACTGTAAGTGGTTACTCGATAAGGTTGAAGGAGATCCTGAGTTTTTGAACCGAGTACTTTTCACGCATGGATGCTCTTTTGTTAGAACAGATGTATTTAACGCTCATAATGAACACGTATGTTCAACGACTAATCCACATTCTTATAAACAAAGCCACTTTCAACACCGATGGAAAACCAATGTGTGGGTGGGAATTATAGGTGACAAAATTATTGGTCCGTATTTTTTTGACCACACAATGAGCGGTGGAAGCAACGGACGCTTTTTCCGAGAAAAACTAAGCGATGTACGTGATGAAATAAACCTAGACCTTGTGCGTCGCATGCAGTTCTAACACGATGGCGCACCACTGCATTTCTCTCGTTGTGTTGGATAATGAATTCGGTGAAAGACGGATTGGCCGTAGTGGACCGGTCAACTGGCCGGCGCGATCACCTGATCTCACATCTTTAGATTTTTATCTCTGGGGTACGATTCAACAGTCTGTATTCCAAAAAACATGCGATACCGAAGCGGAAATGCGTATGTGAATTGTCACACCTTTGAAAAAATAAAGTCTGAAATATCTGTTATGCAACGCGTGCGTTCAGACATTATAAGCCGGTGTCGCAAATGCATAGAGGTACAAGGCGGACATATTGAAAAACATCTTCGTGGTCGTCAAGTAGACATAGTGATGAATTAGTGTTTGTGCATAATTACCACAATCGGTAGAAATAAAATTTTAAATGTTGTGATAATCGACTACTAAAGTCATAACAGCTGAGTGATGTGACGAGGTCACGACCTTAGTGCAGTTAGTGGAGGTATGATTCGCGCGCACCCCGTCTTTAATGTACGCCGCCGCTGGCCGCCACTGCTTGCTGTTTCGCTTTAGTTGCTTTATCATTCTCCATGCAGAGGTAATCAATCCACATAAAATTTACAAATATTATTTAATTAAAATTATGCTTTCTGGTAATGTTAATCCAAATTTCATTCCATTCTTATATGAGGCACGATTATGTGCCTTCAAAAAAAGGATAACGGTATCCGTCCTATTGCCGTTGGTTCCACATTTCGACGCTTAACTTCAAAATTAGCTTGCAGGCACATAAACTCTAAGCTTAAGACAAAATTTCAGCCTACTCAACTAGGCTTTGGCACTAGAGGTGGCTGTGAGGCGGCGGTACATTCAGTGCGTACATTTTTAACAAACTCTGATGCAGATGTTCTTGTGAAGGTTGACCTAAGGAATGCTTTTAACTCTATCGATAGGGTAATACTGCTGAAAGAAGTGGCTAACAATACCCCCGAAATTTATCATTACGTTTGGCAATGTTAAAGCTACTTTACCTATAAAATATGGTGGTATTGGTGTGAGAAATCTTTCTAGCGTTACCTGTTTTCCTTGCTTCCGTGCATAGTGTCAGTAATTTATGTTACATAATTTAAATAATAAAGTAGACCTGTGCTTTGCTACGGAGGCAGGGCAGACATGACGAACGCTCTGTCCCGGCGAAAATGTTCCACTGGAAGTTACCCAACAAAAATAGTGGGATATTTCGTTGGTACAGAGGGTGCAGAAAGATTTGTTTCATAATTTCCATAGTGACCAAGATAAGGCACGCCTTCTAACTGTTTCGACTAAGGAATCTAGTCACTGGTTATACGCTTTACCATCAAGTAATCTCGGCACATTACTTGATGGGGAAAGCTTGCGCATCGCTGTAGCAATCCGTCTAGGAGCGGCGATTTGTCAACCCCATCAATGCCCCTGTGGTAGCAGCGTCGACAAGTTGGGGCTCCACGGACTTTCTTGTAAGAAAAGTGCTGGTAGGTTTTCACTGCACGGTTCTTTGAACGATGTCATCCGAAGGGCTCTTGTCTCTATAAACGTTCCCTCGGTTTTAGAGCATTGTGGAATATTTAGAGACGATGGCAGGAGACCCGACGGTATGACATTGGTCCCTTGGGAGAAATGTAAAGCCCTAGTGTGATTTGCTACTTGCGTAGACACTTTGGCGGCCTCTCATCTCAGGGGTACCTCGTTTAGAGCCGGGGCGGCATCAGAGGCAGCTGAACTGAGTAAGTGGCGCAAACATGAGTCTCTGAGAGATGATTACATATTTGTGCCATTTGCTGTAGAGACTATCGGTCCGTGGGGTCCACGTGCGGTGAAGTTCTTAAAGGAACTCCTTCCGCGGCTGGTCGTTGCTGCTGGTGATAAGAGAGCTGGCTCTTTTCTCGCTCAAAGGCTAAGTATGACCATTCAGCGGGGAAACGCAGCCAGCGTTCTTGGCACGATACCGCGTGGAGTAGGACTGTTTGATAATTAAATAACTAGTTTTAGTTTTTTTTATAGTTTTTAATATTGTATATAATAAAATATTGTATATTATGTTATTAAAATTTAATTTGATTATTTTTATGTCGAGTTTTCTGAAGTAAAGTTATTTCTATACGTTTGAATACTGATACTGATAACGCACTAACGGGAACCACAGGGTTTTGTTACATATTGTATATGGGACTACCCCTGAAGTAAAGCTTATTTAATAAAAATAATCATTTAAAGCGGTTCATCTGTTTTCGAGAAATTTATCCACATACATGAAAAACATATGCATCGATTAAAGAACCTTCTTAAGGCAAAGTTTAGGATAACCCCTCACTAGATGGAGTGATTATCTGGTAAAAAATATATAAAATATATATTTTATGGAGGTGGCTCAGGACTGTGCTTTGAGTCATTCCTTGGGGGAGACCTATGTTCAGCAGTGGACTTGGAATGGACTGTAATGATGATGATGATGACAACTATGCCCATGAGAGAGGTATGTTATGAACCAATGGCAAAAGGACATGGGGGATTTTGTTTGAACCCCATCCCACCCTACAACAGTCATGGGATACGTGTCAATTTGTTCATTGGGATCCAAAAAGCCTGAAGTACCTGTGTTAGTTGCAAAAACTATTGGGTTTATTTATAATAAAAAGACTTTTTGGCAAAATTTATTTATTTTTAAACAAAATTTTTTTTTCACAAACAAAAAAGCATATTTCACATAAACAAGGGCGATTCTATATTAAAAAAATTACTTGGTTCTCAAACTTAAAATCACTGAGTAATAATAATAGTACTTAAATAATATATGTACCTATTAACTCATTACTACAGCCAAAAGCATGTCAGACAATACACTACTAGCTTAAGTTAAGCTCTGATTTATACTGCGTGCCATACATAACAACTAACTGTACTAATAATTACATTAAGTCATCTATTAAAATATTATCAAGCATTTGTGCTGGTGCATTAAAGTCAATATGACGCCCTAACCCCATATACCATACAATGGATATTATGTGCGCACATCTTCCCACAGTGCGATTGCCTGTAAGGCAAGTGCAGTACCAAGTACGGTTTCTTTACTCATGTGGTACTAATGAGCAATAGCATGTCTGTCAGCCAAATCCCGGTCAAATAAAATATAACTACATATAATAAATATGTGAACGGACATGGCGCAACTGAATTCGTACTCTGACTAGCCAAACATTACTTAGCAGGATATTGCATCGCTGTAAATCGTTTAACTCGTTATCACGGTATAATACTATATATTGTAAAGGCCATTGCGAAGGTGTTCGGCGCAGTAAGACATGTGATAGCTCCCTAGCGCAAAAAGAAACACTTCATCTTCAGATAAACGTGGGAAGTCTTCGAAGTTAGGGATATTTGCTTGAATGGCTTCAAAAGGCACTCTGTTTCTGTTAAGATTTTTCATATGCACATAATCATGCAAATGATTGAGCATGTTCATTCTAGAATGAATTATATTTATGATGTCGGCGGCGAGTCTGTTGTCAACAGCGACTCGATAATAGGCGTTTATTATGGCCGCTGCGATTTTAAAGTCACAGAACATATAATGCACGGTTAAAATACGTTTGTCACAACAACCTGAACCTATTTTTAAACTTGCCGTTGACCGCCTCAACAACCCATCTGCAAATCGTAACTAATCGGGACTTATTTGCCTGGTCTGTTGACAGCTGATTAGCGTTCCGGTCCTTTGTAGGTGGCATGTGGACTTCATAGCCACAAGACTGGATATAACCAATGCTATCTCTAAAGCCCCTATTTACTATAAAAACATCGCCACTGTTTAAAAACCAATGCAATGGATTTTCTTCATTCATTAATGACTGCATAATGGTAGCATCAGATGTTGTAGCCCGGAATGGACCGAGTACGTCTATTATGTAGCCATCACTGCTCACAATTATATAAGGTTTTAAAAGATTCCGAAACTTGTGATGGCTGTAATATTGGCGCTGAAATAAAAAAATTGAGTTTTTTTCAATATATATGTACGTTCCATCAAATATCAAAATAGCTTTAGTATTTTGCTCATCACGAAACAGCTCTTTAGGTATCAGTAAGTTTCTTTCCAAAACATTTTCTCTAGAGAGAGATGATCTAGACCAAGATGTCTATTAACGAAATATTGTGTTAAACATTCTCTCTTAAATGGTCTTCAAATGTTCGACGTGATATCCCAAACAATGTTGCTAACCTTTCATTGCTTTCACCAGTCCTTAATTTCTTCATATAGGCCCCAAGAACTCTCCACGGATGTCTGTGTCTCACAGCTAAGCTTGGCGTTTCCAATAACATACTATTAAATTGCTCAATAGTTAGTCCAGTCCAAAAATGAAGCTCATGGGCTTCCAATCCAGTCACGGAGTCAAAGCTTAATCTAGGAGAATTCATGCCGTGAATTAACATTGTTGTCATGTTCGAAACAAGCACAGCGTTGAAATAATTATTCACGTTTACATTATCAAGTAATTCGTCCCAAATAATATTGGGCAATTGCTCTTCACACAGTCGTGCACTAGGAGGAAAATATAAGCTGTAGTTACAAATAGCGAACAGCCTTATAGACGCGGGGATTTGTCTCAGATTCAGATTTCTGCAATGCCTGTATAAACAGGTTCGCGAAGAATTAGGAACTTGTTACATATTCAGGGACGAAGATTTCATTTGGTTGGGCGCCTTCTGGATTGTTGACATCGACAAAATTTTCGTCAGGACGGTCTTGTCGATTGACATACAGCCATGATGTTATTGAAAATAACCTGAAATAAAAAAAAAAATTTAATATCCTATAATAATAGATAAATATATCGTAGGACTAAGTTGCAGTGCACATAGAATATCTCTCAACCCCTCAAAATCTACTTTCAAACAACGACGATGATATAATAAACACACACCCTACCTTATATTATTTTTACATTGATTATTGTAACTCATCGTAAGCACTGTTAGACAAAGAAAAAAATAACATTACTTACTAACCTCTATTAGCCCATTTTGTGAAATATAGTCAGCCACCACTGGTGAACTTTGAGGCAAAGTATCTTCCAAAATGTGTCTTCTCTGCCTTAGGACAGAACGCGGACACATAACATATCGGCGTACTGTATCCATAATTGTGCCAAAACGTTCTCAAAATCAAAGTCCTTTAACGTGCCAAGGCAAATCACAAAGATATTCTCACAGTCCGGTAAACAAGCAAGGGTCGTTGTGCGTCGTAAACGAGCCGCTAATGTTAACCACGAGAGTAGCGAATAACGAACGAGTGGCGACTGCGACTACCTGGTTGGTAGGTGCGTGTACGGCGATCCCCGGGGAGGTGAAGGCGGAGAAGGCGACTCGGGATCTCTGCGCACGGCCCGACAAGCTCAAACCAGCAACTTCATATGCGACGCTATTAGCGTATTACTATTTTTTATTGCGCAATGTAATTGTAATTGTAATGTGTTAGTAAAAAAATATTTATATAAAAACAATATATTTCATAAAACCTAAATCCTACGTATTTGAAGTACGTCGCCATAATAAAAAAATATCTATCCTACTAGACGCTTCAATGACACTTATTTCAAATCTATTGGATGGTGGGACGTTTCTTCTATCGATCTATCATAACCCGCGTAAAAGAACACATAGCTGACGTGAAGCACCAACGTTCCGGGAAGTGTGCAGTTTGTGATCATATCCTAGACGGCCCCCGCCATTACATTAGATTTGATAAACCACAGATTCCCGCGAAAGAACATCGATTCCTGCCAAGGATGATACGTGAGGCTATTGAAATTAAAAAACATCCTAATTTCAATAGAGAGGAAGGCTGGGTACTACCACCTGCTTGGGATCCTGTAATTAACAAAATTAAAACCAAGCCCAAGCATACTACAGCAAGACTTCAAGACACAGTTAGTTCATTCTGCGTAGATCGGACCTGAAGGTACTCCGGATTAACTCTGACATCGGGACGTCAATCACCTCAGTCCCCGTGACCATGGGTGCTGTAAAGCACCCGAAACGTCGGGAATTAATAAAAATAATTAATGTAACGCGATATAATCCGTAAAAGTAGTTTTATACAACGTTTCTTCTCATTGTCATTTAAAATATATTTTAATGAATAATATTTAGGACCGTATAGTGGCGGTGAAGTATATACACTACCCCATATCGTCCCTTCGGTATCGCAAGAGGTAATAGAGGGAAACTGTAACAGGAACTGGGCAGCAGGATCTTCCTGATAACACTCTCAATAATAAAAAAAAACCGTGGTTACCAAACCACCTGCCAGTGAAATGGCAAAATCCTCTCTATGAGAAAATATATGGGGGACGCCTGTGTTCAGCAGTGGATTCTTTTAGGCTGATGGTTGGATAATTTAGAAAACTATAGTAAATAAAAATCTATTTCCATTTAACGTTACTCGCCAGTCGCCTAAGCCAGTTTTCGAAAACTTTATCGAATGAAAGCTTTACTTATTACGTTTTATGATGTAGTAATTGTTTCACATCCCTTACCTCCGACCACCGGAAAGGGTCTAATTATCGCTCTAAAAGTGTTCAGTTAACCGCTATAATCCCGATATCTATGTCCGTAAACGGTTTTTGTTCTAATTAGTCTTCTTAAACAAATAATCTGTCAGAATACCCGTGAGTTTATTATCACAGTTATTAGTGTCATAAATCTACTTACATCTTGTTACAGGCCGTGGTGTCTGTATTAGCCAGTTTTCTAATTATTCTGCTTTATGTCAGCCTTTATACCAGGGTCCATAATTTTCAGCAATTCGGTATCAATGTGAGAAATAAAACTGTTCAATTGTTTTAATGTTGTCCATATTTGTCTGGTATAAATTACACTGCTGGTTTTTCCCTTTGGATTTACAATCAGCTTGATACTTTATTTGATGCATTCTCACACAAAACTAATGTTACTACTATAGCCGTCTGTTATTTCATCGGAATAGATAAGTTTTAGATCGGTATAAATTCTACACCATAAAAAATGTGTAGCTATTATACTTAAATATGAGTAAACTATATTTTGAAAGGAGTATTAGGCTTTTTAACTTGAATTTTTTACCAAAATGTTCTGGTTGGAATTGGACTTAATTTACTGAATATAATCCTGATATTTTTAATGACACACTTATTTATAAATTCTGATCTATTTCACGTGTAAGAAATAGATTTATGTATGCCGGTTTGAAAAGATTGTTTATCAAGATATGATACAGTGCAGCCTCTCCGCAACACGGTTTTCTTAGTTCCTTAGTTTCTAATAACATATACACCACAACGGACAGAATCACGATGCCCAATTAAGAGACTCATTAAATAACTGACTAGAGCTAGTTGCCTTCGCCTTTCCTTACACTGCTCGAACGAGTGGGATCTAGAGACTTTACTTTTCTACCGACTTCAAAAAGTAGGAGGTACTCAATTCGACTGTATGTTTTTTTTATGTGTGTTACCTCATAACTTTTTCTGGGTGAACCGATTTCGATGTTTCTTTTTTTATTTGAAAGCTGGTGCTTCTCATGTGTCATATATGGAAAATATAAATTTGATCAAGGTCTGACCAATAGTTTTTGAGTTATTCTTAATAATTTATATTGAAGTCGGTTGTACAAAATTTTAATTTTTAATTATTTATTTCATTTTATTTACACCCTTTTTACTACAATATTTAATATGAATGTTGAATTGAAGTATGAAAAATACTAAGTGTGAACCGAAACATCAGATTTTTACAAAAAAATATACATTATTATGTATCAGAGAAAGTAGATAGAAAATGATAAGAGATTAGAAAGAGAAAAGAACAGTAAAAGCTCGACGACGACGTGTTGGGTAATTTCGTCAGTCATTCAATTTACTATATTGTTTATCGTGATTTTTTCTCGTAAAGATGACCAGTGCCATATCGTGGTAAAAAATGTTGCTATTTGTTTGCATAACTAATCTAATTTGGTGGTATCATTGATATGACATCCCTCACTTTACACTACATGTGTCGCCGACACATATTACGATATGGTACAATTAAAATTACGCTACGGTAAATGCGTACTCCATTCCGCTATTATATTCCTATTAATGATTAATTGAGTAAAATAGACACCAATTTGAATATTCGCTGTAATGCTTTAATAATTTTAACAACAGTCTTAGGTTTCTAAACATATGTTTAAGAGTATTAAATGAAAACTACTTTTAATAACTTATCTATTTAGGCGTCCGTCTGATTTGATAACGCTCTCTTACTTATTTTTGTCACCAAGCAGTAGTTGTGGTTCGGTTGGAAGGTTAGGAGAACCAGCATGAGAGATCTGAGATCTACGTTCATAGGTCTTCTGAGAACTACGTTGAACCTGACATAGAGAACATTTGAAACGCAAGGTACATTTTGAAGCTCTTGGTCTCTCAATAGTACTAATTTAATTCCAAAAATGTAGGTACTCTGTGTACTACTCCGAATGCTGCTTATATCCTCACAATGTTCTAGACTTGAGTATTGATATTTCGATATTTACATGATTAATAAACATACTTTGTTATAAATATCAGCATTGTTTTATTCGTTATTGTATATTTTAATTTGATACTTTCTTTATTCGAACAGGAATATTTGAAAAGGCATATATTTTATGATAAAAAGAACAAACATTTTAATGTGCAATTCATCTCATCACTAATTATATACATTTGATGAGGCATTGTGAATGGCTGTCTTTTTATTGTGTGAATAATAAGCCCACAGATGCGTTGACATCCCTGAGTTTTCAGACAAAATGCCTCAAATCCTGTAATTTGACTGTTTCTTTTACCTTTTCCTGAAAAAACATAGTAATATAAATTTTACATGAACATATTACAATAATATTAACATTGATATGTTTCTTCAGGTGGCGGGGGAGAGGTTGAAAGAGCCAGTTAAATATCATTCTTTGTGGCATTTCATCTTAGGACGGGACGACAACAATTCTGTCGTCTTTTTATCTAATGTTGGTTGCAGGTTTCTATCCCAATTACCACCAAGTGGATTGTACGCTTTTACACTAATATTATTAAAAATATCACATTCAGCAAGTTTGTCTTAAAGCTTAAACAGTACGAACAACAGCAATGGAAATGTCTCAGTTGTTTGGTGAATCAGCTAATAGAAACAAGACCTTGTTAGCAAGGCTTTGTGATAATTATTTGTGACATAATTATCTCACAAAATTATTCATGCGCTAACAACATCAGTAGCAATGTTACATACAAAATCATGTTACATTAACATGACGTGGATTGACGTAATTCAATAGCTTTCACATAATTTAATTGCTTCTGAAATTGGTGTTATTAAACTGCAATATTCTTTTTCTTAGCACCGTTTTTAGAACCCATTAAATTAGAAAAAGAGGTGTTCTATCTTAGTCCTCACGGCTGACAACGCATCTGCATTTAAATTCGCAAACGAAGATAGATGTAGATGTCTATGGGCCACAGTAACCACTTATCATCAGGTGGACTGTGTGCTCGTTTGTCACCCTTATTCTATAAAAAAGTTTTATATAGCTGAGATAGTTCAAAGGTGTCGATTAAACGACCCGAAAACAAGTTATTTTTGATTTTGAACTAATATTTATTCAGTGAATTCGATTCGAATGCAAGACCAGTATGTTTGTTAATAGAGGAGCTTTCCACAAACGTAAATTGCTTTCGCTACTATCTAACCATTTGATATACCTACCTCCGAATTTTGTATTGACAATTCAGCAGTTTTGATTTAGTTTTGTGAACTTACTTGTTAATAAGTCCAAATAGATTAAAGATTTTATTATTTTAAAAATCAAGGCTTAGTATTACGAAATTGCAAATTCTTGTAATTATTATCGTGGTATCGTGAGGGGCGACTCTGGGAAATACCAAAAAATCATGACTTCTGATTTATAGTGATATGACCACCTAGATTAAGCCAGATTTAAAATATCAAGATTAGTGGCAGTGGCGGATAGCAGCGTCAAAGTTGCGTGATGTATATACAAGCATTCGCCAATTTGCCTGCATAAGCTCACCCTCGTTCCCATATCCAGCAGTAAATTTTGACGGGTTGAAGATGAAGAAGAAAAACCGACTGCGTAAAACAGTCTACTACTGATAAGAGAAAAATGAAAATATTAAATCCCAGGTCACTTACACAACTAAGACAAATCTAACGATACTCTTTATTATGTTGAAATCCATCCATAAATAAATAAATAAAAAATTTAAAATAAACATCAACCATTTAGGCTACATAGCGTGAAAAAGAAAATAGTCATGCATACATACACGATTGTCGTAAGAGGCTACATAAGAAAATAAACCAGGACATGGGCAGCAGCGTCTTCCTAATAACTGTAGTGGACTAGTAGTGGACTTTTGATAGTCTTTAACGGTAACAGAAGAAAGAGAGAATGAGGGAAGAAAAAGAGAGAATTATAAATCGGACTTTACAAACACCTACTTTTGACCAAAATCAACCGGCTACACCTTGTTTTAAATTTAAGTTAATAAATTAGTGTCATTTAAGTTTAACCAACCGCAGTCGAGTACACCTAATTGTAACCGCCTTAACCCCTTATAACTGGATAGATAAAAAAATCGTCCTGTTGGTCTTGATAAATTTTTGACATTAATTATTTGATTGATTGACACAGTCCACTTAAGTACTCGTAATGTCGATATCAACATTAAGGCCAGCTATCCTTGATGTTATTGTCGATTTTACGTGCTTGTTTTTTATTACAATATTAGATACGTTACATCATAATTGTATTTTGCTTTATTGATATGTTGTTATTACATTATAATAAAAAAATAATGTAACATAATTACATAAAACATTCAAAGATCGTCTGTAGATCATAAAAGGTCACAATGAAACGAAAGAGTGTTTGTGGCGTTTAAATATGACCTTTTACGATCATACCATCAAAAAAACGTACAATAAAAGTTAAAAATGTGAAAAAAAAACGAACAAATGAAATATAATTAGAAATTAGGTAGTATTTCGAAAACTCCGTGCTTCCGCAATATAATATTTTAGGAATAAACTAACAAATATAAGATCCGCTCATAAATTTATGAAAATTCAAATTAATTGTAAGTTTCGTACAGTTGAAGAGTTTTGTCACCCATATTCTATAAAAAAAAGTAGAGCCGGATTTTTTTCCTCCTATTAGATTTTCTTTTATTTTGTTGTTTTTACTGTATAACAGCCGTGGATGATAAATTGGACACTTATTTGATATAATAATCTTGTTAAGAGAGGGATCTATTAATTTATACTACATATATTTTCACTTTATTTTTTATTAATATAAAAAATAAAATGAAAATATATACAGACGAACAGAAAACTTCCTCTTTTTTATATTAATTAAAAAAGGATTGCATATTTTAATCAAATTATTTTCTTAAGTACCCATTTAGAAATTTAAAGACTTCTAAATTATTAACTACTTTTGGGATATTCACATTGTTAGGTATTCCGAGAATATTATCGCAAGCACAACATAAATAAGACGGCTTAAAAGGAAATCTGTGAATAGGGAGATTTATTAAGCTGTGAACCGATTACTTCTCTCAACGGCAAAAATGTGAAAATGTTAAATATATTTAAAGCCTGATTACATAGATATATTTAAAAATTATATATACGACGGTGCACTAGGAGGTAGAGCAGATGACGTCTTCAGTGATTTTACTCATATTTTTCGAAATTTTAAGAATATTGGTCTTGAACCAAATAGCAATAAATGTGAAATATTTTTTCCAATAATTTATCTAGTTCTAACAGAGACACTTTAATTCAAAATTTCAATCATATTTCTCCAGGAATAAAAACTGTCAGTACGGAATCGCTAAAAATGCTGTTTTTCGATAGTATTAAACCAGTTTTAAAAACAAAATTTCATCAGTTTTTAAACCACGTTAATAAATTGTATAACTTAAAAAATGTGGGGTGTGGAAGGCACGCCTTCTAGCTGTTTCGACTAACGAATCTAGTCACTGGTTACACGCTTTACCATCAAGTAATCCCGGTACATTACTTAATGGGGAAAGCTTGCGCATCGCCGTACGAATCCGACTAGGAGCGGCGATTTGTCAACCACATTAGTGCCCTGTGGCAGCAGCGTCGACAAGTTTGGGCTCCACGGACTTTCTTGTAAGAAAAATGCTGGTAGGTTTCACGGCACAGTTCTTTGAACGATGTCATCCGAAGGGCTCTTGTCTATATAAATGTTCGCTCGGTTTTAGAGCCTTGTGGAATATTTAGAGACGATGGCAGGAGACCCGGCGGTATGACATTGGTCCCTTGCGAGAGAGGTAAAGCTTTAGTTTGAGATGCTACTTGCGTAGACACTTCGGCGGCCTCTCATCTCAGGGGTACATCGTTTAGAGCCGGGGCGGCATCAGAGGCAGCTGAACTGAGTAAGTGGCGCAAATATGATTCTGTGAGAGATGACTACATATTTGTGCCATGTGTATATTTGTGTCACTAAACACCACCTGAGAACGGCTCTAGCCCGAAGGCTTTATCGCCGAATCGGATACGACCTCCCTCGGGGAGAGGGAGGCGTGGGGCACAGCCGTTCGGGGACGGAAGCGCGGGTCTCCAGCACCGAGATCCTTTGCGGCTGTGCTGGAGACCCGCGCTTCCATCCAGTGTCGGGTGGGAATCGCATGAGCGAGGATGCACTCACCGTACGGGGACAGTGAGCACTGACTCTAGCGCAACCGCGCGGGGGCGGCGGCACTAGCGGAGGCAGGGAGGGAAGGCACTCACCGTTCAACGGTGAGCGCGAGCGCACAACACAACCGCACGGGGGCGGCTGGCGGAGACGGGAAGGCTCCCACATCCCACTAATGTGTATCAGGCATACACATTAGTGGGCACGGAAACACGGCGACGGTGAGACAGCTAGCACAACCGCACGGGGGCGGCTGTGATAGCCGAGGCGGGAGGCCAGCTTGATCGTGCGGGGACGGGAGCGTGGGAGGGCACTCTCAACCGTACGGGGACGGGAGAGTGGTCAGCTAACACAACCGCACGGGGGCGGCGGCGCTAGCTGAGAAGGACGGGACAGGACTGACGTTCAATTCCTCGAAACTGTAGTGACTGAGGGAGAAGACCCATACGGGGACGGGTGCTCGGTCAGCTGGCGGACTCCGCTAGCGCACGACTGCACGGGGGCGACGGCGCGAGCGGAATGTGAGTGAACACTTATCATTAGGTGTATTTATAAGTGATGGAGTAACGCTGCAGCGTGTTTGGTATAGCTGCTGTTAGAACAAGTGAAATAAAAATTCCCATGCCATAGCACATCGCGACAAATATCGCAATACCATTCATACCATCTGGATAATTGTCTGTCCACCACTGTGCGATTTAGGAGAAGTTTTCTTCGTCGCAAAACTTCTTTGTGGAAACGACTTCTACCAGTGATTTTCCCGGACTGTTATGACTTAGTGATACTTTCTAGAAATTTTTCTAAGTAGTAATGTCGAACCGCTGATGTACTCTGGTGTCTGGTTCCGACACCCGACATTTTAGGTATCTGAAAAGAGATTTCTTTGAATATATTCCTTGAACTTAGAACTTTTTTATACAAATCTTATTTACACTGCATGCTTAAACCAAGAAAATGAACCATATAAATTACAATGTAAACTAAGCTCGTATTGAGACATCGACGAATTTACTGTGATGCCATTTTATGCTTAACTAGTTTATCTTATACAGGGTTATTTTTTAAACAGTAGCCAAATTTAATTTTTAAGTTTAAATAAATAAATTATTATGTACCGATATATTTTTTTGAAAATACGAGTAAATAAGGCTTCTACTTTTATTTGAAACCATCCCAAATTGAATGTGATTTATGGGCAATAACTACGCTTACTCGCGCTCCTGTGTGTGTGATTCAATTCACGTTTTTGTTTCTCAAGTTTTTGCCTACTGTTTACTTTCTTAGTAACAAGCTTACTACTTATACTTAAGTTAATAACTACATGACACGAATGATTCCAATTTTCCCTTCACACTTAACGGGCTTAGGATCGTGATAATATATAAAATTAAAGAATATATTTTTGCTTATCAACGACGTAACCGACTACTGTCATTATTATGGCGTATCAAGTAGTCCCAATATCTAATATTGGTACTTCAAAATTGAATCCGTTTCTCTTGTGGGGATGTGAATAACGAACGAACCACATATTAAATAACCGTTTGTTCACAACGTAAATTCAAAGTAGCGGATCAGAGCGCGAACGAGCGGCCTCACGCCGTCGGACGGTCGGATCGACTGGCGAGACGAGGAAAGCCGAGCCGGTTGCTCCCGCACATACGAGGGCTTCCGAATATTGCCGAACGGTCGAACAGCTAGGGCCATGTAGCGGACGCTCTTTATGCATGGACGAGCACGTTTTCTTACACTTTTTTACACTTGTTACCTGTGCTTGAGCAATTTTAACTTTTGTGAACGCAGCAATAACTTTTACTGTAGTAGTTTTCATAACTTTGGGTCTCTTTGACGTAAACATGACTCTTTATTTCACCCCACAGATAAAAAAAAAACTAACATTGAAAGTTCCGGCTAATTTGCAGACTATAGTGTAGGGCCTCCGTGCGCAATCCACCTATCTTCATATTCACTATTTAAGTTATCGCTCACTGCACTTGAGTAGTTTGATTAATTGTCAATTGTTCTTCGGTGTGGAGGTACACGTACGTTAATTTATTTGCCCCGATAAGGACTCACTTTCGTATAATCTTTCCACACCACGTAAACTTTCATACTTAAAATGTAATATCGCACCATCGGTTACGAAGCGTATGTAATGAGGTCACGGTCAACACTGTCAGCTGTCGGCCGGGCGAGCGGACTCAGGTACTTAGGGGTATAACGGTAAACGGAAGGGAAGGGTGCGGGAAGATGTGCGACAAGGAATATTACCAAACGGTCCTTACGAATGTGTGCGTGCGTAAAATATAATAGGCGTTAGATATTTATGAATGACAATCAGTTCAAATAATGCATCACTACTCATTCTTAATTTGAAAGATGAAAAGGACAGAATGTTTGAGATTTTTTTAAATTAAAATTTCTTTACCATTTGCCTATATTACTTATTCTGAAATTTCTCTGCAAATTTGGCTGTATATTGCAAAATAACCTTAATAATACTATTATAATAATAAAAATAAAATAAATAATTCTAAGTTCATAACTAGGTTGATCTACCCTCTTACCTAATTATGCCGTAAAATAGAATATTTACAGTAGAGCCAGTATAATTACAGGCCTCTTTTGTAGCCTCTTATGTAGCCTCTTTGTAGCCTCTTTTCATATTTTTTAAGATTGGCTGCAGATGGTCAGCAGTAGCTTTCCTACCTAGGTGGACTGTAAGTTTGTTTGTGACTACAGTATAAAAACCTTAATTTGATTGTTAAAAATAAAAATGTGTAAACCGTTACCGTTACAGCCTATTAAAGTCCACTGCTGAACATATACCTCACCCATAGATCGCTTCATATTTGACATAGTTGCCAGCAAGCAGACTAAGTTCTGCAGCCTATGCTGTAAAAAAGATTTTAGAGGTCTCACTAGTGTCGAGACAGCTAGATTAGTTTATTTCAGTTATTTCCATAGCATAATGTCTTAAGGATTTTGCTATGGGGAAATGCAGCTGATTCAGAAACTATGTTTGTTTTACAGAAGAGGGCTATTAGAGCTATTTACAGCCTAAAACCGAAAGAGTCTCTTAGAGATAAATTTAAATAAATAAATATATTAACTTTGCCTCTCAGTATATTTACGAAAATTTAATGTATGTTCACAAAAACAAAGGTAGTTTTAGTAAAAAAAGTGATATACACTCTGTAAATGATAACAGTTTCTCGACTCCACAGATTCAGTAATTCATTCTTGGGGCAATGTATACACTATTACAACAAGGTCCCAGAAACTGTACAGGCTCTCTCTATTGCCAAGTTTAAATGTTTTGTTAAGCTGAAACTGTATAAAAAGGGTTATTATAATATAAATGAGTACATGGTTGATAATAACCCCTGGGAATGAGGTGGTTGCTTCCAAGCAGTTTACTAAAATAAATTTTGTAAATAGTTTTTACAACCATTAATGTAAAATTTACTTTAAAAAAAAAACAAAGTCCCGCTGGGTTTCTTGCTGGTTCTTTCCAGGACAGAGATTTTTTTCGAACCAGTAGTAAAGTAAAAAATGACTTTCGATAAGAATTACACATGTTATCTATATTGAATAAAAAATTATTCTATTCTATTCTATTCCACTGCTTTGCAAGCGGGTTTGCAACCGCGGTTTTTTTATTTTTAGTCGTTATTAGGAAGACGTTGCTGCCAATCTCCTGATTTATTTCCCTCTGTCGCCTCTTACGACATCCACGGGATTATATAGGGTAGTGAATATTCTTACGGTGCCGCCACTACATGTTTATTAATAATATGTTTTTCTTCATCTTCACCATCAGCCCAACAAAATTCACTGCTAGACATGGGCCTCTCCCATTGTGGGGAAAATCTATCTCAATCTCACACTTGGCAGGCTGATCGACGATATATCAGTACCAGAATTCTCGCACCTTTGACACTGCTGCCCGTCGTTGGTCTGAGTATTTTATGTCTTGTGCAAGCGGGATGGTTATACCGCCATCTATCGGAAGCCATCAGATTTTTTTTGCATTTCCCATAGTCACCTCTTACTACCTACCTCTTACTACCTCTTACTTATAGGTTGTCCTATACATTCTCTTAAGCCACCACTAACTACGCAATATTTTCTTAGTAGACTGCATTATATGTATATATATAACCTACATAACTACAACTAACCATTAATAATATAGAATGTAAATTATACACATTCGTTCGTTATTAAGTTGGCTCCGTTCACTTGGATCCACAATCATGATTCTAAATATATATTTTTCTCCTCATCGATCGATACCTGTGTAGGTGTTCTAAAATATGCCACTTATAGCTCGAAGAACCAACAACCGGTCTATGAAGGTTCTCGAGTGAATATTCATCAAATCACAAAAATTCACTGCCAGACTCCTCCGTTATGAGGCTTTGACTTGATATAGCTATGGCTATGCCTAGACTGGTAAGAGGCTGCCACACGAAAACCTTTTCTTCCCCATCGATTGTCGTTTCTTCGAGCTGTATTGCCGGCCCATTGCCACTTTAACTTTCTGATCCATTAGATTATATCGGTTACTTTGGTTCTAAAATAGATATCTTCATTACTTAAGCCGTTTCTACAACACGCTGAGCGACTTAATACGGCCAAGGTTAAGGTTTATTACGGTAAAGGAACACGTCTCATGCATAATGTCATCCTTTTTAAAAATTATAAAATCTTGATTTAAATAATACAAATTATATGATACACATAAAAAGCACTCATCAAAATCAAGTTGCACTGGCTTAAAGATACTAGAATGAGGGGGTGGATTTGTCCTTTCTTGAGAAGGAGCCGCCATGAGGTTACCGGCGCTGGTGGAGCAGTGGAACTGTGCGAAAGCCTTCCCGTGGCTCCAATAATATACGACAAATGTGGAATGCCAAGAGAGTTTTACTCGTTGCAAGTAAGACATAGCTCGTCTTTGCCCTCAAATATCTCATAACTTTGATCATTGAAATGCATGCATGCAAGTGCAAAATAATTTATAATCGAAATGTTCACTTTATGTTCTGATTTAGCTATAATTATAAAAATAATTCTAAACGAGGTAACCTATTAATCTGTAAGTAAAAATTATCGGCATTCTTAACCTATAAAAGTGAATAAGTAAATTAGCTACATTTGTTTTATTTATTACGCTAATGACAAAAAATATATTAAATAAAATATTAATTAGTTTATATGTACCGCCGTGTAGTTAAAGTAAAGTGCACTAGCAACTACATACATTCTTCATCTTCTTCATCAGCCTGTAAAATACCAATGCTAGACATAGGCATTCTTGTCGTAGGGAACAAACATATACTTGATGTGTACATATAAATAATTTAAGATTAGTAAGGAAACTTTGGTACTCAAGCTAACTAACTAAACTAAAAACTCGACGTGGTAGAGCCAAACTGCACCTTTAAGTTGCTATTTTACGCTGGCGTTCTGTGTGAATGTTATGACCACACCTCATTCGAGCCGCCGACCCATTCGTGCTGCTACCATAATATTGCTGATGTGTTTTGCATGGTGAGTGTGGAGAACCGGAGCATTCAATCTTAGTCTTTGGAGGTGATAACGCATCTAAATTTTGATTCCTAATCAGGGATAGAAGTAGGTTTCTATGGGCCACTGTATCCACTTACCATCATTTGGACTGTGTGGTTGTTTGTCTCCTTTAATTCTAACAAGTATTAAAATTAAAAAATTTGTACAACCGACTTCAATATAAATTATTACGGATAACTCAAAAACAACTGGTCAGACCTTGATCAAATTTATATGGGACCATATGAGAAGCACCACCTTTAAAGAAAATAAAGAATCGTCAAAATGGGTTTACTTAGAAAAAAGTTATGGGGTAACACACATAAAAAATAATTAAAAAAATACAGTCGAATTGACTACCTCCTCCTTTTGAAGTCGGTTAAAAAAACTGAAATTATCTTTAATCTATAATGAAAGATCAAAACATTATAAGGCTATCGCTCTCTCTCTCTCTCTCTCTCTCTCATTCAGCGATTACAATTCAATCATACCGTAATACGTGCCAGTCTCCATCACACATGCTACGAAATAGACGGAATAACTTGATCACACCAAAATTGATTAAAGTAAACCAACTGCCAACTGCTTATCGCAATGTACACTAGTCAGTTTCACAGAATACTTTTCTCTGCTTCTTTTAGTGGTTTGTGGTTTGTGGTTTAAGACATTTATTCCTCAAAAAGAACACAATTCTCTTATCATGAGAAATAACAAGTTAAATTAGTGGAATAATTACATTGGACAGAATCACTATACATAAAACAACTGATTGCCAATTAATGCGTCTGACTGATTCCGTTTAAGTTATTTAATGGGTTCAAACGGCACGTCGACTGCTTTCAAACTTTAAACTGCTCTAACAAATGGGAATTTCGATATTTCTTTTTGTCTTCTACCGTCTGTTTCCGACATATAACAGAAATTTGTAGTATATTTTAATTGTCATGACAATGTATATCTCTAATAAAGATATAAAATAAAAAACATTTTAAATTCGTCTTCGCTGAACATGAGCATCTCCCGTTGTGTGAAGGATTTACCTTAATCGTCAGGATTATCAAGCGCATTGACGATAGCAGTTCCAGGACCAGACTCGTCACTGATCCTCGTCGTCAGTCTGGGTATATTACCTTTGACGTAAACCAGACGGTCACCCACGAGACGTAATGGGATGGATTGTATGACTCAGTTTTTAAATTACGTAGCAGAAAATATAACAGTTATGTGCAAAATGTGTTGAGTATTTTGAAAGGAACTTGAGTAAAGAAACAAAAGTAATTGCCATTAATTTAGAACTCCTTTGTATTATATTTCAAATTTGTATAAAAATAATGAAGCGTAAGCAACGCTGACAAAGGAAATTGAAAACATGTCTTATTTTTAATTGAACCGCCGAAAGCTATTTTGGTTTTCGTGTTTTTTTTCATTTGTGATATAATTTTACATGTAATATAACATTACAACTGAATAAGTATTGAGCTCGTTGTGTAGTGGCAGATTAAAGAATCCACTAGACCATAATATCATCCCTTAGATATCGTCTCAAACCTGCCTGTAAAGAGTAGCAACTACGGCAAATATATACTGTATATTTATTTAACTATCTTATTGAATTGTATGTGTTGGTTTATCAATGACGTCATATTATAAAAATGCGATGATTTGCTATTCTTGAAATTAATAACAATATATTTGCAATGTAAAATGATCTGAATGAATGAATGAATTATGGTAAAAGTAGTTTTACCGGTAATAAACTACATTTTAGAATACTATAAGTTTCTAGGTGGTATATGTACAATAATTTTCTTTCCTGCTCAGGAATCCATCTGGGTAGGTACCACCTTTTACTTATTTCTGCCACCAAGCAGTCAGTATAATCACAGGCTGCGGGGCATTTCTTCTTAGTCCTTAGATTTGACAACGCATCTGTAGCCTTCTATGTTTGAAGTTGGCTGGTAGGTGTCCGTAAACTACAATAGCTACTTACCAACAGGTTATTTATAAGTTCGTTTGTCAATTCATTAGTATAAAAAAATAAAGTTATAGGACTACTTTTTATGCATCGCACTTCTGCTACATTGTTACCTATTTTTGCTGCCAAGTAGCTTGGTAAGGGCAGAGCTAGTAGAACACTAAAAATTATTAAAAAATTTGTAAACATGACTTTTAAAAGAGGGTTTCTTATACAACTGTTCAAGGAAACCTTTAGAACGTTCACTCCATTTGTCATATTATTCAAAATGACAATTCGTTAAAATTTGAAAACTTTACTTATACTTAGATAAAATGAATTCTCTACTGAATATAGCCTCCCCACATTTTTTCTTTAAACCAATATGACAATAAAGTAAACTAATGTTTCCATTTTAAATACGAGTACTTTGGACCTTTTGTCCACAACATATTTTATTTGTTTATAAGATCTTTGCGACAAACGAACTTACAATCCAACTGATGGTTAGTAGCACCGGCAGCCATAAACACCTGCTATCTTCTTAAAACAAAGACCACAGATGCGTTTTTCTCTGAGAACTAAGACAGATTTTTTACAAAATTGAGACAGTAAGTGGCTACGGAAGCACATGGATATCTGTAACCAAATTTAAACAAAGAAGGCTGTTATCACCTTAGAGTAATAAGATGGAATGCCTCACAGCCTGTAACTATACAGGCTCTATACCTTTCCGACCGGATCACAGCTATGTAGTGGAATGCACCATACCCTGAATTTCATACCGATTACTTGAATGCTTATAAATTTATTTCGGTTTGTTGATCTGATACAACATTATTAATTTTCTCTCTTTATGCAAATGTTCTTTACAATCTTTACAGTTAATTAAGGAAATAGCAAATTTTATAAAAAATGCTCAGCTCAGTATACCCTTTATGAGGCAATTTATAGGGGAGGCGTATGTTCAGCAATTTTTGCAGTGGTGAATTTTTCCTGTACTGTGATAACAAACTTATCTTGTTCTTTAAAAAACATTACCTTCATACTAAGATTTTGTCCTGTATCGAGGAGGCAGTTTACATACATAATTTTCCCATTAACAAACATCTAAGCTTGTTCCGTGCGGGATTCAAACCCGCGGCTCTCAGCACCACAACTCATTGCTAAGCCACTGTGCCTAAGCCACTACAGAGTCGTCAAATATTATATTTCTTATTATATCTAAAGTATTTTATTTTTAATTTTTTTAACACGCGTACTTACGCGTAACACACTTGTATTAAAATATTTAATATACTGCGTGGAGCGTAGACAGACGCTAAACAATCACGTCTGGAGTTTTGAAAATTTTAACGAGAGCAGACTCACTTCACTCGTCTGCCATCGCCCCGTTGCAACACTTTAAATTGCTGTACTAGTTATTAATCGAACACGCTAGTTTTAAAGGTTTGAAAGTTCTCTTTATTTATACTTGTTTGTGTCTGTTTGAATATTATTTAAAATAACTTTGGATTCAACTAACTTGTGTTATGAATGAAAGAGGGTAGAAAATAAAATAAAATAAAATAAGCGAGCTATGGAGAGGGCCATGCTCGGGGTTTCTTTGCGTGATAGACTTAGAAATAAGGATATCCGCAGTAGAACCAGGGTATCCGAAATAGTCTAATGGATTAGTAAGCTGAAGTTAAGTGGCAATGGGCCGATCATATAGCTCGAAGAACCGTCAACCGATGGGGAAGAAAGGTTCTCGAGTGGCAACCTCGTACCGGTAAGCGAAGTCTAGGGCAGCCCCCCACTAGATGGAGTATCGATCTGGTAAAAAAGGCTAAGGGCCAGGTTTTGTAGCATTCCTAGTATGAGGCCGATGTGATCCGTAGAAGGCTGTAATGATAATGATGATGAAGTGTGTCTTCCGTAGTTCCCGGGGTCAGAAGAGTGCGAAGTTCGGTAATCTAATTTAATTTGAGGCCACTGATATTCGGTTTTGAATATAATATTGTGTTAGTCCGTTTCCGATATTTTAATGCATTAAACTTTAAGCGGTAATGGTTTAGTTATAGAGTCACTTCATCATCCACGCAGATATAAATTTCCTATGCACTTGATGACTTCAAATTATAGGATGCGGAGTTACTTGCGATGGTTGAAATTTACCGCAAAATAAAACATAAAAGTAAACACTAAGCAGGTAATATTGTTGAAAACCTTTTTATAACGAAAATATTTATATTATAACTAATATTTTATAATTTTTATTATTATCATTCAATTTTAATAAAGTTATTCAGATAAAATACGGTTTTAACAGTCGTTAAATCATAATAGGTAGTAGTAATTTTAATACCATTTTTCATTAATAAACGAGTTACATTACACTAGGGCCCTATCTTACAAAAGAGGTTTAAAATTATTTACAATTTTATCCTCGGGAGCGCGCTCGTCCCCACACAGGAGCGCGCGATGTATTTGGGAGATAAAACAGGGGTTAAAGTTCAATAAATATATACTAATCTATTAAAATAGTTTGTATTGAACAAATATAATATTTTATTTTATTTTAATAATGACATTTATCGCATTGGAAGAATTATAAATGTTTAATTGGGCTAAATTTTTAAAACTTTCTTATAATTCTTGTAAGGGTAACCAATTTAGCATTTTTATATTTATTTATTTTTAAATTAAGTAAAATACAATAAATAATAAACATTCTTTTAAATTGAATTAAATTATTAATTAAAAATAGAAGAGCAAAACATTCTGCTATATAAAAAAACGTTTGTAAGCAAATGTAACTATTATTTTGAGTCTACTAAGAAATAGGTCAAATATATAAGAATATGCAAATAATAAAATCAACTCATAAGTAGAAGATAAAACGATAAAAAAGAAAAAGATCAAAATAATAATAGAACAATCATCAAGTAATAATATTAGAACTTCAAAAAAACGAACAAAGAAACTAAAAATAAGAGGGACTTAGTGTTCGCGCGCGAGGGAGCGCGCAAAAATTATTCTCTTCTTTTTTCATTTGTGAATGTCTTAGAAGTTAGGTAACAGTCGTCATATAAATAGTCATGCATTAACTAACGTCCAAAGGACCAAATAGAACATAATATTATGCGAATCTATTTTTTAAAAGAACGTCAATGCGAATGGATTGCCTGGGGACTCGCGATGTATCCACGAAATAAAAATAGGGCACGCACAGGCTTAACCTAATCCGACGAGCAGCAGGCACAAACTGAGTCTGGTCTGGAACCCATCTAGAAGGAGAGGAGGCTGCCGCACTCAATCCTGTCATAATGAATTTCCCTGAGACGTTGGCCCTTCGTATCTACTAGATACCGCGCGTTCCCAAGCGTTAAAATACCATTTACGTTTTACATTTATACATTATATTATAATATGTTCTGCAAAATTTTCATGGTGAAAAATGTTTAATTTAAAATTATAGCTCCAATTTTACATATTTCTGTTCAATAAAGATTTTGACTTGGTAAGCAATAATTTCTTAGAAAGTAGTTAGTAGGTTTCATAGAAAACCTGGTATATTAAACGCAGACTTGTAGTTTACATTATTGTAGAGTTGTAATTGGATTTTCTAGCTTTATTAAACGATGTTTACTGTACAAATATTAATCAATGTAACTTTTACAATTTTGAAGCTTTATTAAACGACTAGCTGTGCCCGCGACTTCATTCGCATAAAATCTTTGTTAGTAATTTATTTGTTTTGAAGTTTTATTACTTTGAGCCTAAGGGTCAGCTTACACCGAAAGTGACGCGACGCGATGCGGCGCGCACTTTTGAAGATCCTGATACAAAATATAACTTTAATTACTACACAAAAAGATTCACATTTTATTGAGATAATTCGAAAATGTCCCGCGGCGTCTGCGCCTCGAGACGCCTCGCGGCGTATCGCTACGTATCACGACGCAGCGGTGCCTCTTCGGTAGGCGCAGCGTGCAAAAGCGGTGCGGTGCCTCTTCGGTAGGCGCAGCGTGCAAAAGCGGTGCGCTGCCAGCGACTTCACGAGGCGCTTGACTTTGATCTCATTTGGTTGATGATAAAGTGAACTGGAATAGGGGCACGTGATAATGTATCGGCCAAGTACATATATCTTCCAGGCTTAAATGCAACTATCAAATCATAACATTGTAATCGTAAAATCATTCGCTATAAGCGTGCTGGTATCGAATCTAAGGGCTTTTTAAAAATGCTTTCTAACGGTTTATGATCTGTTTCAATTAAAACATCACTTTTACCGTAAATATATTGGTGGAACTTTTCACACGCAAAGAGAATAGCTAGCATTTCTTTTTCTATCTGCGCATATCGTGCCTGTGTGTCGGTGAGTGTACGCGAAGTATATTCAATAGGTCGGCCGCCCTGCAACAGCACGGCTCCTAGCGCTACACTGCTTGCGTCCACCGAGACTACAGCCGGTTGCGATACGTCATTTAAAGCCAACACGGTGCTTTGCTTATTAAATCTTTTAATAAATCGAACGCATTCTGTTGTTCACTATCCCAACACCATTCCGTGTCCTTTTCAATAGTCGAGTAAGGGATAAATACGCTCAGAATACTTAGGTATAAACTTAGATAAGTAATTTACGGCTCCTAAAAATCGTTTTAACGATTTTCGTTCTTGAGTAGGCATATTTTTATTGCTTTTACTTTTCTAAATCTGGTTTCATTCCGTTTTTGTTAAATATAGGACCCAAGTAAGTCACTTCCTCCACACATATACGACATTTATCTTTATTAAATTTCAAATTAATTTCACGAGCCCTATTTAATAATGCATTTAAACGCCTATCATGTTCGTCTTTATTTCGTCCCCAGCATATTATATCGTCTATAAAAGAATCTACTCCATCTAAATCCTCTATTAATTGCTTAATCTTAGCATGAAAGACCTCTGAAGCGCAGTTTAAACCATAAGGTAACCTTAAATACTGATAGCGCCCAAACGGTGTACTAAAGGTGCATAAGTCTGAACTCTGATCATCAAGTTTTATTGCCCAAAAACCTGAATTTGCATCTAATACTGAAAAAAAAACTAGCTCCGTGAATTTGTGGCAAGTTCCTTGATAGTTGGCAGTTGGAAATGTGCACGCTGTATAGCATTATTGAGAGGTCTCGGTCTAAGCAAATTCGCAATGTTCCATTCTTTTTGCTGCAATTACTATTGAATTAACCCATTGTGTTGGGTGAGTGACCTTTCTTATGACCTAAGTCAGTCATCCTGTGTAATTCTTCTAATAATTTATCACGTAATCCTAGAGGTACTTTTCATGAGCACAAACTACCGGTTTAACTGATTTATCAATAACTATTTGGTACTAACCAGGTAAGCATCCTAAGCCTTCAAAAGATCCGAATTTTCTACCAAATTAATGCCGTAAACCCGTTGAATTAATCCTAGTTCCGAACACGCTTGTCGACCCAGCACACTTTCACAATTAATATTTGCTATTGCAAATTTTAAAACATACATTTTACTTTTATTCCACCATTTAAGGTGACAAACTCCTCTTATCGGAATAACATCCCCGCTAAACGACTGTAATTTAATTTTATTATTATTATATATCATTTCCGTGTCAAATCCCAGCGTCAAAAATCTCTTATAACATAAGACATTAATGTCGGCACCAGTATCCAGCTTAAAACGTTCAAAGCCACACTCACCTCTTAATACCTCGTACCAGTAATCGCCGCCGATTTTGTTCTGCATTGTATCCATTAACACAGATACATAAAACGACTCACAATCATCATTATCAGATTTTTCTGTATTCACTTCTATTTCATACATTTTTTAACACTATTTTTACATTTGGACATCCTAGCGTAATGGCCGTAGTTACCGCACACATAGCATTTTACCGAAATAGCTGGACATGAACCTACATCAGTACACCGAGCACCACAACGTGGACAAGGCGACGCTGCGGTTGCGCCGTGCGCAGCTCGCGCGCCGCGAGTGCCGCTGCGAGCGCCGCTGCGCTGCCCGCCGCCGCGCACCGATAGCGCCTCAACGCGCACGGGCCCGCAGCTCGCCGAACTGCCGAAGCTACCTGCTTCCATCACACGCTTGCTGTCTATTGACATTTCATCCCCCTGACATATTTTAATTGCTTTCTCCAAAGTCAATTCATCTGTCCGTAACAACTGGTCCCTTACAATTGTGCTCCTTATGCCGCACACAATACGGTCGCGAATCAACTCTTGCTCTAAATTTTTAAATTCACAATTTTTACTGAGTAACTTTAACGCTGTTACATATTGATCAATAGATTCTCCAGTTTCTTGATACTCAAAAAATTATATCTCAGTAATGTTTATTAGGTTGAACACCGAAATACTCGTCAAATTTTTCATCAATATTTCGACGTCCTCACGCTGCTCTTCTGAATCGAATGTAAAAGTCTCGTAAACATAAAATCCATCTTATCCAATCAGATTAATAAGCAAACTCGCCTGTATGCTTCTCTTCTTTGTGCACCCCGATGCTTTAAGAAAAATATAGAATTGTTTGCCCCGGCCACAGAACACAATTACTCTCTACCAAGGGAAGAATGCCAACTTCATACTAAAAATGGAAACACGTGTTTATGAATGTACACGAAAAGCGCCTCGGTGGGCGCCCATATAAAACTTTTTAGCGGGAATTTCAAACCTTTGTATTGTGTAACTTTGAACTTTTATTTAAGGCATATTCGAGTAATTTTGGCTCAAGCCTCACAAACCTATGGGGTAAATTCCATACATTTGAGAGGTTGCACCAAAATTACTGAATTTACTTTAGAGGAGTAAGGGATAAAATAAAACTAAAATAGGTATAGTTATGTGATTTTATTTTTGAAGATATTGTTTTATACACTATATATTATTATTTATGTTTTCTATTGCTTTTGCAGATAATATTTCCACGCGTGATATTGATTTATAACATATGTTATCGTGAGAGCTATTCTTCACAGAACATTAACGTAAATTTAAATCAGCAAAATTCTCATGTCGAAAACTTAACTCAGCCCAAATACATGATCTGAAATAGATAAAATTCGAGTTAATATAGTAATAATCCTACAAATAACGATGAATAAATTCAAAATGCTTAAAGACTTACCACAATATTATCAAAGGTTTTCTATTTTATTGTAGGAAACCTGCAGAAAGTGATCGGATGATTTTGTGCTTTTTGTTTATAATTTTTTAAATAATAAATTAATTTATAGTCAATATCTCATACAGAGTCAGTATTCACAAAAATCTTCACACACACAATCGCGTAGAATTGCCTATAAACGAAAATGAAGTATTCCGAACCGATAATAACTGAATTAAAGCAAAACGCAATAACAAATATTAAAATCTAAATCATTTTAAATAAATTTGAATCAATTTCAGAAAATATTTTCAATATGAAAGACGTTGATAAACAAATGTCATTTTTTTCTTCTTTTAGTTCATGGCTTCTCTTGATAGAATTCTGCTAATATTTAATAATTTAATTTTAATCATTTAGTAGGTCAATTAATTGTGCAAACCTCAAAGTAATATGTATATAATTACTGTAAGGTGCAAACAAAAGAAAAATATAGCATAGAATTAAAATTTGCAGTTTCTTCCGATATAATAATATGTATATTTGTACCTAATTTTTAAAATGGCAATCTGAAACAACGCGAAAGAATGAAACGGCGATATTTTTTCGCTTTAATTTTACATGCCCACCCCACACATAGATAAAATTATGATTGTGTGCAAGTTTCTCGGGCTTCATACAGAGTTGCATCACCTGGCCCCGGCCGACGGGCTGCCATCTAAACTCAATTCGGTTGGCGGTCTTGCATGCTCCATCCCTTACACTTAATTTAGAACACAAATTAACGTTATTCAAACGTAAAATCCAAAACTATTTAGGTATTTTAACCGCTGCCACCATGTAGTGACAATGAAACAACGGAGTTCAGATGACAACTGTTTTATTAATAAAGGCGGTTTCGTAATATATAACATTTTAAGACTACCCACAACAGGGACTAAGTAAAATGCTTCGTTACCATTTCGTTACCAGTAAAAGGGGTCTCTGGTTTTGTTATACAAAATCCTCTCAAAAGTGGGAGGAGACCTGTGCCCTGCAGTGGGACGCATAAAGGCTGTAACTTTACATTAAGCTGCTATTTTACGCTGGTATTCTGTGATAACGTGGTCCTTTTCCGGTCAAGCTGACTCATTCGTGTTACAACCAGAATATGGCTGCAGCGTGACTCTACCACGTAAGAAAAGTGCCTGCTACACCATGATTCTAAATATAAATAAAATAAAATATGTGTATAATGTTGCGATATCAGAACTTTACAATAGTTATGAGTTTTGTTGCTATAAATATTCTCCCCATTTGAGAGCTTAGCAGATTTTTACGAGAGGGTAGCAAAAGACTTGACTATATTATTTGATTTCTAGAAGAGGTATATCTTTTATGTGCAACGCTACAGTATAGACATTGGTGTCTCCGAATCACACAGGCACCCGTATTCACAGTATCAGACACTATTTATGGAGTAAGTATAAAAATTATATTAAATAAAATCCCAGCATTTTAAAAAGAATACTAGTAATGGTAATTAACATTACTAATACTCCCGTTAACCACTCCAAGTAAGCTTAACCCTTTCGCTGTCCCGTGTACTATATATAGGTCACTGCTATTGTTTTATTATTGTGTCTGAAACCCGGACAATGAAAGTGTTAATGTGCTTGTTTGAAAGTAGTCACGACAGTATTCGTAGCGTCGAACCGCGGAATTGAATTCTTCGACTTTCAAGTTCGCAATTCAACGCATGTCGCTTAAAACATGCAATATTATAATATTAATGATCTGCGTTAATTGCCAATCACGCGACGTTGCGTGTTCCTAGTAATCTTCAATTTGACCCTTCACGCGACGTCGCGTGAAGTGTCCGACGAGTTTGTAGCGAAGCATATCGCCTGGGCCGGAGCGTTATCGCAACGGTGTTTTTTATGGGCCTCTAGAGAAAGGACTGAGCTATCGTAAAGTGGGCGTGGCCATCCGAATCATGCGATATTTTTAGTGCTACGTAATTGGTTAGTTCGCTTAGCGTCGCCGCTCGAGCCAGACGGCTTTCTCGTTTGTTTTAATTAGTTGTGAACAAATAATACGTATTTTTTGTAGTATAAAGTGATAATAATAATAAAACAAAATTTATAATGAGTGATCATCAACCTGGTACCTCTAGGGGTACGAAACGATCAAACGAGATACCTTTGCGAGCGCAATCAAAACGTGTTTTGTTGCACGAATCGGATATTCTTGAAGCTTTAGGAAACTCTGATGAGGATGATTTTGTGGGAAGTGATGAAGACGAAGATTTTTTATTGGGTGATGATGATGGAGACAGCTCAACCCTGGAGTCGGAAGAAGATGAAGAAGAGACGGACTGTTTTTTATGTTACATACTTGTACCGAAAACTAATTTACCAAATATTATTTATGTTTTGATAAACCTTTAGATCTGATTTATTTACTAAGACTGATTAGAAATATATGTTCCTGATTGTTATCCTAATATAGTAAAGTTATTATAGTAGTTCTTTCCTAAAGTTGCTGTTCATTATAATTGTAGACTTCGGTGTCTAAAATATTTAGAAGATTTTTTTTTATGTTGCATGTTTCTTTGATATTTTGTTATTTTTTGTGTTATATAATTCAAATAAAAATTATTGATACTAAAAATATTTAATTTTATTACATTTGAACTCATAATTGCACAAAGTGCTGGCAGAGTCTAATTCGACGACGTCGCATGATGGGGCCCCTAAGGATAAATGTACACTCCACATGGCCCATCACGCGACGTCGAGTGATATATAACTATATTATGTAAAATATTAAATATATATACTAAAACCATAAACACACCCGCAAATAGTATTTGCTGTACTTAAGAGTTATTTCATTAAAAAAAAGTTTTGGGCCACCAGCAGAAAACTCCAATTTTAGCTTTGGCAATGAACGTGTTAATATTTCCGAACCTTTCATTTTGGGAAGGCTGGTTATAGCAATTCTCAGCGCTTTTTAAAATGTTTATTTAATATATTGTTAAACTTCGCGGGTTCACTGGGTTTGTCTTTAGAAACCTAAATAAAGTTCTTGTTTTTTATTTGTACACAAATATTACAATTCAGTTTTATGATTTTAGATACGTAAACATATGTATCAAAATCACACAAGCTCAGAACACCGAGTCGTCTTCAATATTGGTCCTGGTGAAGATTTAAAGGCCGATACGGAAATAAAAGTACATGTAATATGCACGAGCTTTATAATAATATATTTGACGACAACTGATTCGCGCTGTTATTGAAAGACACCGCAGATACTAATGGAGTTAATATGGCTCTTTTTATAACGGTCGTGTTACGAGGGAATTTACGCAGAGATTTTATGGAACGTTTACCGCAGCCTAAAGTATCTGGAAAGTACTGATAACGAGAGCGGTTCTTTTTAAAAGATTGAGTCGTCTTGTTGACATACACTCAGATGGATATGGCTTCAAATATTTTCTCGGTTTGTAAACTTTATTTTGATAGTAATTTTATTATTAAAAATAATTTCATCGACTTAAATCATTGTCCTTTAAGGTTGAAATTTAAATGACATCACGGTATACTTTTTGACAAAAATTCAGTAAAATCGTTTATCCATGATGGCTAACCTGTTATCATCGTGTAATAATAAAATAGAAAAATAAGTCTATTGAATAAAACTATGTTTACGGATTTTATCGTGTACAATTTTACTTATTTTAATTCCCAAAGTTTCGGGTGCTTTACAGTAACTCATGGTCACGGAGGGGACTGAGATGTTTGACGTCCCGATGTCATAGTTAGCCCGGCTACCTTCAGTTTTTGAATATTAATTTTCGGTTCGATTTTCGCAGAATGAGCTTACAGTATCTTGAAGTCTTGCAGTGGTATGCTTTTTTTACTATGTACGAGCAGCTATGCAGGTCTAGAGAGATCAGTATCACTGCGACTTAAATGATCTATTGTGATCGCTGCTATGTCTACAGTTTACTGCTAAGCCCTACGTCCTCAATGAATAGAAGGAGTTGCTTAGCTGTGAGTAATTTCACTTCTTCTTGGCGAAGTACATAGTTTCCCAGATGAGTGCTGCGTTTGCGCATTAAGGGTCCGCAATTTGTCAGGATGTGTAAAGGCGTTTCCTTCTCTAGGGAGCAAAACCGGCACATCCTTGAGTTGCTTAGTCCCAGAGTGGACGTGCTTTTTAAGACAACAGTGTCCAGTCAGGGCTCGTACCAAAATGCTCAATTTATTTTTACCTAATCCCAGGGCTTCCGAAGCGAATTTACGATGAAAGCCCGGATTAACGTTTTAAAATGTTTTAAGCCTGGTGTATCAGACCAGATCTTAAGTGAGTTATTGTGGTAAAGAGTTTCCAGGGTCAATCGGGCGAGGCTTTTTGAGATTCCACAAAAAGGTTCGGGTCCAAATTGTGTACTCTTTGAGCCCGCTGTGCGAGCTTGTCGGCAGTTTCATTGCCTACAATACCAGCGTGACCTGGAACCCATCTTAAAACGACCTTGTTGTTAGATAACAGCCCTGGGAGGTCCCAGGGCGCTTAGAGAGTGGTATGCTTAGGTTTGGATTTAATTTTGTTAATTATAGGATCCCAAGCAGATGGCAGCACCCATCCATCTTCTTTATTGAAATTAGGATGTTTTTAGCCTCGCGTACCATCCTTGGTATGAATCGCTGTTCTTTTGCGAGGATTTGTGGTCTATCAAATCTGATGTAATGGCGGGGACGATCTTGAACATGTTCACAGACTGGAGACTTCCCAGAGCGTTGATGCCTCACGTCAGCTGTGTGTTCTGTCACGCGGGTTTTGATAGATCTTTTTGTTTGTCCTACATAAGAAAGACCACATTCGCAATCAAGCATGAGTGTACATGCTTGATTGCGAATGTGGTCTCTCTTACATGCTCTACTCTGCATCTTGTAGAGGGATATTACACTTGACAGATGGTAAAAATTTACTAATCTTCTTCGGCGGCTTGAAGTGTGTTTTAATGGAAGCTCGCTTCAAGATGTAGCCAACCTTGTCTGGTAATCCCGACGTTTCGGTTGCTGTAAAACACCCGAAACGTCGGGAATTAAAATAAGTAAAATTAAACGCGATAAAATCCGTAAGCGTATAATAAGAAATCATTAAATTAAGTCTTATTTAAAATTGCATTTTAAGGATCGGTTATAAGCTTTGTAAATAATCGTATTTTATTATTTGAACGAAATAAACGTTAGTGAAATGTAATAAATATATAAAAGATAGCAGCTTTTACGAATGTCAAAATAAATAACAGTAAAAAATACCAGTCACTAAACACCCAGCAGGTAGCAGCTAGGCAACCGCAGTTTTATTTTTTATTTTAGTTGTTATTAGGAAGACGCTGCTGCCCATCTCCTAGTATGTTTCCCTCTGTCGCTTCTTTCGGCGATACGTTAAAGGGTAGTGGATAGTTGGAAACACTACACTTGAAATTGTTGTCGAATATGTTTACCTAGGATAAATTGTCCGACCAGGTAAGTCTAACTTCGATTTAATCGACAATTCAATTTAGCATTCGAGAGATTACAACAAATCTTCTCGTCAGTGCATATTGCCAGTGATAAATATGGATCTGATACGTGGTCCTTCACTACAAACTGTATGTGGAATTTCAAGGTCAATCTGCGAGCTATGGAAAGGGCTATGCTTAATAGTTATTTCTGCGTGATAGACTTCGTAATGATGTTATCCGCAACAGAGCGAGAGTAACCAACGTAGCCCAACGGATCGGTAAGCTTAAGTAACAATGGGCCACTCATATTATAATAGCTCGAAGAACTGAAAACCAATAGACGCCACGCCGCGCGCGATCCGAATTGCTCGATTCACGTTTAACCAATCATGCAGGGAGATTTGTTTATGAATTCGCCTTGGCATGCGGTCTGACTCAACTAATTACATCGCCTAGGCGGATTCCAGATGTGGAGATCATGCACCTTCCCTGTTGAATCTACTGCTGACCTCTCATCCGTACGGATAACAGGTTTCCGTCGACACCCCTCTTGGCTCATCGGACCAGTGTCTGATCCAGAGTATGATGCCACTCACGCACGCATGGCGGTTGCGTAGCGCAGGTTGCCGCCGTGTATGACACTATAAGTCAGTCGATCGGGACAGGATGCGGGATAGATCCTTGGGGGCATTTTGCTTCTCGCGATCCCAATATTGTTGCTGATTCTGTCGTTGATGTGGTGCTTCAGGGAATGGATTATTTTATTCCAACATCATAGTATAACCCTCAGCAGATACAGGTGTCTGAGTGAAGTGCTCTAAGTTTGCGCGTTCACTGCTAAAATGAACCGCTTTGTCGTATTTTTTCAATTTCAGGACACTCCCCTTGCTTCCTCAACCAGCATCGGAATCTTCGGCATCGACACACTGAAGGCTAAATTGGCCTATAAAAAGCTTGGCGTGCTCAGCAGAGCGGGACAGTGTTTCATGCCGGCACACCGCTTGCAGCTTTACAAGGCACAGGTTTGGCTTCACATAGAATACTGTTCTCACTTCTGGGCCGAGGAAGACCACCGAAGAGCGGCTTGGATCGTTGACGACCGAATTCTTTCTGATCGGCTTGATTCACTGGCGCTGTGAAGAGATGTTGCATCCCCTTGAAATTTCTTTCGCATTTACCACGTGAAGTGCTCTTAGTAATTGTTCGTATTAGTTCCAGTCGCTAAAATTCACCACCGTACATCACAACAAAACTCATGATACCATTGCAAGCTTGGCGGTCCTACACTGTGCGATTTACTAGGAATTTTCTTCCTGGCATGGCTTCTTTGTGGTATCGTTTACCACCGGCGATTTTCCGGACCGATACTACTTCAAGAGATGAGTTTACTCTTTTTTTAAATGTGGCTGCCATTCCTCTGGTGTTGCAGTTGTTAATAGGCGGCGGTCGTCGCCTACCATCAGTTGAGCCGCATGTTCGTTTGTCTCTCTTCTATATAAAAAACGTGGTCATTATATTCTCACAACATTTTTATAATTATGTGATATACCGCCGATCTGAATATTTTGGATTAGAAAATTTAGATTATTCAGTCTTTCGAATAGTGTAAGCATGTGGAGCTGAGAGAATTAACCGATAAATAGAATATAGCATCGATCCCAGAAGACCGAGAATAGGACCGACTCGCATTACAGGCAGATCACAATTAAAGAAATATAAGTTAAATTTTTTTTAAAGGACGCCGTTATGCTATTTTAGAAAACACACATTGTACTTGTGTATTTCATAAAATAATATAATGTTCAACCTATATGTACTATAACTAATCTTGGTGGTTTTCAATAATATGTAGAAGGTAGGTCCATCTGAGTTGGTACTAACCTCTTACCAATATTTGCCACCAAGCAGCAATGCACTTAATAGAGATCCCCTTTGTCATCGGCTGTGACAACGTATATGTGGCCTGTATCACATGATATTGAAGACAGAGGACTTCAATATTAAAAAAATAAAGGTGACAGGTGACAACTGTGTTTATTTTAAAATATTTTAATAAAAATAACTATACATTTTAATTGTAAAATTTTAGTGTATAAATGAATCGTTTATTGTTGACATAGATATAAATAGTATAACAGTGGTTTATATAATATATGAAATCAACTACTAGATATAAAAATATTTCAAGATGGTGACATATGCCAAATGCTTCGATTATTTACTCTCTAGATAACGCGTCACGCAATGAGCGATGCAACAAAAACTGGCCAGTTTTTACAAGCGTGTGTGCGTGAGGCACGCAGACACGCTTAGCGGTTGCTATGGCCACAGTATAAATAACTATGGCTTACAGCAGCGTCATTTGTATCTGGGAGATACCAGCCAATGAATCTATCCTGATAAAATGAGGAAAAATTGTAAAATTATGTCATGTTAATAAAATCATAAATTACAATTTTAATACGGTGCTTTCAATTGTGTGTTTAGTTGTCTGTTGAGTTAGAATCTAATTATTTTGTAAAGAAAAATATAATCAAATAAAAATCAATTACGCATTTACAAAATATGTTTTATTATTTAATGTATGGTGTCGACTTATAAAAATACTAGAGGTTGGCCGGCGGCTTCGCCTGGTCATATTTAAATAATTTATCCTGCAGGTACCCTTTACTGTAATATTTTATCCCATAGCGTTTCTACAGTTTAATAGATCCTTTTAAGAAGAATTATTCCGTCCTGCATTGTTGTGCCAGCAAGAGTTGATATATGGGTGCCCCATTGAAGCTTTGCATCTTAGGTCACCCCCAGGAACACAGTAGTCTCTTCTATTTTGAACCTATCATTATTTACCATTAAATGTTTGTAACTACTAATTTATTGGCCCTCTCTTTGAATTTGTTTTTTAAATAATTTGCGTTTTGAGGTTGCATCACTTTTTACATTATCTAATTTAGCTACATGATAACAGCGTATGGTTAAATATTTTTCGGCGACCAGTCTTATTAGGTTGACTTGGTGAAGAGAACCACACGCGTGTTCAGTTTCAACTTTAAAATAAGTATTTTTATGACCAATAAATTGTTTTAATATACAAGATAAAATTTTTGTGTAAGTTGGCCTAGTCATTATAAATTTTGTCTAAGAAACTTTCTGATTACTTTTTCCGAAGTCTTACATATAGAATATGAACATACATCAGCTTTTAAGACAAACTATACGGGGAAATTAGCAATCCTAGACTGGCAACACCAAAAAACGACGCGTTGATTTTGTAAATAAAATCATCAATTTATTAGTTTTGTTTTCGTAAATTACTATTAGTTTTGAGTTACTTAGCGATGGTTGGAGATTTTGTTAGTTGTTTGTAAACGTCCTTTGTAATTTTTGCCGATTTTGATCGCGCAACTTCACACAACAAGTCATTTTCACCAAAATAATCTAACACATAAAATGAGCCGTGCGTGCGTATCTCTTGGTGTTACAATTGACAGTTAGGAGCGGGGAGCGCTTTAGAGGCTAACAGTTAGCTGATATTTTTTTCGATGCTTTTTAGCTGCCGTTACTCTATCTAGAGAATAAATAATCTAAGGCCAAATGTAACGAAACAATTCGCAACAAAGGATTTCTGAAATATACATTTGATTGACTGATGAAGAGCTATCGTATCGCAAAGCCATCTATGCAAACAAGGCTATAGTTTATATAAAAACAAAAGTGACAAGCAGGCTCGGGTCTCTTAAAATCTTTTTTTAGCCAGTTTAATTTCCTGACTGCTCAGACCTGCATATAAGAGTTTGTCGGGGTATTTTTCATATGTGCGCATGGGGATTTTGTTGTTGCTCCCACCACAGTGGCTGTTCAGTCTTTGAAAACTTCTAGTCCGTATAGATAATTTCAACACACGGTTGCTAAGGCCGCCATCGTTTGTCCTAGCGACGATATGCGTCGCTGGATCTCTTCCACTGCAGCGTCCAATTGCGGGACCGTCCTGTAACGCACCTACTTAACGAGCATGCATCTTGTTTTCCAAAACAAGCAACCGTCATATTTTGACTTTGACTTTTTTATATTTTCATTGAAATTTTTAAGTTTTTTTATTGTGGTTTTAAATTTGTTTTAAGTTATTCTTTTTTGTGTTTGCATTTAATTGTTTTGAATGCAGTCCGTGACCCAATCTTATGATGGCACGTCGAACGCGACCCATACATGTACACAGTGCAACAAGTCATTCAAATCTTTAAAAGGCCTCAACATACACACTACAAAAACACACAGGAAATGCATTAGCCAAAACAGTTCACCTTTAGACATCCACCCCATTATTCCGAGTGCACCTACTTTTGTAGCCAACGATCCAACTCCTTTTCACACATATCTTAGCCTATAGTTAAAAGAAAAATAGTATACCGATAGTTAAAAGAATCCCTCGAGGAGCTCTAATAACCGATGCTACATATTTGTCACAATTAATCCAGAAATGTTACATAAGCAATTGTAGTCAAGACTGGCAGAACCTATTTTTATTTTTATACAGCACACTACATATAATAAAAACTGATAAACCAAATTTATCCTTGACACAAAATATTAAAAATAACTGTGCTGTCAGCTCCTCACCTTCTCCCGCACCTCTAATCAAACATTATGCCCCTCGTAATCGCAAAAAACTCATCGAAAACAAAATATGTGACGGAGATCTCAAAGGTGCCGCTCGCCTTTTGTTCTCCAACGAAGTGCTATCACCAGATACCCTTGACACTCTTCAGGCCTTACGGACAAAACATCCTTCAGCTCCAGTAAACCCATATTTTCTCGACCGACCAACAGCAGGGCAAGCATGCCTTCAAATTCAAAACAAAGATGTTACGGATGCCATTTTATGTTTTAAACCAGGTTCGGCAGAAGGTTTGGATGGAATCTCACCTTAACATTTGAAAGACTTAACATCGCACTCTGTGGGTGATGCAGGTGAGCAACTTGAAAATTCGATCACTAAATTAATCAACTTTATGTATTCCGGTCATATCAATCCAGAAATTGTTCCCATTCTTTTCTGCGCGAACCTCATTGCCCTTACCAAAACGGACGGAGGGGTGAGACCAATTGCTGTTGGATCAAAACTACAAAACTACAAAAAGACGCCTGGCCTCCAAAATTGCTGTACAACATATTTTACCAAAATTAAATTCGGAATTTGAACCCGTACAGTTAGGCTTCGTTGTAAAAGGAGGGTGTGAGGCAGCCGTCCATGCCCTACGCTCTTTCCTAACTTACGGACATCCTGACGTGTTGCTCAAAATTTATGTCAAAAATGCTTTCAATTCGGTAAATAGGGATACCCTGCTGACGGAAATAAAACAACATATACCGGAAATATACAATTATCTTTTTCTCAGTTACGCTGACCCAACAAAATTGTTATATCGTTCTAATGAACTGTCCTCGGAAGTAGGTTGTCAACAAGGTGATCCCTTGGGCCAGCAATTTTAGTTTGGCTATAAATCCGATAATAAAAATTTAAATTCTAAATTCAACGTTTGGTATTTGGACGACGGAACCCTAGGAGGTGATATGGATACTGTGTTTTCGGACCTTTTTTTAATCAAAAATAAATTTGAAGCCATTGGTTTGGAGCTTAATTTTAGCAAATGCGAACTTTTTATAAATAACTGCAACTTAAATTTAAATGACGTAAAACAAAAATTTAATATTTTGGCTCCAAATATTAAAATAGTTAACAGTAATTCCCTTTACCTTTTAGGTTCTCCAATTTTTAATGAATCTATTTCTGAATATATTAATAATTCAATTAATAAATTTCAAAATTCCGCTGACCGTCTCCTTGAAATTAGTCCACATTATGCACTTTGCATCTTAAAATTCTGTCTTTTCGTCCCAAAATTTACGTATTTGCTCCGTTGCTGCTCCTTTTGGAATCACCCAGACCTCTTGACACAGGTAGACAACTTAATCAAAATTAATTTAGAATCGATTCTTAATATGCACCTGAACGAGCAATCTTGGACCGAAGCATCCCTACCTATCCGTTATGGTGGTTTAGGGATTCGCAAAATTTCCAGTGTCTCTTTACCAGCCTTCCTATCTTCTGTCCATAGTTTAGCAAATCTCATAAGTAAAATTTTAAGGGCATCCCCTTCAAACTTTGAGATTGCTAGCCTGGAAGAAGCTAGAAACGCTTTCTTAATTGCATACCTTGGTCAAAATTTTCCAGTTTCTCCAAATTCGCAGAGGAGCTGGGACGACAAAAACCGCAAATTAACCTATGACAATCTTTTGAGCCTTAGTACAGGTTCGGCGCGTGCTAGGCTTTTGGCCGTGGGTACGCGTGAGGCCGGCTACTGGCTTCACGCGTACCCTTCGTCAAATACAGGAACATTTCTTGAGCCTGACACGCTCCGAATCGCAACCTGTCTACGGCTTGGGGTTCCGGTCTGCGTTCCTCATAAATGTCCGTGTGGCAGTGACGTCGACAAGCTAGGACATCACGGACTATCATGCCAAAAAAATGCAGGCCGCTTCTCGAGACATGCAGCACTTAATGATATCATACGCCGGTCCCTTGCCACCGTCAACGTGCCAAGTCTACTTGAGCCGTCTGGTATTGCAAGAAACGATGGCAAGAGACCGGACGGTATGAGTTTGATTCCATGGAAGATGGGCCGGGTGCTGGTATGGGATGCAACCTGATCAGATACGCTGGCCCCTTCCCATCTACATGGAACCAACAACAGAGCTGGTGCGGCTTGTGAAGCGGCTGAAAAAGTTAAAGCATGCAAATACAGGGGTCTAGGCTCCGAATATGTTTTTGTCCCATTCGGTGTCGAGACCCTTGGTCCGTGGGGTCCTAGCGCTATAAGGCTTTTAAGGAAATAGCAAAAGATTAGTCGACGTCACAGGAGACCGAAGAGCTGGCAGCTACCTCGGACAAAGAAGTAGTCTAGCTATTCAAAGGGGGAACGCTGTCAGTATCTTCGGAACCTTGCCTAAAGGGCCTCCTTTTTAATGATATATTTTAGTTATTATAATATTTTTTAAGTTTTTTAGTTTTAGGTTTATTGTTCTAGTATATATTTTGTTTTTAATATTGTATATAATAAAATATTGTATATTATGTTATGTTAATTAATTAAGACAGAAGTATATGGAATACTGAAGTCACTACCTATCACATGGAATTTTACGTAACTCTAACATCATAAAAAATAAGCATCTTATCTTACCTCTTAATAAATTGAATTTCATTGTAAAAATAACCTTCGTTTTCTGTTCAAACTTCATAAAGTATTTGTATTGTGATTGACCGATTTACGAAGTTGCTTATAAAATATTTGAAATAGAATCTCTTCAGTCAATTTATAAATTGTTATTTTAGAAAGGAAACAAATTATCAAAGCCCAGGAATAAAAGATAGATCTAATTATTATTTTCAGACAAGAACAATGAAACTTATAATGATATAAATTAAAATAAAATCAATTTAATTCCTCGAGATTTTACGAATTATTCTTCCATTTTTAGATATATATCTACTTCATCAGCCTACAAAAGTCTATTGAATGACTTAGGCCTTTCCCGCTGTATAACGAATTTGCCTTAATCGTCATGCTTGGCGGATAGATTGGCGTTTGCAGCACAAAGTACATTTACAATTCACAGACGTCTCGCAGTTTCGACGTTGTTGCCCTTTGCCTGTCTGGATAATTTACATCCAGCGTAAATAACATCTATTGAAAGTCAGAGATATTTCTATCTGTCTCTTCTTACGAATATCACGTGACCAAATGGTGTTATAAATTTTCTTACGTCGCCACCGAACCACACAATAATAATAAAAACAAAATAGAAAAATGACACAATACAATAAAATTTTCTCACGATCTACATAACAAACACCCTCTCACTAGTAACTTCCACATAAGGTCATCATCATCATCATTAATCTCAAGTTCATGCTTAACAACAACAACAAATCAACTGCTTAACAACAACCTCCCCCAAGGAATGTTTCAAAGCACGGTTAGCCATAGTCACCTGCATTCATGAACTTCTAGTATTTCTTAAAGTTATAGCCTATATACGTCCCACTGCTGGTCACAGGCCTCCTCTCATTTCGGATAGTGTTAGTGATAGCGTTTTGGCGAAATTCACATGTTTTCGAAATATTTTTACAGGTTTCCTCACGATAATTTCCTTCACCGCAGAACACGTGGTAAATCAGCACTTAAAATTGCAATTAACAATTTCATTGGTGCCGTCGCGGATCGAACACGGGTTGCTTTCGTACAAATTTACATCTAGCGCTTAGCCCCTGAGCTACATCGGCGCTTCTAGCATTTCTTACTAGATTATAACTCCATCTAGAAGGAGACCACCCAAAACTTCGCTTACCAGTATGGCGCTGCCACACTCAAATTTAAGCTGGTCTGAATGGTAAACTTGTAAAATAATTTCTCTTATTTTACTTATTAGCAAGATTTAACCCTTGTAAGAAGCAATATCGATTATTTTGATAAACTAATAATTAAAATAAACAAGTTTCATGTTGGGTTGTACCCTTTCATCTCAAAAATAAATAATAGAAATAAAAAATATAGGAAAAAAATCACGTTAACTTATTTCATAAAAAACGGCAATTTCATAGGTAAAAACATAATAATTTTTAAATACGACTATTTACATGTTTCAATTTCAAATTTCCCTCCACTTGATTTCACTTTTCTGCAATTACTTTTTATTAAAATTAATATAAAACATTAGGGACCTAAGTACAAATTTGCATTAGTTCAGGTATCCGCTAAGATAGCAAAATAATCCTCCAGAAATGATTGAGAAGTGGTCATAATGAGAGGTAAGTACACGGTTTTTGCGTCTAAGACTGAGATCTATAGACCATATCTTGACTTTGCTCAGGTTTTTCTTTCGAGCTAACTTCGAAGTCGTGCTGAGAGCGCGCTTATCAAAGCCCAAGTCAACGAAATCGACGACTTACGATTAAACTCAGGATATTGACCAAAACCACCGTATCAATTTTAAATTGTTGTTTTTACGTTACTATAATTATTTACTTCAATAAATAGGTAGCTTTAAGCCGTATTCTAGTTTTAAATAGCATTAATCCATTTTCTGTTTACGTAATTTCAAACTTCTTTCAAATATCTTACAACCTCCTTTTGTTCTTTGTGATTTTGCACTTTTCTCATCCGTTTCCGTCCACAATCGTCGAATCCAGCAAAACCAGTAACATAAAACAGCAATTTTGGCCAACAATTTATATTATTATTAAATTTCTAAATTAGATAGAACTCGCTCTATACTCTCCATTATATCACACAGTCCTTAAGCAAGCCTGGGTTACAGTAAATCCCAAAATATGTTGGTTCCAAATTCCGGAAGCGTATGTTGAATAGATAGGTAGGTATTATAGGTAGGATCGGGGGTCCAAGTTCCAAAGGCAGTCGTAATAAAAAGATCAGGCATTTAGAATATAAATACAAAATTAAAATGCACACAATATCAATAAACCAAAAGCTTCTTCTTCTTTTAAATTATGGCTTCTCTTGAAACCAAAAGCTTCACCTTTGAAACAGTGATTTGATAGTGCGCGACCGCCTAACCAAACATTCCGTTTCTTTCTCATATTTAAAAATAAAATTACGGTACGTTTTCTTTACTCGGGTGCTAAAATTAGTTAAATGTGCTTTCATCTCTCTTTAAAGACGCCCGTTTTCTATTTCATGTAATATTAACTTATTTATGAAATACAATTTGGACTGTTTTCGATTTTTAAATATGTTTTTTTATATTTAAATAAAATTTCAGTAAAATCAAGAACATAATGCGTGGAATGAAGCATCCACATAGACAAATTAAAAAATAATAGACAGTCACTTTCGGGGAGTTGGTGATGTTAGTTGCGTAATTGTTTTCTTTTTGTGTTTGTGATTTTTGTTGGATTTTCTCTCAAAAACTGGTAAGAAATGTTAACAATCTTTACTAGATAATGTTATTGAATGATTTAAGTTACAACAACAGTAAATTTTTGTGTTTCAATTGATAAAAAAGGAAAAACAAAACACCTCTACGCGAACAATTTATAACGGTCAAGATTTAAAATAAGATCTTCTGAAATATTTAGCTTTTTTATATATAGTTTATTGCATGTATGTATATTTATCAATAAAAATATTATTTCTAAATGTTATATCTATATGATTGTATAAAAAAAATTAAGGAAGACGCTATAATATTTTTACAAAAAAATTTTGAAAATGAGGTAAAAAAACGCGCGTCTAAACTGTTTATGGTTGAACTTTAAGCAAATTTTTGCGAGTGAAAAAGTTGAATTATTCTAATAATTACATGCATAATTTCGGTTCATTTTAGGAAGAGCATGTTATATAGATTATGAGAACATAAAAATAAAATAAAAACTTAATTTTTTTCATTCAACAAACTAAATCTATTGGCAGTAAATACACTTTTTCATGGTCCCTTAGAAACAAAGAGCTATACAAAACTAAATAAACATCTCAATGTCATTGTTATTGTTTCTATTCATCTACAATCTTATCGGCTTTCAAGAACTGTAACTCAAACTTCTTAAACGTAAACAAACAAAGGTGACAAAAAAAAGGTTGACTCAAGTGCTGCGCGCCGTGATTATTTCAAGTGGCCCCGGTACATAGCGTTTTTTTTTTTTAGCGAGGCGGGATCTAAAAGGTTAATTTTTTGACTGTTTGAGCCTTAGTATATAAGCTTAGCTTAATCTTAGCCTGATACAACTATAAATTCAGAATCAAAGATTATGCTAATCATATACTCAGCTAAGTTTTTCGTAAGTAAAGTCTGAGCAAAGTCAAAGTATGGTCTATAGATCTCAGCCTTAGTAATCAGGCTAAAAAGTTATACTTTAAAAGAAATATAACAAGCGGGAGCAGCTGCGCGTAAGTTAATTTAATACAAAGGTATTCGCAACCAATTTTAAAGTTGTTGAGACAGTTCAGTTCTTTATTGCATCGTATAATAAGTAGGTCATTTTTAAAAAGATTTTCCGTTGTTTAATATAATGATATTATTTGCCTCTCATATTTTATATTAGTTATAGAATAAGGTTGACAAACGAGCACATAGTCCACTAAGTGAATGCTATGGCCCATAGACATCTACAACTGTTATCGATTAAAAATCAGAATGAGATGAATAAGATAGAATGCCTCGTTACCAGTAAAAAGGGTCTTCGGTTCTCTACACTTACCATACGAAATACAGCATCATTATTCTGCTGGTTTACGCTGGTATTCTATGAGTGAATGATCTTACCCCGGTTGAGCTAACCCATTCGTGCTGCAGCTGATAAATTTTCTTTCTGACCGAGTTTCGATATCGGTGACAACTTCCAATTTAACAGAATGTCTGAAATGTTACTGGGAAAAATATATGTACTCGTATATCTCGACGAGTGTTCAAAAAAATCTATACTTAATCGTCCTGTCAGATAAATGAACATTCCGTGGATTTAATCAATATTACATACTAATTTTCAAAAATATTACCAGATTTTTATTTATTTTCAATCTACACACATATGCACTGCTGAATTGAACTGTGTTTGAATAGATGAACCATGACTTAGTAATCAAGTTTTCCATCCACTGGTCTTCAAACACTTCTATTACAAATCTAGTAAGGGAAATAATTATTTTACTCTTGATATAATATGAAAAACACTCAATTATCTAAGAAAAGCTTAATCAAAAGTATTAACAAATTTCCATAAAATTTTAACTAAACCCAAATCAACAATTCGTAATCCCTTTCTGCTTTTGAACTTCCCAAGAATTTTAACCTTTTAAAGGATTATTGTCTAACGTTCACAAAATTATTTTCTAAAATAATAATAGTAAGGCATTGCTCTGCAAATCTATCTAAAAATGGTCGGGATAATCATTTTCAATTAAAGGAAAATTAGTTTGAATGTGGGAATAGCGGTAGAAATTTTATTTTTCTGGAGTTCTTCCACTGTTAATCTATAAGTCAGTTTACTAACCTAACTTTGGATATTTGCACAGACACAACTTTCCAGCCAGGATTCTTCATGGGGAGCTCACTCAGATATTCGTTGTCATATATTGTAGTTTAGCTTATTAATATTACTTCCCTAATAACACCATATTTGGAAATGACCATGCTAATCTCCACTTAAATCTATCTGGGGCAGACAATGCACGGTTGACGATATTTTTTGGCAGTCTATATAACGTAAACTACGCGAAAACCGACAAAACGACAAAATATATGTACCTAGCTCAACAAGTAACTAACATGTGAAATGGTCTATAGACTGAGATTATTTCAGTAGATATGTATTGTTTTTGCAAACGAGTGAATCTCAGCCAGCCTTTTCCATCTATGGCGACAGAGTCTCTGAGAAGTGGGCTACTCTACGCTCTGCAAATGGCGGTGTTTTTCAATGCTACTCGCACCGTTTGTAAGTTATTTCCCTTCTCCATAAACCTCGACCGTTTGTTTCCCCAGATGTCTCGTCACCTGAGATAATCGCTACCATGCTGTTTATTTTACTGTACATAATACTTCTTTTCAGCATAGAGATCCCCAAATTAGTGATAAACGGATAAATGACTTTCATTAGGTGGATAACACTTTATTCTATTGTATTATATTAACATCTATATTTGTAGTTGGTCAGACCGCGAAAAATTGTACAGTAACAACATGACATCATAACACTTCTTACGAACGTGACTGAATGTTACGTACACGACCAATATAAGGCTTAGTTTATACCATAACAGTATAAAAGTAAAAGTTTTTAATCAAAATTGTAAAGTAAAGTAAAGTTACAGCCTATATACGTCCCACTGCTGGGCACAGGCCTCCTCTCATTTCTGAGAGGGTTTTAGGGCAAGAATGTCCGCCGCGCTGCCCCAATGCGTGTTGGCGAACTTCACATGTCTTCGAAATATTTTTTTATTTTGATTTCTCAGACATGCAGGTTTCCTCACGATGTTTTTCCTTCACCGCCGAGCACGTGGTAAATCAGCACTTAAAATTGTAATTAACAATTTCATTGGTGCCGGCGGGGATCGAACCCGGGTTGCTCGCGTACTGTGAAACTTACAGCGAGCGCTAACCATCTGAGCTACCAGTAGTGAGTGGTGGAGTAAGAGCTACTTCTGAATCTTCTCCACTCTTGTACGCGTAGCGGTTTTGCGGGGTTTCCGCTACTGCGTCATGCACCGATAGAGGCACGTTTACGCTCACGATCGTCTCCGAGTATCAAAATTGTATTGTAAAATTATAAAACACAACAGTTGTAAGAATACGTAGTAAAGCCATTCTGCAGCTATATTATAGTTGTTGCCCGAATGGGTCGGCTTGACTGGGGAAGGACCACGCTCTGACAGAATAACAGCGTAAAATAGAAGCTCAATACTGCTGTGTTTCGTATCGTGAGTGTAGAGAACCGGAGACCCTCTTTAATAGAAACGAGGCATTATATCTTAGTCCACATGGGTGGAAACTCATTTGCATTTTGATTCTTAATCGAGAATAAATGAACAAGTCTAAGGGCCGCAGCATCCACTTATTATACTATCAGGTGGACTGTGCGCTCGTTTGTCACCCTTATTCTATAAAAAAAAGCAGGAATTGGAAACAAATAAACTTAAGTGTCAATTTCCTTAGAAACTAAATTTCATATGACACCACACATAATTTTAATCAAAAAATTCATTCAACAAAGACTTCATTAAATGTTGACTTCATATTCAATGGTGTTTCCAGTCAAGAAAGTATTAGAAGTGGACGGATAATTCTTAAAGTTTGGAAGTAATATAAGTTATTTTACATGACAAACATCAAAATTTTGGACGTTTTTAAAAAGTAATTAATATAATGTTATTTGGTATTTTTTTTAACAAACACGTTGGATAAGTATCACCAAACTTCAATTTAACTTAAAAATACAGGATAGCCATTCCATTTCGGAAGTTATGGCAGTTTTTGATACAAGGGTGCTAGTTGGACAAATAATTTTTGTATGGAAGTGAAAGTAGTAACAATGAAAAAATTTCAAAATAACAAAAAAACTGTAAGAAATAGCTATCATTTTGTGAAATTAACTAAAACAAAATAAGCACACCATTCAGTACAATATTCAAAAAATCTCATATATCAAATAACGTTGAATCTTTGGGAAATAAAATGGGGACAAGGAGAAAATAACAAATTTACAATTTTTCGCGGTTTTATACAGAGTTGTATAAAAACCAACCAGATGAAGATACAATACAGACATCGCACATTCACAATTAATACACTTGAATACACAAAGCATATGGTAATTCATTTCAATTGATATGTTTTAACAGTGCCAATTAAAATCATCCCTTTGAAACAAAGCAATGGTTTGCGGTGACCGAATATGTCAAATTGCTATTCTGTTAGCGACTATCCACAATCAATTGCGGTGTATAGATAGCATATTTCACTAAGTTTGAATGTACCTGCATCATTATCATCATCATCACCATTGTACTTGGAACAAAACTATTTTACTTACTTTCAAATTTAAGCTGCCGCTCCTAGGAAGTAGGACTAAAAATTAACTTCTAGAACGTATTTCATTCAATTTTATTCCATTTACATAATGATGATTTACATAATATACGTTTACCTAGTGTACTTAAGCTGCAGATTGAACTGTTGTAATAATCCAGTCAAAATCAGAGAAGGAGTGGTTATTACGTAATTATTAGTATGAAGATCCACCAAGGAACATTTCATTAACAAATCACTGCAAATATAACTGCTGCTACTAAAATGTTATTTTTAGAAATTAAGTTGTAACAGTGAAACATGTCATCACATTCTGTTATTATTAGTATTGTTAAGATCATTCAATCAAGACTAGCTGTGCCCCGCAGTTTCACCCGCGGTGACACCTCGCTTAAAGTTATAGTTAAACTTACAGCCTAGAATAGGTCCAAAAGATTCTTGCCTAAACTATTAAATGAAGGATAAATCTCAAACCACTATAATTATTTTTAGATATAACCTCCCTTTATTTCAATACACTTTTCACAGCGCTTTACTAACTTTTGTTTGCACAAATTCAGACTATTTTTAAACTGTAGTAATCGCCTGTTACTGTTGTGTTGCATATTTTTAAATACACCAGTAAAATTTCTTCGGAATCCAAAATATTGTAGCTATAATATTTTTCTGAGATTGAGTCATCTTTGATTTTTTAGCCGCGTTGAGCTCGGACGACACCACTCCATCGATTCCTTTTTTGACAGGGGATCATGACAAAGAACCATGGTTTTATCACCCGTAATAATTGAATTCAAAACTTCTTTCTCTCGGCCTTTACAAATGGATAAAAACTGAGTACAGCACATCACTCGTTCTTATTTTTGAATAGAGGAAGGAAGTTTTAGGACCCACCTAGCACTGACCTTATTCATACCCAAATGTTCATGTAGGATTCCAAGCTCTGTTGTTTTCGTCCCACCATAACTGCTTAATCTTTAGTCTTTAGCCGTCTGTCTTCTATTACTGTCTTCTCCACAAATTTAGTTTTTCATCCGTAATGGCATCGGATGGTCGTCCTGAGCGCGGTTTATCATCAATAAATTATTTTCCCAAACAAAATTGTTTCGCTCATTCTTTTACGGTGTAGTATGAAGGAGAAGAATGCCCATACACAGTACCCAAACCTTGTTTGATTTCCACCTGTGTCTTCCCCCCCTTTTGTGAAAAATCTTATCACATCTTGATACTCGATTTTATGCATTTAAAATTTTTTAATCGACAATCTGATTTTATTAGGCTATATCACTGTACCAAAATGAAATAATTTTATAATTTTTTGTGGGCAGATAACGTAAAGTCCAGTAATTTAATGACATAAAAGTTTTGTATCACTGATTAATCTAATGTGGGTAGGCCAGAAACTTTTGGACCATACCTAATACATCCTACTGTTGGGCACAGGCGTCCTCTCTTTTCTGAGAGGGTTTTAGGTCAAAGAAATGTCCGCCGCGCTGCCCCAATGCGTTTTGGCGGACTTCTTATACGTCTTCGAAATATTTTTTTTATATCTCAGACATGCAGATTTCCTCACGATGTTTTCCTTTACCACCGAGCACGTGGTAAATGTAATGGCACATACATCTTACGCACCAGCTTTCACTACTGGTTTCTCGCAGTTCTCATCGGTCGGCTGGGCTTATGCATCGTTTAAGCGCCGAGCCGAATGTTGAATTATTTAAATTTTTCATTATCTCTTAAACTACGCGTCCAAGTAACATGCTATAAGGAGCAAAGTTTAACTCCATAAAATTGTCTTGATGATGTAGTAACTTTCGTTCGTAAGAATTAATATACCATGGCTAATAATAACGCTCATAAATTACTTTATAATTTTCAATGCTTTTTTTGTCACTTATCGTGGCTTGTGTATAAGAGATGGGCATATGGTGCCCCAGACTTTTTTTTATAGATGGAGTAAAGGTCTATACTTTTGAAGAACATTGTATTCACGTATCACTAACCATTACTGCAGCGCACGCAGATAAAGCAGTTCGAGTGCGCTTTTTCTTCCGACTTGCTTAACAAAAATCAATATTTAAGGCTAGTTGTGAAGTGTAGCCTAATTCTAGATAGCCTATATATTATATATATATATATATATATATGTTATTCTATATAATATTATTCCCCATAAATCTGGCTATAATATACAATAAGAATTTTTCAAATCGGACTAGATGTTCTAGAGATTAGCGTGTTTAAACAAACCAAAAAAAAATCTTCCGCTTTATTATATTAGTATAGATGCGAAAAATACGGTTCTAGTATAGTAACATATTTATGGACTGTTGATAGGCCAATGACATTTATGTAGAGGAGATATACAATATCGGATATAATGGTATATACACTAGGACATAATGGTAATTGAATATTTGAATCTGACCTGACTAAACCTCACATTCTCCCTATTCCTTCGTCTCCGTAAGCAGTCCACTTCTGGACGCGAACCTCTCCTAATAACAAGGAGGAATATCCGTAATTGCCACTCTTGGAAGATGTCACCGTTTGCGTTGCTAGGTAGGGAATTTTTCTTCTGGCAGCTACGAAATTGTTACCTTTATAACCATCCATCCATTAAATTTTTCTAGTATTTCCCAGACGAAATGGGGTGATGGATTATGTTATGTTCCCAACATCACACTTTAAAAAATAAATGAATGATAGCAGCAATTCCTAGTATATAAAGGAACAATTAACTTCCAAATTGACTCCAAATGAGAAGGTTACAGTGCAGGCAGATAGAATTAAGTCCGTTTACACCCATACTATATTTTATTTATTTGAATATACTAGATTGTAGGACTCTTTTCTGTCTAGTAGACCGTCTGGGTCGGTACAACCCTCTTACCTATTTCTGTCATCATTTCACAAAATAAATAGCAGTGCCTGCACTGCTGTTTCGGACTGAAAGCTGTAAAGCATTCCGTCTTAGTATTCAGACCTGCAACGAAACTGCAGCCTTTTTGTTTGAATTTGGCTGCAGGTTTACATAGATTGCAGTAGCCACTTACCATCGGGTGGCTTGTAAATACGTATGTCACTAAAGTTTTATAAAGAAATCATTAATTAAAAAATAAATAATTGTGTAATAAGTAACCATTTAGTGTTATGCAAATCATAAATAAAATAGAACAACAAAACACTTTCTCCATAAAATGAATTCAGCAATCTTCTTTTAACTATAAACACGTTCCGGTTACAATCCCTTAAGTCGTAATAAAATGAATATAGCCTCGCTTCCTTTAATCTATCTTGAAAAATGCCGTAATTTTCTATTGCTCAGACAGAAAATAAACGGTGAATCGCATTTATTTCAAACTGAACGTGCTAGAACGAACTTAATGTACTTAAAAGGAAAAGTTTTATGTCGACTTGTTTTTCGTTATTCTAACTACAAATTCTCTAATTTTATTTTAATTATAAGGTTTTCAATTCGTCTATTTACATTACTGTTTTATGTATATGTATGTTCAGAGATAACTTGGTTGATGAACTAATTTTAATTAATCTTCTTTTATTAAATAGGTAATATATGTTTGTCAATAGTGAACCAATTTTGATGATTCTTTTTTATGAAATTGGTTGTACTACATGGGTGTTTCCAAATAAATCTTAATAAAAACATTTACCCTTAAGAGTGGGAACTATCGGGAATAAGCTATTTGATGTAGGTAACTATTTAGACGAATTTTTAGTTGTTACCTTAAATTTTTGATATTCCTTAATTCACTATACTAAAGAGTAGAAGATAAACTCTGAAAAACGGTAAACCCTGCAAGCCATCCCTGGAAATTACCGCTATGTTCGATCTCAAAACGCTCGATAAATATTCCTAAAAATATTCCTACAAACTATTTGCAGCAATCGACATCGTTTTCAATGTTTAAGAGCTGATTAGATTTTGGAATTGATGTTTAAAAGTTATTCCAAAAAAACTTTTTTGAAAATTTTATTTTCGAGATTTCTCAAAATTTACTAGTCCAAATCGGTTGAAACATTATTGGAAACACAAACACACA
>JAGSMP010000855.1:0-93217 GCA_029286625.1 Parnassius orleans | reverse complement strand
TATTTACATTACTGTTTTATGTATATGTATGTTCAGAGATAACTTGGTTGATGAACTAATTTTAATTAATCTTCTTTTATTAAATAGGTAATATATGTTTGTCAATAGTGAACCAATTTTGATGATTCTTTTTTATGAAATTGGTTGTACTACATGGGTGTTTCCAAATAAATCTTAATAAAAACATTTACCCTTAAGAGTGGGAACTATCGGGAATAAGCTATTTGATGTAGGTAACTATTTAGACGAATTTTTAGTTGTTACCTTAAATTTTTGATATTCCTTAATTCACTATACTAAAGAGTAGAAGATAAACTCTGAAAAACGGTAAACCCTGCAAGCCATCCCTGGAAATTACCGCTATGTTCGATCTCAAAACGCTCGATAAATATTCCTAAAAATATTCCTACAAACTATTTGCAGCAATCGACATCGTTTTCAATGTTTAAGAGCTGATTAGATTTTGGAATTGATGTTTAAAAGTTATTCCAAAAAAACTTTTTTGAAAATTTTATTTTCGAGATTTCTCAAAATTTACTAGTCCAAATCGGTTGAAACATTATTGGAAACACAAACACACACACACACTCTCTCAAAATAATGCTTCAATTTTCACCAAAAGCCAATAATTTAAATGTAATATGAAGCACTACTTAATTCCAAGTTCTCAACTTAATTATATGAAAGTGAATAGAAGTTTGTTTGACTTTATTTAAGAACAACCAACCACTAGGAAGTTTTTGTTATAGGTGCGGTTTTCATGAGTCGAATTTTCAATAAACCAAATAACCAATCCAGTTTTTGACTATCCTAAAGTATTATTTTTCTGCTGTTAAAAGATGTCTCGCGTATTAGAAGAACAAAAATGATGCAATCATAGGATCCATAAGAATGTAGTTCATGGAACTGCTATGGAGTTTGGCATCCGTTCAGATCTCAACTCAACCCGTTCAAACTCAACAGATTGACCGAGTTTGATTTTTATCGGGATATCATAATTTTTGTTAAATAGTTTTTTTTTAATTTTACTTATCTAGCCAAGATTTTTGATTAGTGGGTCAGTGAATCAGTAAAATAGTGAATAAGTAAGTGATAGATGTCACTTGTCAAATCTTAATAATTCAGAAACCGTAATATACATTCTGTGTACTAAATATCTAGAATTTGTCAATAAAACAAAAATACAAATTATTCATCTAAATTTATTTTATCCTTCAAAGCATTACATCCCTTACAATACAACATCAACGCTTCTGATCTTCCGACATTTAAAGGCTATTTGCGGTATGGCCTTTAGCTCATTCAGCAATTTTTGTTATGCTTCTATCGACTCAAAACGTTTTATCAGAAGTTAATTTAACTTAGGAAATAAAAAGTCAGACGAGCCATATCAGGTGAATACGGTGCTTGGTCGAGAACTTTTGTTGAATGTTTCGCTAAAACTCTTTCACTATAATGGCTGTGTGTGATGGTGCATTATCATGGTGCAGCATCCATGAGTTGTGTTGCCACAAATCTGGACGTTTTCGGCGGATACTCTCACGCAAACGCTTCATGACGCCTAAATAATATTCTTTATTCTGTTCTCCTTTGGAGGAATTCGGAGTGAACCACACCACGGTATCAAAAAACTGTCAGCATCACCTTGATTTTGGAGCGACTTTGCCGCGGTTTTTGAGTTTCAGCTCGTTTCGAGACGCATTCTGAACTATTGGCTTGTTTGCATGTCGTACTCATAAACCCATGTCTCGTCGCCAGTTATTATACGTTTCATAAAGTCGGATCCATGCTCAGGAAACCATGTCTTCAAACATCTTTCGCTGCGCTCTTTGAACAAAATTGAGCTCTTTTGGAACTAGTCGAGCGGCGACGCGTTTCATACTAAAATGTCAATACCGAAATGTTGTGGACGGACTTAAAAGATATGTTCACCTCACTAGCCAACTCTCTCAGACTCATACGTCGATTTTCGAGCTAGCTTCAATTTTTGTCGATGTTTCTTTGGTCAGCGGTTGAAGGTCTGCAGAACGAGGCAAGTCTACTACTACTTCTCGGCCTTCTTTAAAAGCCTGCATTCATAAGCCTTGTTTTCGATATACACGATTCGCCGTGGGTATTCGCAACATTTTTAGTGATTCACCACATGAAATATCATTCCAAACACAAAATTTAAGGTCTTTGTTCAACAATATTTTCCATTGTAAAATCGCCGATAACTCAAAACTATGACCAACAAAAGTGTAGTTTAAAACAAATTAAATGACAGATCCACTCAAACTTATAAATCAGTACAGTGCTGCCAACATGCAGTAAAAATTAGAACGACCTCTTTACGCGGGTCTTTTATTGACATATTCCGATACATTACAGGTTGTATGTTTATTCATGGAATTTAACATTTTAGGTACTCACAGAGTTTTTATTAGACGTGCAAAATTGCAGGTGTGAATATTTAAAAAAAATGAGTTATGGCTATTATAATACATATATTGACTACTCTTACAAAAAGTTATGGGGGTTCGAATTTGACTGAAATGGCTCGTGTAAATATACATTCTGCTGTTGCGTCGCCGTTTTCTTTTAAAAACTTTGGCTTTTCCACTTTTTTATGTCTTAATATTATATAGTACAGAATTTAACATAGTCAATATATTATTCAGTATGGATTATAAATATTTTGAGGACCCGAAATATTTTTTCTAAAAATATGAGAATATCGGCCTCAAATTATGCACTTTATTATTATATAAAATAGAGTTGAAATCGTATTCCGTTCTAATTATAGGTAAATGAAATCAATATTACTAAATTTAATAGCACCATCGGTGCATATGCATTAATAAATTTCATTGGTTAAGATGTTACTTCTTATCGGTCCGTAACAGATATAAAGTACTAAATAAAATATTTACCGTACTTATGTGAAGTTTTTTCATTTTAATTGTATTATTTAAGTAGGTTTCATATTAATCCAGATAACGATCATTGGGAAAATAATACTAACGTCAGTTGTATTTAGTATAAACTCTGTAATAAATAAACCCACAACATATATGTTATTTATTATATTATGTTATGTATGATAAGATTTTTTCAATGTTGATTTGATTAATTGACGGACTGGAATCTGATGAAGATGGCGGAAAATTAACACACCTCTACTTTAAATCTTTTTAAGTGATTATAGGTATATGGGGACTAAATATATAATTTAATCAGGGAAGAAATTCAGACATAGTCCTTCATCCTGCATTGACATCACCAGTATACGACGCACTTAATGCTAAACAGTGGATGAAGGATCTGTCTACAGTGGTGTCTTCGCAAAAACAACACATCAACGCGTTCATCATAATCATCACCATTACAGCCCATCACTGTAATATCAGAACGCAGCTTTATCAGAACGCAGCTTATCAATGTCAGAATAATCACCCCTCTCATTTGCGCAGTCGCCATCTCGCTCTCTTGTAATTGAACTGACAGGACATTGTAGCCTGCGATATTAAATAATAATATAAAACAACCATTGTAAGAAACTTTATAAATAAACTCAAGAAGATCTAAACAATAATCTTTTATTTACAAAAATACATGGCACAGTCGGTGAAGAACAAAGTTCAGCAAGATTAAAACAGACTAAGCAGTGCAATTCGAGGTAACCTCAAAGGCGCATGACTGACACCGCACTAATTATTAAAAATACGAATTGATTATGAGTGACGGTCCAGAAGAATTCGCGGAAATGGATAACGTGCTGGCGGACGAATGCAGAATGCCTCAAGAGCTAATTTTGGACGAAATTGAGAACTGTTAGCCGCGGTGGCAAAGGTTTAAACAATCTTTAAATATATATATTTTGGCGGCCGGCTACGAGAAACTGGCGGAGACAAGGAAAGCGGCGATCCTATTAAATTGTATCGGCCAGCAAGCTCAGGATTTATACCTAAATACACTGAAGACGGAAGACTCAGACAAGGCGAAACTACAGGAAGTTATTGGGATATTTGATAATTATTTCAAATCGAAACAGAATGAAGTCATAAATAGTTACAATTTTAATAAGAGAAGTCAAGAAGATGGGGAGTCGTTCGACGTTTTCCACACTGCTAGCGGACAACTGTAATTTTGGTGACCAGAAGAATAGGCTGCTCCGGGATAGAATTGTTATTGGAATTCAAGACCAGAGGATGCAGAAAAAGCTTCTTGAAATCAAGGACTTAAGTCTAGAGAAGGCTGTGGACATCTGTCGTTCGACGGAGCTCTCCAAAGAACATGTGAAGAGGCTTGACAACCAGGAGGTTCATGCAGTGCAGTCGAGAAATGGGTCACAGCATCAGCGCACTACAACCTGGGATTCTAAAGATAAGTATCAAAATAATAAGAGCAGGGTTCCTGCTAAAAATAATAACAGTAGTAAACACAGTCGTCATTTAAATAAAAACTACTGTCTCTGTAAAAAATGTAATATGTGCCCTGCCCTTGGGAAAAAAATATTTAAAATGTAACAGGATGAACCACTTCAGCGTGAGTTGCACGCTCACTAGTAAAAAAGTATATGATATTACTAATGAGGACAGTGACAATAATAACATTCATGATTTAAGACTAATTTACTCCATAGATTTAAATAAGTGTGGACTCAGTGGCTAAGGGTTGAAAATAAAAAAGTTTGTGTTAAATGTGATACAGGGGTCACTACGGGATCTTAAACGGGTTGTCGGTGATGATAATAAAATAAAATTGTCTGAGACAAGTACTTTGTTAGAGGTCTTCGGGTCTTCGAAGTCTTCGGTCTCGCTGACAAGCTGGGAGCCTTGGTGGAAAATCAAGTCATTGCGAAGGTCGAACATCCCAAAAGTTTTGTTAGCAATTTAGTTGTCATTGAAAAAAAAGATGGTTCTTTAAGAATTTATTTGGATCCTAATGATCTTAATAAGGTTTTAGTAAGGGAGCACCACTTTATTCCCACTTTAGATGAAATTGTACCCAAATTGTGTAACAAGAAGTACTTTTCCGTACTGGATTTGTCAGACGGGTTCTATAACATCAAACTATCTGACGAGTCCAGTGATCTATGCACATTTAATAGCCCCTTTGGGTGCTAAAAATTCCTAAGATTACCTTTTGGGATTTAAATAGTCCCAGAAATTTTCCAAAAATACAGTGAACGAGCCTTCCCTGACATTCCCGGTGTTGTTGTGGATTGTGACGACTTACTAATTTGTGCTGAAAATGAACAAGAGCATGATGCAATATTAGAAAATTTTTTGATCGGGCCAGAGAACATAACGTGCGTTTTAATAAAAGTAAATTTCAGTATAAGTTGAAACAAGTAAAATATTTTGGTCATATCTTCTCAGAAAAAGGCATGAAAATAGACCCCGAACGAGTAACTGCCATTACTAATATGAAAAGCCCTAGTACTAAGAAAGAATTGCAAGTGTTTCTGGGTATGGTAAACTATCTAAGAAAATTTTTATCTAATATGGATAATATTGCATCACCTCTGCAACTTTTATTAAAAAAAAGTTACGTGGTTGTGGACTGACCATCATGAAAGTGTTTTAAATAATATTAAGAAAAAAATTAGCGAAGCCCCAATATTACAAAATTTCAATGCAAAATTACCCATAGTCATACAAAGTGATGCATCTCAAAATGGCCTAGGCTGTTGTCTTCTCCAAAATGGTAAACCAGTGTACTTCGCATCCAGAAGTTTAACTCCTTTAACTCTTGAGAGTAATTTTTCGCAAATTGAAAAAGAACTTTTAAGTATTGTTTATGCGACGCAAAAGTTTCATTATTACATATATAGACATAAGGTCACTGTTGTGAATGACCACAAACCTTTAGAATGCTTACTAAAAAAACACTTACCTGAGGTCCCGTCACCAAGGCTACAAAGACTAAAACTTAAATTGCTAAAATATAACATTGAATTTAAATACCTACAAGGGAAATTTATGTACATAGCGGATTTATTATCGCGTGCATACCAGGATTGTAGTGGCACAGATGATTCTTCTATGTATGAGGTCATTCACTGTATAGGTCAGGCCCAATATTTAGAATGTACTGAGGAACAAAAAAATAAATTAATGTTGGAAAGCTCACAAGATGAAGAGTTGTCAATACTAACTGAATATATTCAGAAGGGCTGCCCTGAAAATAAAAATCATATCCCCGATATTGTAAATTTTTATCACAAATTAAGGGGTGAACTCAGTGTAGATCAGAAACTAGTATTTTTTAATAACAGGCTTATTATACCAAAAAGTTTGAGATTAGATTTTATTAAATAATTACATGAGGGGCATTTAGGCATGACCAAAATGAAACAGCTGGCACGAAGGTTATATTACTGGCTTCAAATGGATAGTCATATTGACGAATTTGTTAGAAAATATTTCACCTGTCAAACATATCATAATAATAATATTAAGGAGCCGCTATTACCACATGACATTCCTAGGTGGCCATTTGGAAAACTTGATATTGATATAATGGACTTCAGAAGTAAGAGCTATCTTGTACTCTACGATTACTTTTCTAAATGGTTGGACATAAAATTATTAAGAAATAAAAGTGCCAAATCGGTAATTAATGTTCTGATAGACGTGTTTTGTAATTTTGGTGTACCAGGTAAAATAATTTCAGATCATGTACCATTTGACTCCAGGGAATGTAAACAATTTGCATCATCTTGGGGATTCAAATTTACTTACACTAGTCCGAGATATGCACAGGCAAACGGTATGGCTGAACGGAGTGTTCAGATAGCTAAAAAAATGTTGCTAAAATGTCACGAGGACAAGACTGATTATAGAATATCTTTACTTCAGTATAGAGCCTCACCTGTCGCTAGCACTCAGTATTCTCCTAGTGAATTACTTATGAATAGAAATTTGAAAACAAAGCTAGCAGTCAATCATAATTATTTAAAACCAAAAATTAATAATAATGTTCACCAATAATTGGATAACACGGTCAATAGGAATATAAGAAATTACAATAAGACTGCTAGATTTAAGAAGCCTTTTGATATTGGACAAAATGTTTGGTTCAAGAAAGATATTGATAAAAATATATGGCTAGAAGGTAAGATCGTTAACTATAATGGTTTCAGGTTTTATACGATTTTATGTAAAAATAATGTAAATTACACAAGAACCTTTTTTCACATTCGACCAGCTTAGTATGGACTTTATTTACCATCAGTGAAGGCGTACCACTCGGGGTTCGGGTTGAATGTGTAGCTTTAGTGAGCTAAATTGTTTTTTATATATAAAAAGGGATGATAAGTGGATAATTTAGTTATTAAGTAGAATATGAGAACTTACATTTGTACAAAGTTTGAGTACATGAAAATTTGTAATTCAAATTTATGTTTCGATTTGCTTACTGTATAACTTGTAAAATTTGAGTTGTATAATTTTACATATTTTTTAAATTGTTTAGAAAGGGGATGATGTAGTATCCGAACGCAGCTTTATCAGAACGCAAATTGTCAATGTCAGAATAATCACCCCTCACATTTGCGCAGTCACCATATCGCTCTCTTGTTATTGCACTGACAGGATATTGTAGCCTGCGATATTAAATTATAATATAAAGCAACCATTGTAAGAAACTTTATAAATAAACTCAAGAAGATCTAAACAATAATCTTTTATTTCCAATAATACAATCACAAGTCTAATGCTCAGTATAGGCCTCCCCATTGAACGCCACAAAGCACGATAATAAGCCAACTGCTACCGTTCCAAAACTTTCCTTTCCCATCGGTAGTCGGTTTCTTCGGTAGCCGACCCTTTGCTGCACTAGCTAACACCGTAAATCCATTTAGTAGGTACCCTACTGACAAACGCGTTACTTCACATTGATACGGCTTTTACAGTCTGATGAATGGGGAGTTGTATAACTAGTGCAATAATATCTGACACTGATCACACACACTCTTCCTTCGTGTTATGAATATTGCCAAATTGTATAAGTAATGTAGGCCCGTGTAGTGACGGGTAAGAATACCCACTACCCCCTATCTTCCCGTGGGTGTCGTAAGAGGTGACATAGGGAAACTAAGAAAAAAGATGAGCAGCAGCATCTTTCTGATAACAGCAAATAAAAATAAAAATAAACTGCGGTTGCCAACCCGTTTGCCAACCGTGGCAACTATGGCAGTATACTCCCCACGAAGAGAGTTACATAAAGATGGCCCCCAGTCCCCGGTGGCCCCGCTATTCCTGGCTACCTAAGACTACCTAAGGGTGCTAAGAATCTCTGGTGGAGGTTCGGTTGCCACCTAAGACGACTCGACCTGGCAACATACAACGCACGCACGCACCCTGAGGGCTGGCGAGAAGATCCTGGAGCTGGAAGAAGAGATAGACAAGTTGTACTGAGATATTTTTTTATAGAATAGGATGACAAACGAGCACACAGTCCACCTGATGGTAAGTGGTTGCTGTGACCCATAGACATCTATATATATCCTCAATGAAGAATCAAAATACAGATGCGTTGTCGCCCGTGAGGACTAAGATGGAATGCCTCTTTTCCAGTAAAAAGGGTCTCCGGTTCTCTACACTCACCATACGAAACACAGCAGTGTTAAGCTGCTATTTTACGCTGGTATTCTGTGAGAGCGTGGTCCTTCCCCGGTCGAGCCGACCCATTCGTGCAGCATGGCTCTACCACGTATAATTATAGGATTATCTGAGGTCCGAAGAGAGGGGGAGGACACGGTAATCTTCGAATCCGGCAACTTGTTCTATCACCGGGAGAGCGACCATCTGTCCCAAGAAGGTGTCGGATTTATCGTCCACAAGTCTCTCGTTAACAACGTAGTAAAGAACGTGAGTGTGTCGACGAGGGTTGCATACCTTATACTCAGAATCACCAAAAGGTATCCATTGAAGGTCATACAGGATTACGCACCAACCTCGGCACATCCCGATGAAGAGGTAGAGGAAATGTTTGAGGATATCTCTAAAGCCATGCATTTCTCCAAACCCCTCCCATAACACCAATACGGTGTTAATGGGAGACTTCAACGCAAAACTAGGCACAAGAGAGAATGGTGAGCTGAAAGTAGGGAAATTTGGAATAGGGCAACGAAATCCAATAGGCCAGCAGTTTGGCCAATTGGATTTCGTTGCCCTGGCCGACTTCATGGAGAAAGAGGGACTATTTATGATGAATTCTTTCTTCCAGAAGTGGCCCCACAGGAAGTGGACCTGGTGGAGCCCCGACGGTTCGACAAGAAAAGAGGTTGACTTCATTATGACGACAAGACGGCAACTGTTCAGTGATATCTCAGTGATCGCGAGGGTGAACTGGTAGCGATCACCGAATGGTTAGAGACACACTGAACCTAAACGTTAAGTTGTAGAGGTCTCGTCTAATGAACTCAACGCTCCGTCCCCCTCGTGCTCTAATCAAAAGTCCCGAAACCATTCAACTCGAGTTACAAAACGGTTTTCAGTGCCTAGAATATTGCAATGCAGTGGAAGATATGAATGACAAGCTCGTGGAAACTGTCCATGCGGTCGGAGCTTAGTTTTGCAAGACTCGCCGCAGAAGAACACGATAACTCTCCGATCACACTTTTAATCTCATGGCTGTTAGAAGGGAAATGAAGCTGCAGTCTTCAACAGATTGGACAGCATACAGGCAACTGAACAGACAGATCTCCAAATGCATGCGGCGAGACTTACGCAACTTTAATACTGCTCGTATTGAAGAAGCGATCGAGCGGAACCAGGACTCCAAAGTATTTGCCAGAAATATTTCTGCCAGAAAGAGCCAATTGCCGAAGCTGAAGACCGAATGTGGCAGCATCGTTTCCGGGACACCTACGATTTTGAGTGAGATTGAGAGGCTCTATGGACAGCTGTACACGTCATTGTTGAAGTCACACGCAAGTGTGAGTAACGATCCAAGAGCAAGTCTTATCCGACACTATCTATATTACTACTATATCCGATGATATCCCGGACGTCAGTCTGAGCAAGATTAGAATGGCTCTTCAGCACATTAAAAACACCAAGTCCCCGGGCGAGGATGGAATTACAGCGGAGCTTCTGAAAGCGGGTGGAAAACCAGTACTTGATGTCCTTCAGAAGCTCTTTAATTCCGCCCTCCATGGTGGCACTACTCCGGAGGCGTGGAGCAGAAGTGCGATGGTCTTGTTCGTCAAGAAAGTCGACAATGCTCTTTTGAACTACAGACCGATTTACCTTCTGAGCCGCGTCTACGTACTTTTTTCGTGAGTCATCACGAATTGTCTCGCACGCAGACTCTACGACTTCCAGCCTCCCAAACAAGCCAGTTTCCGAAAGGGCTTTAGCACCATAGGCCACATACATACCCTTCGGCAAATTGTACAGAAGACCGAAAAGTACAATCTGCCACTTTGTCTTGCGTATGTGGACTATGAGAAAGCCTTTGATTCCGTCGAAATTTGGGCGGCGCTGCAGTTCCTTCAGCGGTGCCAAGTTGACTGTCGGTATATCAAAGTGCTGAAGTGTTTGTACAGTAGGGCTACGATGGCTATCCGAGTACAGAATCAGAGTACGAAACCTATCCAACTGCAGATAGGTGTAAGACAGGGTGACGTAATGTTCCCGAAACTCTTCACCGCTGCATTGGAAGACGTTTTCAAGCTACTGGACTGGAAAGGATACGTTGTTAACGTCAATGGCATGTACATCACTCACCTTAGATTTGCCGACGATATAGTCCTTATGACAGAATCGTTGGAGGACTTAAGCACTATGCTTAATCACCTCAATAGTGTCTCCCAACGGATAGGTCTTAAGATAAACGTGGACAAAACAAAAGTCATGTGTAATGTCTATGTCCCACCTATGCCGGTAGTAGTTGGAAGCACTAAGCTCCAAGTTGTTGACAAGTATGTTTACCTGGGACATATAGCCCGACTAGGTAAAACCAACTTCGACCTGTTATGAACCGATGTATAAGCGAGTAATTGCTATTGTAAGCATTATTTAAAGTATATAAAAGTGATTTTTCAGTTAATTCAGGCAGTCAAACTCTAACCTTTGTTCGGTAAACAAGTTTCTTACAAGTTATATTCCGAAGTGTAATTAAATTAAATTAGTCTTGCAGCAGTAAAAGGTGTCTTTTTTTACAAAAGGACCCAAGGCGAGCCATCCTAACAATTTTGGTGTCAGAAAGTCCAGGGAAAACAATTAAAGTACTGGGACTCTTAGGTGTTAGGCGCGTCGCGATAAAGAATTCCCGCCTAATACTCATTTGGCTCCGTGAACCTCCGCGTTCATCACCACGGTCCTTGGGTAAGGTGCCAACTGTCGACGGTAAGTCTTGGGTACATGTGCCTAAGCCCGCACGGTTGCACTCGTGGTCGACGGTAAGACTCCGCTACTAAGCGCGAGCCCGCACCGCATAATCAAAAACCTCCTGCTGCTCCATCGTGGTCGACGATAAGCCTCCACTTTCGAGTGAATCCAACCCCTGCACTATCGGATCACCGGACAGTTTGACTCGCCACCTACATCAGACCTTGCATCACCATCATCATCACCACGTGTAAAATCTTCTCACGGACAACGCAACGTGACTTCGAGGTAACGCCGTAATTTAAGACTTCCTGAGTCGTCGGACACCCAAACGCTGCCATTGACGTCATCGCTGCACGGCGCGCGCTGCAGTGTCGATTAACTGACACGTTTTGAAAAACCGAGATGTTCGTGAGAATCTACATTTTGTGAGTAATTTTATAGAATATTAAATTAAAGTTTTCAAAAGTTATTAATTAAAGTGATTTTACAAGTGAAAGTGATTTAATCTAAAAAAGTAATCAATTGTAAGAGATTTATTTTAACATTAAGTCATTGTATTTTAACATTTTGTTTAACATATTTTGTCGTGTTCTGATGATCTGTACTGTATTTTTAAATATTCCCTATTAATTAATGTTCTCTAAAAAGGTAAAACCTGAAGAAGGTAAAATTTCAAATTCTGACTCCTCAGATGGTTCACTGTCGGGACCAAATCCAAGACAGAAAAATATTAAATTAAAATATTTGTCGGAAAAAATCATCCTTTCAGTCCTAACCAAATTTATTAAGCCATACAATGGGGATCGCGAGTTATTGCCCGCATTTCTTACAAATTGCGAAAACGCAATTTCACTAGCAAGTACAGACCAACAGAATGTTTTGTTTAAGTATATTGTGTCCCAACTTGAAGGAAAAGCACAATTAGCTTGTTGCTTAAAGAAATTTAGTAGTTGGCCCGAATTAAAACAATTTCTTAAATCGACATTCGGAGAGAAAAAACATTCAACGCATTTACTCGTAGACCTACAAAATTGCAAACAGTTGCCTTCTGAAGATGTGACACAATATCCACTAAGGATTGAATCGTGCCTTACGCGGATCCAAATCGATATTCACTACAGCTGTGAGGATGAAAAAGAACTTTTAGGTAGACTTGCAGCAATGGAAGACTTAGCTTTAAGTACTTTCTTATTGGGCATGAATCCTAGTTATTCGCATATTGTACGCTGTAGGAACCCTCGAACTTTATCCGAAGCGATTACACATGCTATCGAGGAAGAAAAATTATTTAAATTAAGTAAGTTATCGCAGCGCTCATCCAAATCGTGCTCAATTTGTCATAAACTCGGACACACTTCTTCCGAATGTTATAAAAATAAATCAATGGTTTCCTATCCTAACCTCCATCATCTTAACTATAATTCTAATTCATTGCATAATACAAATTCAAATAATCCATTTAATTATTATAATAAACCCCATTCTAATTTTAACCCCTATAAAATATGTGCATATTGCAAAAAGAAAGGTCATTTAATAAACGAGTGTCGCAAACTTAAGTTTAAAAACAATAATATGCGTCTCGATCAACGTAACAACGCTGCATTATCAAGTACACAAGTACCGAGCACTAGTAATGTGCCGGACAATAATCGCTCTAATATACACGTTGTTTGCGCCTCTGAAAATAATAATGATGATTTAAACTAAACAGGGTTTCGGTGCCGTGTCTGCCGAAACGTACCTTTAATTTAAATGACACGAAAAATATTAATCTTACTAAATCCCGTGTTCCTAAATTATGTTATAAAACACTGATGACAAAAAATATTGACGACCATGTTTTAAATAATACGTTCAACGAGTCTTCAATGGAGTTTCAAGGTCGCACCTGTGGTCAATTCTCGGTTGCACAGGGTTCTAATTTAAATGCACCTTTCGCCTTTTTGATTCCTGTGTTCCTACGTTATTTTTAACACAGGGTAATAAAAAATCAGAGACTCAAAAGGTTGAAAATAATGTCTCAATTTCTAATAATTTTTATAATAAAAAACATAGACTTAGAATATACTAGCGTATAGACCACCTGACAGCCCAAAAACGCGTGACCAATTTTGATTTGTCATTGTGTGCGTTAGCTAGTGATGTATATTTTACTTAAAAGGACTATCGAAAATGATTGTTATGAAGCGGTAAAGATTATAAAAATTGTTTAGTGCATGAAGTTGAATAACTAAAAATTAACTGAATTTTACCATGATAGTTCTAAAATAATTAAAAATATTCATATAACATGTTCCTGGAATAAGCTGAACCTACCTGCCTTTTTTGGATTTTAATTCAAATGTATAAAATCCCAGGTGACTTTACCGAAAACCTAAAAAACTCCCCAATAATCAGATCAGAATGTTGTATTTTCGAGCTATGATCTTTGGAGAAAAATATTTACTGCCGTGAGCAGTTTCCCCGGAAATTATTATTTAACATATTTTTAATATAAATAGGTAGATACTTAACTAAGTATATACCTATTAATATTTTATAAAATGTTTTGATGGGAAAATAAAAAACGGGGACACGAAGTACGTAATGACTGCTTTATTTATCATATAAGTATTACTTTTGATAATTACATATATTTAATAATTAAATACATTATAGAAGTTTATTTTAACATTCGATTTAAATATGAATGTAAACTTATTAATTTAAGTAAGGAAACTTGTAGGAATCAGTTAAATAAGATTGCTCTGTTTAAAGGCCAATATGTTTATGAGGCTTCATCATGCTTCATGTTTATATTCTTTCATCTGTCCCTGAAAAGTATAAAGTAATAATAAATTTATTATCATTTTAGCTGCATGAATTTTAAAAACATAATGATCTTAACAGAGTAAAGTGCACCAAGTGTCTGAGGATACAGATGCACTCTCTATTCTCTCAATCTCGGTATGTTAAGAAAATGGTCATCATTCATGGACTGACCGCGGCAAGTGCAACTTAATCTCGCAGATCTATTGATCCGCGCAGCTATTACTTAACCACGAGTTCCTCTTCTCTACGACTAACCCTGTAGGCGATGAACCACACTATTTAAGCCCTCGGCACAATGTCGTCGGCCATCAATCATGAATCGGGCATCGAGCGGTGTGGTTATCAACTACTATGGAATTTATTAAAGTTGGTAAAATTACCTTGCGTACATCCGCTAGATAAAATAAATATGTGTCTTACCTAGTTTGAAGAGACTCTTATAACTTTAATATAATGGATTTCCATAAATAACGACTGATTTATTAATTATATGGAATTTATACTAGCGCGTCTCATGCGCGGGCGTCTAGTGGCGCTTCAGGAGCATTATTAAATATCTATACCTAACTACGCTAAAAGTTTTATCATTGTGACTTGGGAATATAATTTGAAGATCCGCTCACCCCCTTGGGGAAAATAGCGTGATGCTATGAATATTGTACTAGTGTGACCGTGAGGCTGTGCGGTTGGTTAAAAGGTTATATACATTAATTTTGGTTGATAAATAGTTACTTAGTTGGGTTCATAATGGCTTAAAGAGGATAATCTCAAGATTTTTTTATCTTTAATGTATTAAAGTTTTATAATGTATAAAAATCGGTGTCTATTTTTATCTAAAGTTTTGAAAGTAAAATTTTTGAAGTCTTATTATAACAATATTATACTTACTGGTACAAATAATGTAGAAATGACTCCTTTTAATAAAATTGTTTTTATTCTTCTTTTTCTTTTATACTTCTCAAGAAAATGTTTGCTGCAAATTTTTGAGTTCTTCTTTGCATTCCAACCAACCCGTCCAATGAACCTTAACCACTTTTTCTAATTATAGAATCCGGAGGGAATCTGTTTGAAAAACGGCAAAATAAAATTACATTTTAGAACGCAAACCGAGGATTTATTTTCTTGTTGTGTAGGCAAGTCAATCGATTCATTATAAACATTCAAGATAAATATCGACATTAATTTTGATATAGTTGAGTCAATCCCTAGCGTACATGTAAAATATTTTGTATAAAATGTATTTACCAAATTCATGCAAATTATCAACAACGTGACTTTTTCTTTGCAAAATACAAAATTAACAAAATAATTGAATATATCCTATATTTAAAACAGTATGTAACATAAATTTTAACAAAAATAAACGCGTCATAACATTGACGATGTCTTGAGAATTTACCTGTGATATGGAAATTATCAGGATTATTTCTATTATTAACAGCACACTCACTAACGGAACAATTAACCATTTTGGAAAAAGTTACTTACTAAAAATAAACTATTATACTTTAAAAATTACAAAATATCTCGGAGCTTCTTTTGTGCCGAATTGTGCCGACCTGTCATTCAAAATCGGTTACAGAGTCATGAGATTTGGTATCCTTTTCTATCTTGCATTTTTGTCATAAGGAATTTTTTTCTCCCTTGCACACTATGTTGGTCTATACGCTAGTAAATCCTAAGTCTATGATAAAAAATTTAATGGTTATCAACGTGACGTAACAAATTGTAAAAAGTTTACGTCACTCTCTAGGGTTGGCACACGTGAGAAAACTTATACAATAAATAATATTAATAACAATATTTCTCTGCCTCACGTTATGTTAAAGACTAATTTTAATAAAAAGCCCCTATGTTTTCTTATCGATACTGGTTCTACGATTTCTATTGTGAAATATTCTAGTTTATTAAATCAACCAGTTTTAGGGACTGATATAATTACATTGAAAGGTCTCAGTGATAATGACTCCACTTGCGCATCTCTCGGATCTATTAGGATTGATTTCGAATACCAGATTTCTTCTAAGAATAAGATAGTATTTAACTTTTTATTTAATGCAATTGACGACAAAATTAATTTAAATTACGACGGTATCATAGGTAGTGATTTTATACAACATTTTAATGTAGATATACAGTACTCTATTAGTTCTCTTAATTTACAAGGTCATACAATACCTTTTTATTTTAGTAAACCGTTATACGTTATACCTTCACGGTCGGAGATGGTAATTGAGTGCCAAATAGCCAATTTATTAGAAGTAGGTGATTGTAAAAATTAGTAGGTCAGAAAGTTTGCGAAGGCGTATTTTTGGCTAATTGTATTGTAAGGTTAAAGCCGAATAATAGAGTTAACGTTACCGTCTTAAACACTACGGAAAATGAAATCAAAATTAAAAACTTCCAGGTTCAATAGACTCCATACCAACCTATGTCGTCAAAATTAGATAGTTCTCATAAAGAAATTATTTATAACTTAAATTCTTTAAACATTGATCGTTCTCAAAATATACTTGAACAAATACGATGCTCTCACTTAAATCCTCAAGAAAGAAAAGCACTAATGACTTGTATCTCAAAATACACGGATATATTTCATCTTGATGGCGAATACTTAACCCATACAAACAGTATTCGACATTCTATTAATACCGGGGACGCACCCCCTATACATGTAAAGTCATACCGTCTTCCCGAAATACATAAAGATGAAGTCGAGAAGCAAATTAAGAAAATTCTTGACCAAAATATTATTAGACCTTCCACTTCGCCTTGGAATGCCCCAGTTTGGGTTGTCCCAAAAAATTAGATGCTTCCGGCAAATCTTTTCCAAATTCAGAGAGGCAAACTTAAAATTACAGCCTGATAAATGTGAGTTCTTGCGACGAGAAGTCGCTTATCTTGGACATGTAATTACAGATTAAGGTGTTTCGCCTAACCCTGATAAGGTAAAGGCTATAACTCAGTTTCCCACACCTAATACTCCTAAAGATGTAAAGTCATTTCTTGGATTAACAGGTTACTATCGTCGTTTCATAGAAAACTTTTCTCATATCACAAAACCTCTTACTTCTTTACTTAAAAAGGGCACAATCTTTCACTGGTCTCATGAGCAAGAATATGCTTTCAATCAACTTAAACAAAAGTTGGTTACAGCTTCTTTACTTCAATACCCTGACTTCTCTCAACCTTTATCGTAACTACCGATGCTTCTAATTACGCTGTTGGCGTTTTGTCTCAGGGCGAGATTGGAAAGGATAAACCTATCGCCTATGCATCTCGTACCTTAAATAAACAAGAAGGAAACTATTCAACTACAGAAAATTATTGGCAATACTCTTCGGTATTAATACTTTTCGACCATATCTTTATGGGTATAAATTTAAGATTGTCACAGATCATCGCCCTCTTACATGGCTTTCAATGCCAAAGATCCAGGCGGACTTTTGCTCAGATGGCGATTAAAATTAGAGAATACGATTATGAAATCGTTTACAAGCCAGTAGAATTAATTCAAACGCGGATGCTTTATCTCGTAATCCAGTATACGCTATTACGCATTCTAAATTAAATAAGACTACATATGAACAATTTTTTAAAAAACAATTTACAAAATCAATTTCTAATGATACACAAATTGAAGAGCATAATCAAAGTTTATATTCTGCAAAACAAAAAATAATTGCGTGTCCAGTCTCTCTAGATTTTGATTACTCTATGCCGAACTGTGAATGGCTATTGTCAATGATAAACAATACTGCCGAGTTGTTATCACCGGAACGCGAACCATAAACCGTACACTCGGTCGACTCTAACAATAAAACATTTTACTTTCTTTACACTAAAGTTCATCATTATAATGAGACAAGTTATAAGACAATTTATAATTCATTACGTAAGTTTAGGGACCAAATTATTTCTAAAGATAACTATGAAACTGAGATAGCATTATCTGACTTTTCGGAACCATTTACAAAGTTAGTATACTTAAAGATTTACAATATTATATCTTATATTTTCCATGGTACAAATATTAAGGTTCACATATACAAGAATCGAATACAATACCCTTGTCCAGCCGAGATTCCAAACATTTTAAAAGAAAACCATGGAACTACCGTAGCTGGTCACCCAGGTATAAAACGCATGTATAGTAGAATTAAATCTTTGTTTTATTGGAAAAACATGCGTGCAGACATAGAACGCTTCGTTAAAGATTGTAAACTATGTCAAATTAATAAGCCGTTGTGCACTTGTAACAAGGCACCCATGGTCATAACGTCCTCAAGCACGAAGCCATTTGAAAGATTAGCGCTAGACATTGTCGGTGTTCTAACTGAAGCGGGTCTTCAAAAATTTAAATACATATTAACGCTCCAGGATGACTTAACCAAATTTTCTTGTGCCTATCCAATGATTACTTCGACAACTGATGAAGTCGCGCGTAATCTCATTCATTTTATTTCATTATTTGGGTTTCCTAAAATGATTCTAACTGATCAAGGTTCATGCTTTACTTCCGAGTTATTTAAGAAATTAACTAGTATTCTTAAAATAAAAAATATCTTCTCGAGTCCATACCATCCCCAAACGAATGGCGCATTAGAACGTAGTCACGCTACCCTTAAAGAATATTTAAAATCATTTGTAAATGAAAACCATGACGATTGGCACTGTTATCTTGCTACTGCAATTTTATCTTACAATACGACTCCACATTGTACTAGTGAATTTACTCCTTTTGAATTATTATACGGACATAAGCCGTATATCCCTAGTAGCATATACAACTCCGATGAAAATACAACCTATCACGAGTACATTCGCGTTCTACAATATAGAATGAAATGCTCCCGCGAAAAAGCCTTAGAAAATATAAATAAAAGCAAGGAATCTTCAAAAAGGTACTACGATGCCTCTTTGCGAGAAAAATCTTACAAAGTAGGTGATTTAGTCTATATTAAACAGCACCATAGGTTGCGCAAGGCCCTGTCTCCAATTTGGAAGGGACCTTTTAAAATTATTAAGGTTAACGGAAAAAATAATGTTACTGTATGCATAAATAGGAAACACGTAAAATACCACATTAATGAAATAAAACCAGCGTAAATTATGTAATAATTGTTTCAGATTTCTCCTCCGATCGAGTTATTAAGAACCCATTGAACAAATTGTACATAGTCCAGGTTTATACTTCGATCCAACTTCTATGGCATACTTCTACAACGATTATTGGAATGTAGTAACCTATGTGGAAATAATACCTATAAGGCCTTATTTAAAGAAAATTGATCAATCGATTTCGAGCATGTCTAGCTTTTGTGAGAAGGCTCAGAATACCGCGATCATAAATAGAGATTGCAAGGATATTATAAACCCATTAGAAATTTTAATTAACGCCAATAATCTTAAATATGATTCGTTATCACATATTATTTCCGAAAATCCTATTAACCGTTTTAAAAGATCTCTTGAATTTGGCGATGAGATTCTTAAGTTCTTCTTTGGTACATTAGACGCCGATGACGCCAGAAAATACGATGAAGCTATTTCTACTTGTCAGCATAATGAAAACGAGATATATTCACTAATGAAGGACAACATACACATTGTCCAATCAACCATAAATAATTTTAATGTTTCCATTCGTCCATTAAATAATAATGAAATTAGATTAAATAAACAAATCGAAAAACTAAATTACATATTTTCTGAAAATTCTAAAATTACGACCGACTTAATTAGTTCAGCAAAAATAAATTCCATTTTTAAGGTTCACTGCTATCGGTTTCAAATACACTAGACACAATTTTAAACTCTATTTTATTTGCAAAATCAAATATTCTCCATCCCTATGTCTTAACTGCTACTAAGTTATTTAAAGAGCTTTCTAATAGCAAAATGAGTAAAACTAGTGTGGAATTTCCCATTTCCTTATCATTAAAAAATATACATACAATTATTGATCTAGCTGATTTAACTTCGTATTACTATAATAATAAGATAGTATTCGTAATAAGAATTCCTTTAATTAACCCTATTAAGTTTAGTGTTTATAAGATTTTACCATTACCTACACAACATGATAAGCGTAACTTACAAACTTATGTTCTCATTCATCCTTCAAAGCTCTATGTAGCCCTTACGGATGATAGATTAAATTACGCATTGTTTGTTAGCTTAAGTGAATGTAAAAACGTTAATAATAAGTTTATGATATGTTTGTCACCTTCTGTTTTGTCCACAATTAATAATCCAACCTGTGAAACTCAACTTTTAACTGAAGTAATTTTGTCACTTCCAGAAATATGCGATTCGAAAATGATATATGGCAATGTTAATTTATGGCAAAAACTTAGTGATGGAAGATTTATTTATGTTCAGTCTAAGCCGAATAAATTGACTATTAAATGTACAAATGATAATAAGATTTCGGATTATACCTTACAAGGCACTGGAATATTATCTTTAAAAAATGATTGCGTTGCATATTACCAAACATTGCAATTTCACCCATCACATAATTATAAGGCTGTTCTGCCTAGCCAAATATCAATCGATTTTAACATATTTGAAGATGATTGTTGCAAATACAATTTGTTAAACTACAGTTCTGATATTCTAACCCCAATTACGCTAACAGGTGTTGACTTAGAATCGTTAAAATTAGCGTCATATAAATTAGATAGTTTAAAGAATCAAATTCATCAAGCTGAGAATCAGCCCCATATTGTTAAATACGGGCGTTATTATTCAACGCTTACTTATATTGTAATCGCCAGTATCCTTAGTTATATACTATATAAAATATATAATAAATGCTTTTCAAATTGTTCTAAAAGTACATCTTGTAGCATCCAAATATATAATCAGTGTTATAATAAAAAATGTAATAAAAATGATACTAATGTTAACACTTCTATTCAACTAACGGATATTTTAGATGAATCAATCGAATACGACAAAAAATCGATTAAGAGTCTCCCAGAATTAGAGACTAATAAAAACAAGGACAAGGTTCAATTTAGGAAATTTAACAGAGGTTCTTCTAACCGGAATTTAAGCAATTATTAAATATTAAATCTTATTAATTACTTTTCAAAGTTATTTTAATATTTCTAATCATGTTTTAAGTTATCAATTAATAATAATTATTAATATTGTTAAATAACAATTAAAATTATGAATTTCCTTTCAATTATTATTTTAATATTCTTAACATGTTCCTTAGTTATTATATATTACTTTACTTTATAATGTAACGATTAAAATTCATTAATTTTTAAAGTTTTTATATTTCTTATTATTATATTTCTTAGTTATTAATTGAATAAGATTGTCAATTAAAATAAAGTATTAGCTTTTGCAATTGTATGTGTTAACTTTATTTTTATTGCTTAATTATTTTACTGTATTCAAGTATTTTAATATTTTATTGTATCAACTTAGGATCTTAACTTTATTGTATCCTACGTTTATCTTAAAGGATAAGCCTCCGTCTTAAGGGGGGAGATGTTATGAACCGATGTATAAGCGAGTAATTGCTATTGTAAGCATTATGTGAAGTATATAAAAGTGATTTTTCAATTAATTCAGGCAGTCAAACTATAATCTTTGTTCGGTAAACAAGTTTCTTACAATTTATATTCCGAAGTGTAATTAAATTAAATTAGTCTTGCAGCAGTAAAAGGTGTCTTTTTTTTAAAAAGGACCCAAGGCGAGCCATCCTAACAGACCGAGAGGTCAATCGACAGATTCAACTCGGCTGGGCAGCGTTAGGGAGATTACGACACATCTTCTCGTCAGGCTTGCCTCAAAATCTCAAAACAAGATTGTTCAACCACTGCGTGTTGCCAGTGATGGCATATGGATCTGAGTGGTGCTTCACTGCTGACCGTATGAGGAAGCTCAAGGTCGCTCAGCAAGCTATGGAAAGGGCTAGTTTGCGGTTTCTCTGCATGATTGAATTGAAAATGAGGATATCAGCAGTAGAACCAGAGTAACCGACATAGCCCAACGGCAACGGTAAGCTTAAGTAGCAATGGGCCGGCCATATAGCTCGAAGAACCGACAACCGATGGGGAAAAAGATTCTCGAGTGGCAGCCTCGTACCGGCAGGCGAAGTGTAGGGCGTCCTCCCACTAGATGGAGTGACGACCTGGTAAGACGTGCAGGAAGTCAATGGATGCAGGTGGCTCGGGACCGTGCTTTGTGGCATTCCTTGGGGGAGGCCTCTGTTCAGCAGTGGACTTGTGATGGGCTGTAATGATGATGATAATGATGAATATAATCGTATATAAGTAATGCGGTGTGCAACTGGCGTATTCTTTAATAGGCTTTTCTTTCGCCAGTGGAGTTTCAATTAGTATAAAGAGTACCTTTAATTTGCAGATGGCTTTCTGTTTTGTGACGAATTTTGACCATTATTGGAACTCTCAGTCAATTTATCGCTCGCTAAGTGTGAATTTTAAAGTTAGTCGCTCATATTACAAAATGTGTTTAATACGAGTTATACGACTCTTAGTCACAACTACTGGGCTTAAAAAGAGTCGGTTGTCACGAAAGAAGTCTTAGCAGTGGTTCCGCAGTCTTCAAGAAATTTGCTTCAAAATTCCATACTTTACATATTAGGTCTCATATTTTTCACGGGACCTTAGTTTGAACATGAGACTATTTATAAACTATTTTTCGTAATAAAAACGGTCGTGTTTTTTTATCAAGTGAAAAGAATAACATACAAACTTTAAATAAGTGTACTTAAAAGAACAATTAGGCTACTCAGAAACTTTTAATCTTAGGATAACTTAAATTAAAACAAACATTTATACAAAGCAATTAATTATTGTTAACGCCGACGATAATATACCTAAATAAATTAACTTTAAGCAGTGTTTTGACTTTCATATAATTTAATTTAATTTCACAGAGATAAAGTTGTTAATTTCTTAAGATTGGGTTTGTTAACCAGTTTCGAAATAATTGTAGGATTTTTTTTAATTTTCTTAATAATTATTATAGGTCTTATTCAGCAGTACTCTTGTGCTGAGCTGCAATGATAATGAAGATGATAAAGAAGTATTTTAGCTCTGAAGTAGTTTTGGAGTGGAAGAAGTTTGTTACAACTTTTTATCCAAGTGCTAACTTCACCTACATGCGGTACAATAACAACACAGCTAAATTACAAGCATAACCTTTTTTTTATTAAAATAAAGTGATAGTGGCTGATCCAGCCTTTGCACACCTGGAACCAATTTAAAACAAAAAACAAGACTACAAATGCACTGTCCCCTTCGAGGACTAATTCTGAGAGGCAGAATAATCCTTTAGACTAAATCACAAAAATACATGCATTGTTGTTTATCTCTTATATACAGCACAGTCACAGGAGGACTAAAGTGTTTGAAACCTGATATAATTTTTAACCCAGGTTACCATCAGCTCTTGAATAATAATTTCGAAACCATTTTTTATGATTCCTATAATGCATCTTACCGATAACAACTTCGTAATAAAATACAACTTCCGTTGCTAACCCGCCAGCCATGCGTGACAACTATGACTTTCTCCCCTATGAGTTTAGTCTATCTAAAACCCATTATTGAACATACGCCTCATGTTCAATAGTGGGTTTTTAATAGGCTATGAGGTGATGCTAAAACCTGCTCTAGTGCTGCATATTTCTCAAACGTGCAAGTTTCCTCACGATTTTTCCTTCACCGCTGAACACGTGGTACATCAGCACTTAAAATTGCAGTTAAAAATTTTATTTGTGTCAGCGGCGAACCTGGGTTGCTCACTATTTTACGACGACCGCTAAACCTCTTAGCTACCACGGCTATTTTATTTCCATTCTTGATGCCAAAATAAAGTCCCACAGATTGGAAAATATAGGCAATATCGCCAGTGTATCAGTATCGTACTGCGGTGTCCACCCGTCAGCCCAACGTAGTATGGACAATTTTAACTAATAAATAACTCACATTTCACACACTCAAAGCAAAAAAGCCCTAAACTAAAATAAGAAACTAAATGCGTTTTCATCCGGTGCAGCTAATTTCTGGGATTTATGTTATCAAGTAATTTTATTGGTACCATAAATAATTTACAAAAAGATCCGCATTAATTAAAAAGCGAAAAGATTAGAAGACATTGTTTAGCTCATAGATTACGTGCCACGCTTCTACCGTTACCCTTACAGACTATTAAAGTCCACTGTTGAACATAGGCTTCCCCCTAGATTGCCTTTTAGGGAGGATATTTTCCACAGTTGATACGCTTAGCTAGCGGGTTAGCAACCGCAGTTTTTTACTGTTAGTCGGTATTAGGATGACGCTGCTGCCCACCTCCTGATTTGTTTCCCTCTGTCGCTTCTTAAGACACTCACAAGATGATACGGGGTAGTGGGTATTCTTACACCGCCACTACAGGGACACTAAGTCACGTAATGATTAATATTATTTCGATAACTCATTGACCCTTTTTACTGAAAACGTAGCATTCCATCTTAGTCCTTAGCAGTTCTTAGCAGTTTCCTTCAGCGGTGGTCCCCTATACATTTAGATAAAAAAGTCCACCCTTGAGGATAGAGCAATAGTGGATAAAAGTTTTGATGTAATGATTCAATCAACATTCTTGCTGTAAATTTGTGCTTATGATATTTCTTAGTCTACTCAAAAGGGTTAAAAATCAGCCTTTAATAGAAAGTAAAAGCCGACTTTAAAGTTCTTAAAGAGAAAATAATAGTCGCGCTTAATAGATTCTGAAGGTGGGGATTAATTTTTCTATGCATTATGTTTTAGCACACTTCAGGAGCTATTATGATGAAATTATTTTGTTTTTAGTTCTTTCAAAAGAACTTTTAGATTTTGATAACAGTTTTTTATCTGAATATTCTTGTCTGTAATTCCAATTTCTCTTGAAGGAACAATACCAGGACACTATTTAAATAATACTGAATTAGTATCAATTTTTTTTTAGTATTTTTGTCTGTCTATTCGTGTATTCACAATTCACATTAAATCTACTAGCTGTGTCTATCATGGACTAGGAACACAAATGCAGATGCGTTATCACCCTCGGGGAGCCAGGTCGAATGCTTTATTATCAACAAAAGTAGCCTCCAGTTATCAACCCCTATCATTCCGGTATTGTGAAAGCGTAGTCATCCATCGGTTGAGGCGATATATACGTGTCATACAGTTGTAGCGTGCTGAGATCTACAATACAATAATGGTCAATGGTAAAATTGTTTTTTATAAAACTGAAGTAACAAACTAACCTAAAATCCACTTGAGGTTAGTGGCTGCAGTTCATTGACACCTGCAGCCAACTTAAAACAAAGAAGGGTACAGATACGTCGCACCTCTGAGGACTAAGACGGAATGCCATAACCTGTTATTATACCGGCTCTATATACAGTTCAGACCAAAACACAGCAGTGCAAGCACTGATATTTGGCATAAGAAATATATAGGAGGGTAGTAACTAGGCAGAGGGACTCCTAGGCAGAAAAGGAGTCCTATCTTAGATGGAATAACTTTCAGAAATATAGGATGTATGTTAAACCAAAATTGGAAAATTATGTTAGGCTTAATTACATTTACTTCTACTAATTTACTAGTAGATCTTTTTCTTAATCATTACAAATGCTTAAAGTTTTCTTAGCCAGTCTTGTTAATGCTAAAATATTAACACTTCTGAGGAAGCGAACAATGACGCATTTATCAAAAAATTTGTTATTACTACACAGGGCTGGCGAATTTGTAAGCGCAACATCTTGATGGAATTATTTCGCTCGGTCGCCTTCATGTTTTGTTTAAAATATTTGTTGTAATTTTTATGTAGATAGACGCTGCTTGATTCAGCGCAAATGGGTCATCACGACCAAGAAAGGATTACGCCACGATAAAGAGAATACCATCATAGTTCTCAGGGGTGACGAGGTATCAGTAGTTTGGTTTTAATCGAGGATTAATCTAGGTGTCTGAGCTACAACACCCACTTATCATTACGTGAACTATGTAGACGTTTATCATCTTTCTTTCTATAACATAAAATAGTCTTTTCTTAACATTAAGTATTAAATAACCCAAAATTTAACAAATGCTCAATTACTTCATAGACTGAAAGAAGGCTCAACAACATCGTTACCCTTCAGACTAAGATCACAGTCTGTAAAACACATCAATGGGTGCGCTGCAGCTTGAGGATAAAAACAGATAAGAGGACTGTACCCAGACGCCTTCTTTTACCCAGAAGTCTACAAACTAACCCACGACTTTCCCATGTAATGTATTAAATAATATAGTCCACTTAGAGATAAAATTCGGTGAAGAAAATTTTAGAATAGCAGTTAAAATATTTACTTTTAATTTTTTAATTTCGTATTTTTGAGTCTAAAATCATGCACATGATAATTTTTAGTTTCTACCCTTCTATTTACTAAGAAAACTGACTGAAACCACTGGTAAAACAAGTATTTTACAAAACTAATAGACATACATTAATTAGTTAACCCAGCGTTAATTAAGTTATAATAGAGGTTACGTTAGTCAGTACTACGTTACTGCAACTTGACCTCGTTTCGCTCTGGCGATTAAACAACCTTTTTAGTAAAAATAAAATTGTTAATATTTTCACTAATTAGTGTTTTAAAATGAATAAAGGATTTTAAAATAATATTTGGCTTGTTCAGACAAATATTGGTACTTGAATCTTAAGTATTTGAATTTGCGTCATCTAATATGTATTTTTTTTGTTATTGATAAAGTATAAGGGATATTTATCTTATTTTTTTTATCTTAGCGGTAGCTTGTTAGTATATTGATATGATATAACTTTCAGCAATGTAGTATATAGGTTAAACTAATATTGGATATTACTTTTTACATTTAAAATCTTGCTTGCCATCTTGTTTGTTTTCGGCCAGGAGAAAAACAACATCATCACTATTGCATACTTTAACTTTTTAAGTTAAAGTTATAATCTATATCGTCCCACAGCTATACAGGGCTCCTCTCATTTTTGAGATCGATGGTGCAAGTAGTCCACCGCGCTACTCCTGTTGGCGGAATTAAAAACAACTTTATACCTCGGACATGCAGGCTTTCTCGTGATATTTTTCCTTACCGCCGACGTGGTCAATTCGCATATAAATTGCAATTCACCATTGATGCTGACAGGAATTAAACCCAGCTGCTAAAATATACGGTAAGCGCTTAGCCCCAGAGCTACCACAGCTCATACATACTAAGATCTTTTATATTCTAAAATGAACCTTTAACGTGGAGTGCCTTCTCAGTGAACACTTTTGATTTATTCGGGGCAGTTACCGTACGTTTTCTGCATAGTTTGAGTTATACTACGGATCCGCCGCTGCTCGGCTTCCGAAAGGGCCATTTGTTATTATTCTCACGAACATAGTTGGAAATAATGAAGAATGTATAAGTAGGTATGTTAATAAATTTGGAAACTAGTGCTGCTAGTGCCTATATTTATGGAATAAGGGTGACAAACGAGCACACATTCCACCCGATGATAGGTGGATGCTGTGGCGCAATGGCACTTACATCTATCCTAAATTAACAATCAAAATGCGGATGCGTTGTCACCCCTGAAAACTAAGATGTAATGGCTTGCTTCCAGTAATAAGGATCTCTGGTTCTCTAAACTAACCATATGTAACACAGCAGCATTAAGCTGGTATTTCTCGCTGATATTTTGTTAGAGCGTGGTCTTTCCCTGGTCAAGGTGACCCATTCGTGCTACAACTATAATATAACTGCAGCGTGGCGCCGTCAAAAATCTAATAAGCTATACCTTTTTAGGCATTTTAACATGTTATTTTTAAACGGCTAACTTTTTTACGAATTTTGGTAGCTCTTGTATAGAATGGCGCAGAAGTAATATCATAATGTGAATTGACTGCCATTTTGTTAGAAATGAAAAGATTTGGGTTTTGTTTTCACGGAAAGTTTATTTAAACGTGTAGAATTGATGACATTTAAAAAAAAATTTAAATGTCATCAATATAAATTAACATGTCGTAATGTGAATGCTCCATAATTTCAGATATTTAGTAGACAAACTGAATATGGAATTATTGTCGTTGTTTTCCTGGTCGTTTTGCACCATGTGTACGACAAGTAAAGCGTTTGGCTGAGCGTCTCGTGCAAACAGGTTCTACTAGTGATGTCGCAAGAGGTAGCCGGCCCGTATTGTCCGTTCGACCGAAAATATCGCTGCGGAGGACCTCCGACAGTATCCAAAAACATCAACGAGACAATAATGCACGCAATTTGGCATCAACAGACGTTCGTTGCAACGAATTTTGGTGCAATAGCTGAAGATGTTCATTTACAAAGTGCAAACAGATCACCAACTGTTGACCATCAAGCGAGGTTAACTTAATAATCAGGTGCATGAAAGGGAAGATTACGTATCCAAAATCATAATGAAGGACGAAGCATATTTCCATTTAAGTGGTTATATAAATAAACAAAATATGCATTTCTGGGGCACGGCGAATCTACACTTAATGCAAAAGGAGCTATTGCATCCTCTGAAAGTTACTGTTCGGTGCGGCATTTGCAGCTAAAAAGTGATTGGCCATTAGTTTTTTGGGGACCCCGACGGCACCTCCGTAACCGTAACTGGTGAGCGCTATAGTCTGATGTTGAGCGAGTTTTTTTTGCAAGCATTTTTGATTCCAGCAGGACGGAGCAACTGCTCACACGCTTGGGCAACGATGGAGATTTTAAGACAGCAATCGGGCCGAGTGATCTCTCGTTTTGGCGATTTGAATAGGCCGGCCAGATCGCAAGATCTGATGGCGCCAGACTTCTTCCTTTGGGGTTTTTTGAAATCTCGCGTTTACCACAACTAACCACAAACAAGACTTGCAGAAGAAATCGGAGAAATTTGGAGACAGATGTTTTGCGAGCAACGATTCAAAACGTCATAAAACGAGCACAAATGTGCATTAACTCAAGAGGTGATCATTTGACCGATATTATTTTTAAAATTTAATGTCATCAATTCTACACGTTCAAATAAACTTTCCAAGAGCGCATTTTTTATATCTAATTTAATGGCAGCCAATTCACATTATGACATTACTTCTGCGCCACCCTATATTTATACATTATTTTTTTCGAAAAATTTTTGAATTCCTGGTCAAATTTAATTTATTCAATTCCGACTCATTGTAAACTACTTGTATGAAGTTCATTAATACTCTATTTCTCTAGACTACATATATATATTATTTTCTTTGTGCAGTATACAAAATATGAATGTTTTGATAAACCTTTTTCTTATGTCCTTTTCAATCAATGTCCTTTTTCTCTGACTTAAGTCTCATTTGAATTTTTTTTATCTATATATTATGATATATAATAATCTATTTTGGGTCATTACTTGTCACTACATACAAGGATAGGCTCATTCATTTATTCATTCATTCATTACAGCCCATCAAGGGTCCATTGCTAAACATAACCCTTCCTCATAGATTGACTCATAGTAGGGGATATTTTTCATAGTTGCCACGCTTGGCAGATGCCCATCTGGCAACCGAAATTTTCTATTATTATTATTATTGAGTTTTTTATCACAAAGATGCTACTCGAATTACCACGCCGACGGGTATCACATTTTCTTAAGCCGCTACTATACATACAAATTCCAAAATAAAATTTTAAAAGCAACAAACATCAAATCTATGATTTTAATTTCTTTCTGTAGCTTTGAATAGTCAAAATAATCTTAGTTTAAAAAAATAAGCTTAATTTAGAAAATGTATAACAATATAGCCAACGTCTTACATACTTAAATTATAATCACATTCTCTTAGAGAAAATCAATTCGACCAGACATTTTCCAATTAAAATCAGGGTTTGTTTCGAGTAGGTAGTAGGTTCTCGATTCCTAATTACTATTTATATTGTATTGTTCTTATCGACAAACTTACAACTTATTATACAAAATTAATATAAGTTATATGTGCAACATGATAGTCATTTGATTTACAGAAATTTTTAGCCCTTCACAAGTCTTCAAGTAAACACAGGTCCAAGAAATGCCACAAAGCACAGCCCCATCCTGCATCCATCTTTCTGCATGTCTTACCAGGACGTCATTCCGTCTAGAATATTAAAAAAAAAAAAAACTTAGCATTCTTAATAAAATATTTACGTTAAGTTTACAATTTATTTGAATATTCTCAGTTGTATATTAGCAACATTGCACTGAATGGAAGTAAATAAACAGATAGGTGGTCAAATTAAAATTCATTTATTTCTATAATGTTTACCACTTGCTCGACAGTGAAAAGAAAATGTCGTGAAACCTGCATAACTGAAATCAAGAAAAATATTTTGAAGGCACGTGAAATCTGCCAACAGGCATTGGTACAGGCTGGTGGACATTTCCTTGCCCTAAAGCCTCTCAGAAATGAAAGGAGGCCTGCGCTCAGTAATGGGACGTATAATAGTTGCAACTTTGTTAACTTTACTTATTGCATTATAAATTCTAGTTTATCGATCACGGATGCCAAGGAAATGGGTGAGCAATATCGAATGAAATCAATCCTTGTTAGATGTGTATGATACTCATCATAGTGTGTTTTAGTCGGAGCGGTTCAAAGTTAATTTGCCTTTCATTTGGAATGACTGGGTGAAACAAAAAAGTAAATAATTTAGTAAATATTGAAACAATCCCTTTATGTATCAATCAAACAAATAACCAATAGATCTTTAATACACTGCTAAACTTCTTTTTCAATATATTGTTTTCAGTCCCTGTGCCTTTGCAAGTAACGGAATGAAAGTTTCTCTTCAAATATAGATTTTACGTAACATAGTTCGCAAATCAAAGGAATGGAAAGTAATAAATTCAACTTATTATTACATAAGTCTTCAATTTATATGCTAAACTAAAATGTAATCTTTTTATAATGCTAGATTTGCTTGAAAATACAATCGATATTGTAATAATTATTAACAGTATTTAAAACGCTTTTATTAGCTTCATGGGTACCTATCTATCTATCTATGTAACTGAATCTTTTAATGTATTTTCAACTAATTTTAGACGACTGATGGACTTGAAAATTTGCATTTAATCACTTTATCCTAGTACCCTGATCAGGATAACCAGGTTAAAAATTAAAAAAAAATGTATTTTATAATAGTTTCTTTAGATTTTAAACTATAATTTATTTATGACTACAGGGGAGGATATTATGTTTTACGGTATGTACTTTTTGTTTGTAAATATACGAGTATATATACGATTTACAACCTTTTCAAAATTTATCCATACTATTCATCCATCCATTCCAGCCTATAAAAGTCCACTGCTGAACTTAGGCCTCCTCCGTAGATTGACTCATAGGAAGGATTTTGCCATAGTTGGCGCTTGGCAGGCGGGTTAGCAACCGCAGTTTTTTATTATTTAAGTTGTTACATGGACGATAAGAGATAGTGGATTCTTACACCGCCACTACGCGGTTTTCATAATTTATGCTCGATTGGAAAAACTTATCGAGAAAATCCAATATCTAATGTTTCATTATAAATTACTTTATATATATGTTTGGAATTTATACCTTTCATGAGATAATACACTACTATATTCCCACCATGGGTAAGAAAGGTTCAAATCGGTAAGCGAGGTTTAGGGCAGCCCCCTAAATGGAATGACGACTTGGCAATAAATGCAGGAAGCTGGTGGATGTAGGGCCGTGCTTTGTGGTATTCTTTGGGGGAGGCCTATTTTTTTTTTTAACTATTTATTATTAATTGCTTATTTTTGCTTAACTATTCGTCTATATTATTATAAGTTATTCACAAAAATATTTTTTTAAGATAATTATATAAAAGGATTCGTTTTTTTTGGTTTTTTAAATTTATTGTAATTAATGGCAACAGAACTTTTAGAATTCATATTCAATCGATAGTTCAGCTTCTCGTTTTGTATTAAATTTTTGATAATCTCTTACATGTAGTGCACGTAAAATGTGGATTCACGCCACAGCTAACATATTTTGTTGTCATAAGCTTTCAGTACTGCTGCAGATTTCAGTATCTTCTGTATTGACCAAGAAGCGGACAAATTTCTATAGAAGGATGAAAAAAGGTATGAGTCTGTACCATTACGACATAAGATAACTCTATATAATTAGTTTATTTTGTAAATTTGTGTCCCAAGTTAGACATCCCCTGTATGTACATAACTGAATTTTTGTAATCCCCGCTAGAGCAGAGGCATGATTCCCGGAAACTACTATCTGTTTAGTAACTTAAAAAAGGGTTAGCTTAAGTTTTACGCAATATTTTATATGTTTATTCAATATTTAATACAGTTATTTCTAATAAACATTTAATCATTAGTATAATTTTTAATAACTACCTACAAGTTTCAAGCACAGACATAGGTTATTAAATTAAACTGAAAGGGAATGATAATCGTGGAGCTTTAAATAACCGAGCCGGTATGTAACTTGCAGCATGGTGATACAATTACCTGTGTCCTGAAAAGAACTAAATAATGGTCTTAATATAGTATTAACGAATGCAATTAATGTATTTCTTGCTAAATACTCAACGTTTTAGTACATATTATGTTTACAATAAAGTGCGTAAATCAGTTATAGTGCAGATTAAATAGTTAATCTGCAGATTACCTGGCTGAATCCGTCAAAATGTGAAAATATGATTCAGTTCTTCCAAGGTAATCTGCAGACTAACGACTACTTCCTAGGTTATCTGCGGAATAATGACTTAGCATTCGTTTAAGTGAATAAAATTAGTTTTTTTGCTTGAATAGAACTTTCGTTTTCTTTGTAATAATTTGTATACTCGGTCAAACTTCCTTAACGCATGAAAAAATAAATTTAAAAAAATCAGTGCGGTGGTATGTATCGGTCAAAACCATTTTGGACTGCGAAAATCAGGCAAAAATGGTTTTAACCGATGCCCTTAGTCAAAAACAGTTTTGAAGGTGCAACTGGGGTGTCCCTGAAGTAGTTTTGTCTAACATTACTTACTATCATTAAAAAAAAAAAAAACTAAATACAATCCGATTATAAAATACAACAATCATTCATAAAATATAGTAATTGTACTATATAACTTTAACCATTTGCAATATGTAACATAGTCTAAGAGACCGTGGGAGATCGACCTTCACCCATCTGATAACCAGATGAGACCTATTTGTTATGAAATTTTATTGATTTATAAACACGCCTATGATAGCTTACCTCGGGACAGGACATCGGTATCGGAAGATTTTATGAGAATCTTCGATGCCGGTGTTATTTTTGATACGTGAAAAATTATCCTGGTATCCGCCTCTTCATGATCACACATAAATTCAATTTTTTCACTTTTTATCATTCGATTTTGCTGCGCTTGATAGGAGTAACAACAGTTTTGAATAATTAAAAATATTTTTTCGTTTTATTACCTGCTGTGTTGTGTCCTGTTCTATCACACGGACTTCGGACGTTCTACTTTCTCTCTCGCACATATTTAATTGCTTCGATTTTAAAACTTTAAATATTCCATGAACGGTTTTTTGCAGGCAAGCCTATACGATTATTTTTGTAATTAAATTATCTTTCTTCTGATACCAATTTTTATTTGTTATCATATCGGTGTAGTTACCTATATTGACTTACCTGTTCATACCTGCTTGCCAGGTAGCCATAAACCGAAATAATTAGGCAAGCCTACCAAGGCATATGTCTTCCACGATTAAACGGTGTAGCATCCGTTAATATGCAGATTAATTAGGTAAAGTGCAGATATTTGGTACTTTAAGTAAAATTTCGCAAATTAACGGATCGCACCCGATCTGCAGACTATCTAGCTTGTGCACATTAACGCATTCTCAATCTCTTCTTCTCCCAATTCTGGACTATGCAAATGTCAGCTAACTTAATCTCACCCAGAAGCTACTTGATAAGCTTGAGCGTCTTCAAAAATTTTGTATATGATTCAAATTTGGTTTGCGCAAATAATATCATGTTTCTTGTTTTCGATATAAGCTTAAGTGACTTCCTATTCGTCTTTGCCGGAATGCTCATATTCTGCCACTTCTTTACAATGTCCTTTTTAATCCTTCCTATCCTTCTTATCTTAAGGATCGCTTTGAATTTCTTCACTATTCCCATTCGAAAGTTTTGAGATCATCAGAAAATTTTACATTAAAAATGCCTGCCCATAATACCAAATTTTTGGACAGGTCGCTTACTATCCAATCAGTCCGTCTATGGAATGCCTTACCTCTGTCAGCGAGACGCGCACAGTCTTTATCTGTTCTTCAGAAGCTTGTACACAACCACTATCTTAATCTTTGAGTTCGTGCCATCTATATACTCGTATGTATACATTCGTATGTTTATGTCTTTATTTGTTATTTATTTCTATGTAATAAGAATTTTCTGCTTTTTGTCTGCCTGTCCATCTAAGGGTTGTCTGGAAGAAATCGCTTTTAGCGATAAGACCGCCCATTGTGTCACTATTTTTTTTCTTCTTCTTTCGTTTATGTATTGATGGTGTACAATAAATAATTATCTATTTATCTAACTATCTATTAAAGCATTCTGCATTCTAACGGTAACACATACATGTTATTACATATTGTCGACTTCACTTAATCTTCAATTCTCAACGTTTTGAACTACTATCAGAAGTAAGTAAGCACGTCACTGCACGATGCAAATTAACTAATGAGACTGTTACAATAGGCAATATACGCAATCGAAATTCAAATACTCAAATGAGGTGAATTATCTGAATAATTTTATAGGTCACCAACCCTTTCACAACTGGTCACAACACCACGGCTCTACCGGGGAAGGACCACGCTTTCACAGACTACCAGCGTAAAATAGTAGCTTAATGCACCTGTATTTTGTGTAAATATAAAAAAAATATTATACCATCTTTTAATAGTATTTTTATTTTACAAATTTTTGTAAAATAAAAATACTAACACTCATGCCTGTCACCCAGAGGGGTAGGCAGAGACTATGGATTTCCATTTGGCACGATCCTGACACACCTCTCTCGCCTCCTCCACATCCATATACCTACGCATACACGCTCGGTTAAGGGTAGTAATTAATTAATTACTTAATTTGGCCCATTTTCAATATATCGCCAATTTGGTCGATAAATTTTCGCCTAGGGCGTCCCTACCAGATTCTGCCGTTCACCTCTACCACATAAATTTGCTTTGTCACTCTTTCCTCATTCATTCTTTCTACATGCCCAAACCACCGAAGCATTCCTTTCTTAATCCTGGTCACAACATCATCTTGCAAACCAAACTCTTCCCTTATCACACAATTTCTCACTCTGTCATTTAGATTCAGCCAGCTGTTTAATGACCGCATTTCTACAGCATTTATTCTACTCTCGTGCTTCTTCTGCCACACCCAACTTTCACCATACATTAAAGTAGGGACTAATACAGCATTGTGAATTGCCATACGTGCCTTTTTGGACACATTCTGACTTTCCACAATAGAGTGTAGAGCCCCATTTACTCTATTTCCTGCATTCACTCGTCGTTTTATATCCATATCATATCTACCATCCCTGCTAAATACACATCCCAAATACACAAACTCATCTACTTGCTCGACCAATTCCCCTTCTATTCTTATTTCACATATCGTTTTACTTTCTTCTCTTTCAAAAACCATAACGTTCACTTTCATTCCCCTTTCTTTCAACTTTCAAAGTTTGCAAACAACTTTCCATAAATATGTTAAACAGCCATGGGGAAGCTACACAGCCCTGTCTGACACCTTTATAGATGCCAAACCAGTCCGAGTAGGCCCCGTTGATCCTGACACAAGCACTGGAGTTCCTATACAGAGACTTCAATGCCTGTATCAACCCAGCGCTCAACCAAAATGAGTTCAGTGTTTGCCATAACACATCCCTGTCCACTCTGTCATAAGCCTTTTCCAAGTCCACTAACGCACAAAAAACCTTTGGCCAAAAACTTCTCCGCGATCATGCGCATGGAAAAGATCTGATCTGTACATCCCATCCCTTTCTAAATCCCGCTTGCACATCCCAAATTTTTCCATCAGTATCTTTCATAACTCTTTCAATTAGCACCTTAGCATACAGTTTTCCTAATTAATAGAATCGGGCGTTACTTTTCGGAAATCCATTATATTAAAGTAGGAAAAATTTACTTTGCCAATATCCGCTCAATAAAATAAAATGATGTGTTTTACCTAGTTTGAAGAGCATTTCCCGCCCTCCCTCAATTGCGTGCACTATCCCCGTCACCACTAAACCCAGCAATACCACTTTCACCACCACTACACTAAGAAAGACACACCACTGACGACAATACGACACGTGTTTTGCCTCTACACAAGGCATCTTCAGGTGTAGTACTCTACGGTAGCTGACCGCTAAGTGAGCGGCGAGCCAAAAACAGCTGCTATTTATAAGACTCGCCGACGCAACCGCTCCCCACTTAAGTAGCGAGCGACCGCGTCATGTGATAAAACATGCGACTAATCACCAACTGACGTACGCAGCCGCCTAATATTAAATTAATAACAAACCGCTGCGAAACGCCCGCCTACCCTCCAACCACGCAACCAATCGTTGATCACCGTGAAGGTGATGAACGACCATATCGCGAGGCTGTCCGTTATTAGAGAGCAGGTTTAAAGATGTTTAAGAGAGGTGAGTTAGAAACATTTGTTTGTTCATTGAATAAAACTAATTTTACGGATTATATCGCGTTTAATCAATCTTTAATCGCTAATTTATGTTGTCATCCTTGGCAACATAAATTAGCCGCTTTTTATTGTTGTACTAACCGTTTGTTTACTGTCCCATTAAGTAAAGAAAATTATTTAAAAGAGCTTAACGTAATTTATCGAATTGCGGTCTCTAATGGTTTTTCAAATTATCTCATTAACAATTTATTCATATCTGAAAAAATAGCTAATACTCTTCGACAGAGCGGCGTTTACGTTGCGTTCAAAATAAACAATTCTCTTAGGAATATCTGTAATAATAAAGACAAATTGGATATTCGTCAAAAGCCGGGTGTTTATAAACTTGTTTGTGACGAATGCCACGCCGTTTTCGTGGGTCAGACTGGTCGCAACTTCGAGACACGTTACAAAGAGCATTTAGCCGCGTACAGGAATTGCAATCCCGGAAAATCCCATTTCGCTAAACATCTCTTGGACTCTGGACAAAACCTAACCAACGACCACTCCTTTAAAGTCTTACATACTTGTAATAAAGGGCTGCGACTGTGTGTGCTGAAGCAGTTGGAGATATTAAAAAATAAAAATAGTGATGTTGCACTGCTGAAAGAATAAACAAATGTTTCTAACTCACCTCTATTAAATATCTTTAAACCTGCTCTCTAATAATGGACAGCCTCGCGATATGGTCGTTCGTCACCTTCACGGTGATCAGCGATTGGTTGCGTGGTTGGAGGGTAGGCGGGCGTTTCGCAGCGGTTTGTTATTAATTTAATAGCAGGCGGCTGCGTACGTCAGGTGGTGATTGGTCGCATGTTTTATCGCATGGCGTCATGCGATCGCTCGCTACTTAAGTGGGAAGCGGTTGCGTCGGCGAATCTTATAAATAGCAGCTGTTTTTGGCTCGCCGCTCACTTAGCGGTCAGCTACCGTAGAGTCTACTCACCTGAAGATGCCTTGTGTAGAGGCGAAACACCTGTCGTATTGTCGTCGGTGATGTGTCTGTCCTAGTGTAGTGGTGGTGGAAGTGAGGAACGACGCAATTGAGGAAGGGCGGGAGGTGCTCTTCAAACTAGGTAAGACATATCATTTTTTTTTTATTGAGCGGATATTGGCAATGTAAATTTTTCCAACTTTAATACAGTTTTCCCATAATGCTAAGAAGGCTGATACAACGGTAGTTTTTACAGTCCTGTTGCGATCCTTTTTCCTTATATATTGGGATTATCACGGCTTTGCACTAGTCTCCTGGTACCCGCTTAAGTTCCCAACACAAATTAAACGAGGTGTACAGCAGGTCTGCCACCACTCACTCTCCAGCCCTTAGCATTTCGAGTGATACTCTATCATATCCGGCTGCCTTACCTGCTTTCATACTTTTCATTGCTTTCATTATTTCATCTATACCTATCTCTCTATCTCTTTTCTCTTCTTTCGGAATTTGTATTTCATTTAATTCAAACGTGTCATCACCCATAAACATTCCTTCCATCTCCTTGAACTCGAAACTTCGTCATTCAGAATACAGCCATTCTGGTCTCGTATAGCATTCATTCTAGGCTGTTTTGAATGAATAAAAATAGTATGAACATTTTAATAGTATTTTTATTTTACAAATTTTTGTGAGCTTAAGTAATAAAGAGAGAGAGAGAGCCTTTTTTTTAAATGAATAAACATTAAAACACATACTTTTTGCAAAATAAAGAGCCATTTTTTCTTTAAAAAATAGTGTGACATAAGTTGAATCTTACAGATTTATACAAGACAATAACCACTCGATTCCCCGATTGATCCAGTGAGAGCTTAGCTCATTTACCACATGATTGTCTGAAAATCCCAAGAGGAAAACATAGTTACGCGATCGAAAGAATACATAGAAAGTTTACAAATTACGTAATATATTTGATTGAGATCTATAGTTATAACTTATTCGCATAAAAATTAAAAATAAATGTGGCTAGAATTCACCTCCAGATAATGACATATTATTAAAATTTATATATATTTTTTGTATTTAATCTCTAGAGTCTTATCCTAAAACGTGTTTTAATAGTCTCCTCCCTTATCACAGCACCACAGGCAAAATTTGACAATAGCTTTCAAATTCTATACTTGACTACACACTACACTACACGACAGATGTCTACGCATACGCAAAAACGAGTTATGTTGGCATAGCACATACTAACAAAATCCTGTGCTGGTCATCTAACGCTGCATATAGACAGTACCGCGTTATCGCAAACATCATAACAACACAACCTTACACATTTAGATCCTTATTACTACTCTGGCAAATCGTGCCGTAACACAAGTCGCGCTTTCCTTCACAGTCTTCATCTTTAGAACGGGACTAAGCTCTCACCTTGAAAAGTCTTTTCATAGCTCTATCTATGTTTTAAAGAGATAAATAACCGTAGAAACGATTTGTTGATGCGCTGCTGAATAACTGGTAGACTCAAGAATAAGCCAAAATCAAAACAAAAGAAACCTTTTGTAATCTAACAATGTCTCCCTAGTCTTTATATTTCCGTAGCTCACTGTGAAATAGCTCTTGAGCTATTTTTAACTATTACTTCACTTTGATGTTTCTGCTTGAAATTTCTCGTTATATGAGTAGTTGATCATGGTTTTTATTAATAAATAAAACTGATACAAGCTGTTTGAAAACATTCTTTGCTTGAACATAAAAGTATGTTAAGAACTCTGTGGTTACAAAAAATATTTTTTATGTAAGAAGTGGTAACCGATTTAAGAGCCGTGGTAGCTCAGTGGCTGGGCACCAGCTTTAAATTTTAGCTTAAGCGAGCAAATTATATAAGCGAATTAATTTAAGTGCTCATTTACGAGTATAACGTGCTCGACGGTAACCCAAAATCATCGTGAAGAAACCAGCACTTCTGAGGAATAATAAATCGTTTCAAGGAAAGTGAAATCTTTTTCATCAATTGTGGGACGTATGCAGGCTGTTATTTATCTATTTAAATTTAAAAAAACCTGTGTCTATCAACGTTCTTACGCACCATAATTTTATTTAACACTAAATAAGAAAAATAACATTTCATATAAAGTAAAAAATGACCGCAAGCAACAAAAAAGAATAAAATAATTTCACATTCCAAAGTCGGTTCTAAGACATATTATAGAACAAATAAAACCTCGACCCCTAAAAGTCGAGGGAATAATTTCTTTTTTTATTATTTTTAGTTGTTCGTAGTTGGCTTTCATTTGTTATTAAAATTTATGTTTTTGCAAAGAAATATCACGATCACAATAATAGAATTTTACTATATAATAGAATTTTGTACTAAGGTGTATCACAATCTCAATGTTCAACATTTCCATTAAAAACTTCATCCTTTATTTTGCCAACGAAACGTTTTTGCTCCAAATTTATATGAGAATACACCTAAAGTTTAACCTAATTAATAAAATCATCAAAATCGGTTCAACAAAAAACAATTGACGGGAACACATACATTTAGACGAGGTAGTGCTTTGCTGCAGCTATATTATGGTTGTAGCACGAATGGATTGGCTCCATCGAGGTAGGACCACGCTCTCACAGAATACCAGCGTAAAATAGTAGCTTAATGCTGCTGTGATTCGTATCGTGAGTGTAGAGGACCCTTTTTACTGGAAACAAAGCATTCCATCTCAGTCCTCAGGGGTCACAACGCATCTGCATTTGATTCTTAATTGAGGATAAATGTAGATGTCTATGGGTCACTGCATTCACTTACTACTACTACTACATACAGGTGGACTTTGTGTTCATTTGCTACCCTCATACTATAAAAATATTCATACCGTGGGTGTTATTTGAGGTGACCGTGGAAAAATACAGAAAATGTATTGATTTCAGAAAGAAAAATACCAAGAAGAGATCGTCAATCCGCCTGCTAAACTTGATAAATAAGGCCAATTTCTCTACAACAGGATAGGTCCATGTGCAGCAGTGGACTTTTACGGGCTTAAGAGTAATCATAATGATCAATATCATCATTAAAGTCCATCAAAAGACGACTGCTGAGCATAATCTCCGTCAAACATATCACCTCACTAGTGTTAGCGTTCAGTACACTTATGGTACTTATTTTATGTTGTTTTAGCCGATATGGAAAGCTTATTATATGGGTGGTAAAGTTTTGATGAAAGTATTTAAATGACATTAAAATTATGATATTCCATACTCAAAAAGGTAAAAAAGTCAACTTCAAACAACTAAATAGTACAAAAATAATTTCATATTCTGAAGTCGGTGCTTTAATTATTCTTCTATAATATTATGACTTAGCTTCCTATATTGTTGTCTGAAGTTGTTTTTTAATTGATACATCACACATACGAGTATATTATGAAAGCGTATGTTGGCGAAAGAATTCTCTATTGACTCTAAACTCATTGATTCTATATTTACATATTTATTTATTCAAGACTACGGCACATGGGTTGCAAAAACGTCTGCAGCTGACAACAACATCCCTTGTCAGTGACCAGTCTAGTGTATTTTCTTTGGCAATAAATTTTCTTTGTTTGTATATTTTTCTTCTTTCATTGAAGTTTATACATTTATCTATTATTTAAGTCAAAAATTTCCAACATTATACCTATATTGCTTTACAAGCTAACTTTTAGTATCAATCAGAGGCAATGTGCGTAGCGCGAATGGGTCGACTACGAATGGGGAACGACCACGCATACACAGAATACTAGAGTAAAACAGCAGTGTAATACTGCTGTGTTTGATATCATGAATGTAGAGACCCGGAAACCCTTTTTACTGAAAACGAGGCATTCCATCTAACTCTATTCACTCTTAGTCCTTAGGGATCACAACGCATCTACATTAGATGTAGATGTCTATGGGTCACAACTTCCACTTACCACTGTGTGCTCGTTTGTGACCCTTATTCTATTAAAAAAAAAACTTCCATAATGCGGATCAATGGAGAGTAGGACCAAAGGTGCAAAAAGTCTGATATTGTGATATGAGCTGTTCGTCTGATAGTGAGTGGATACTAAAGCACATAGCTCATGCAGCTATCATCAAACAAAGATCGCTACAGGAATATTAGATGGCGTACTAGTTGTAGTAGAATGGAGTCCATCGCAGGCTGTAAGTTTCCTGGCTCTACACCTTTCAGGATGGAACACATTAGTGGATATAGTAATAAGGTAGATCTTTCCAGCCAGACTCTAATGTAGAAAAGTAGTCAACAGTATTTTTATGATTACGTGCCTATTAATTTACTAACATTTCGATAATCTTTATGTAAAACTGTGGTAAATTTTAATGATCCTGCGTTACATAGATCAAGGCCTATGTAAATAATGGTCATTTGTAGGATATATTTATGTAATTTCTTAGCTAGTTGTTAATGCTTTATTACTTCAATGCAGTATTAATTTGAGGACTGTTTTCTTGGTGTAGTGGTCGTAAGCGCGAATTCTGATCATGTGTTTAGAATTCCGGATTGGATATAATCAGATATTGGGTTTTTCTGTTAAGAAATTCTCAGTAACAGCCCGGAGTAGAGACGTTTGCAATGTTTCACCCACGTACCTCGAGAAGCACGTAAGGCCGTTGGTCTTACGACTGATCTCTCTCCAATTGTGTCGGATTACTGTCCCTTCGACTATGAGTGTGAGGGAATAGAGAGTGCGTGTATGATTACGCACTCACTATTAACCGAAATTTCGTCTGCAGAAAATTATTATTCTTATTATTTTAAACGTAAGCTCTACACTAGGATTTGCTCCTGTATCGTCGGACCATTTTACAAACATATATTGCACCAGAACAAACATCCAGAGCAGATTCAAGACTAAATTTTTTAGATCATAAAAAGCAAATGGTATGAGAACTTGCCTTCCAAGTGGTTGGTAGTGTACGGTTGATCTAAAATGCGTTCCCTGTGTTTAGGAATTCCCCTTCTTTCCGGTCTAATACAGTCAGTACAGTGCATTCCATCTTGGTCTTTTAACAAATTATCTGTAGCCTTGTTTAATTGAAGTTGGTTGCAGGTGTTCATGGGATCCAGTAGCCACTTAGCATCAGTCCTTTTGTCACCTCAAAAATATCCTCGATATTTCAAAAACGTGCAAAATTTATTAAAACGATGAATGTTTTATGTAGTCATTTAGGGGGATCATCATGATACTCAATACTTCTATAAGATAATTAATAGAATCAGGCGTTACTTTGCGGAAATCCATTATATTAACAATACGAAACACGTGTCGTATTGTCGTCGGTGGTGTGTCTTTCCTAGTGTAGTGGCGGTGGGAGTAGTGGTGCTGGGATTGGTGGTGACGGGGATAGTGCACGCAAAAGAAATAAGACACATCATTTTATTTTATTGAGCGGATATTGGCAAAGTAAAATTTTCCAACTTTAATACTTCTATAAGATTTTCTTCCTACCGCTACAAAAGCTTTGCATGTTCAATGTCTTATTCTGCCGATAATAGACTATGTAGATGTGAGTTGCACAGTCTTATCTCAACAACATCTTAACACATTGGATCGTCTTCTCAATAACTGCATCAGATACATTTATGGTCTTCGTAAATATGACCATGTATCATCTTTTCGTACTCAGCTTAACTGGCTGCCTATCCGTCAGTGCAGATATGTTAGAATACTCTGCACTTTTTTCACTATCCTGAACGATCCTTGTGCTCCTGAGTACTTGAAATCTAAATTTCAGTACGTAGGAGATACTCATAATTGTTTTCTCCGTTCTTCGGATAATCTAAAGTTGCTAACGCCCTTACACCGTACTGGTTATATGTCTCACTCTTTCGCTCTTACGGCTATAATACTCTGGAAAGAAATGCCTCTTGACATTAAAAAAGCTTCCAACAAGTTTCTTTTTGAAAACAAAGTTCGTGAACATTTTAGTAAAGCATTGCAAGTGTGAATTAACGCTTAAGTAGATTTATGTATTTGTGTACGTCTGTATTAATATATTTACATTTGTATGATATATATGTATAGAATACATTTTATATATATTATATATTCTGGTTTATTCGAACTTCGTTACCTTTTTTTCTCATTATTAGTTTACTTTTTATGCACTACCTCCCATATGTTTATCTCTGCTTAGACTAATGGTTGACTGGGAGAGAATGCCTTAAGGCATTAAGTTCGCCATGTGTACGATTTTTCTTTTGTGCATAAAAGTTTAAATAAATAAAAGAAAGATTCGTTTTAATAAACTTTTAAAATCTTTATCAAAACTTTTGGGCCATTAGGTACTTTTTCTTTAAAGCCAAGGTTTCTTTTGCAACCAAATCCAAATTCACCTACTGGAAATTTCATTTTTTTCTAATTTAAAATGATTTTAAAGATGGATCTTTAAATGATTTTTTTAAATATTGTACCCAAATAAATCTTTTTCAAATAAACTACAAAAAATAGCACTTTTTTTTAATATTGGACAAAGTATAAATTTTAGTGTTTATAGGCGGTTCCCTCTTTTACGAAATTTGGGCCAATTGAAGAAACTCGATTATGTATTTCGTTAAAAAGAATATTATCTCCAGAGCGAGTAGTTTCATTTCGTTGTGTCCTTACCGTATTCAAAAATATTTTTAAGCAACGCATAGGCAGATGTTTGATCAAGTTAATCCAATTGCGATTTAGTGGAGGTTGAAGAATAGAAATAAAAATGTAAGGAAAATATTTTTCAATATTACTTATAAAGCACCAATTTTTAGGAAAACTGGCAGTGATGAATCAAACGAACGAATGATTGGATCGTTTGTATTATTTATAAAGTTAGTTTATATAGGAGTATAAAAGTTCTAAATTTTCTTGTTTCAAAATAAGCTTTCCAGTATTTTGTTTGAGAAAAAAAATCATTTTGTTATATTTCCAGGCTTATTATATCAATTAAAAAATAATAATATTAAAATAAATTACAGAGACGGCTTTAAAAGGAAGTTTTTTGAAATTAATTTTCATTGTTTTTTGAAGTATTGTATTTGGTATACGCGTGAGATCCGAAACCACGGTTCGCGGCGCCGCAGCCAAAGCCGCCATTTGCACTTTGCTATCTCAGTCATCGTCAGTGTCAATTTTTCTGCGCACGCAATCAATAAAAATTATTTCTCTGTACCATTTACTGTAAAGTATCTAAAAAGAAAAAAATATAGTTCAGGATCCTTTTTACTACTAGTAAAAAGGATCCTGAACTATATTTTTTTCGAGGCATTCCAGACTTGTCAGTGGTGAAATGTATCTGCATTTCGATTCTTAAACGAATAGACGTATGTAGGTGTTTAAAGGTCACGATTGCTACTTAGGATTATCTTCGGGTGTGAGTTTGTTCTCCTTTTTTACCATAAATTGTATTAAAATTAAATCTTTTTACATAACATTATTTAGATTACGTTTCAACCAAAACATTTTTGACACGCATTATCAACTACTATGGACATTGATTGATGTTTCCCTTTTGTCGCATAACTCGTACTAATGGTGAGAAAGGTGAATGATAAATGACATGAACACTTTCAAGCAAGACCCAAAATGGATTTTGGAAAATCAGCAAAAAGCTTAACATTCATTATGTAGTGACAAACTGTCAACAGCATCAACTATAGGAAATATGTAATGAAAACGTAAGTAACTGACAAGTATATAGTTAGTAAAGATCCAGCCTTATAATACTAGCCTAAATCACTGTGGTAGAACTTCTTTTTGCCTAGGGGGTCCGTTTGGTCAGGTAGCGTACTTTCACCTTCTGCCATCCAATAGCAGTGCGCTCACAGTTATTGAGAGCCCATGTAGTTACAGGATTTGAGGCATTCCATTTTAGTCCTCAGAGATGACAATGTGACAATTTTATGTTAGTTTTTTTATGTTATACAAAATATTAGTTATGTTAGTTTTTTTATGTTATACAGTATATTTTATGTTAGACAAAAAGTGTCAAAGTTATCATTGCAGGTCTTTCATCACCAACTTCATAAAAAGAGTGTCAAAGTTGTTATAGCAGATACTGAAATCACTTATTAAGATTTACTCAATAGAGCTGGTTTTGCGCTACTGGTGTTGAAACCAGGAGTTTAACAGGTTTTATGCTGCTTCATTATTAGAGTTATTGTTTGTTATTTATTAGTGTTATTATTAGCAGCGGAGTTAATTTTATACCTGTTAAAATATTTGGTTTATTTTAGTAAAGTGATTTATGGCAACAACATTTGCCATATACACATTTCTTTTTAATAAACTAACCTTACTTTTTGTTACGTTATATATAATATTTATAAAATATTCTATACAAAAACTCAACACGTATTGTATATCATAGTCATAAAATTATTATATTTTTATCGATTCTTAATGCGTCTGCGAAATTTCAGTGGAAATAATATTTCAGATGTCATTTCATTTCATTCATACTAACCTTCATAAATATCAAACTAATATATTATAGCGTTTAATAATACGTTGTCATTTGTCGTATCTGTTTTGTTATAATTGTTTCCTTTTTGTACTTTAATATAATAATAAATTAATTTTAACTGTTTACTTATAACATCTTATACATCTCAATGCTAGACAATGTCTCTTCTCATTACTGCAATCTCATGAAGCAATACGTCCACCGCGCTGCTTCGCTGTTGGCGGACTTCACATGTCCCCGAAACAGTTTATTCCTTAGAAATAATGCATATTTAATTCAATGTTTCCTGTCATCGCCGCGCACGTGAATTTCTCGGAATGCCTTTTTACAGTTTTCCTTTGTTTATGTTACTTGTCTTTATTTATATACAAAATTTAAATATAATAACCATTTATGTATTTTTAATACGAATCAATTTATTTTTAACTTTACCCCATTTAAAATAAAAAAAATCTAGTGATGGCGGAAATATCCCAAATGTGCGGAACTCAAATTTAAAATACTAGAGGAACACAAAAGTTCATTTCCATCAACTGGCCAGTTCATTTACCTTATCGTACAGGATTCATATGATACGAAAAGTTAAGGATGAGAAAATTCTAGGGCAGATGACACATTAGATTACTATCAGAGAGATATTATGATATTTCTGACTAGTAGGATAATTTTTACACAGGTTTTACAATTTTACGTGGTAGAGCCATGCTGCAGCTATATTAGTAGTATAGTTGAAGCACGAATGGGTCGACTCGACCGGGGAAGGACCACGCTCTCACAGAATACCAGCGTAAAATAGCACCTTAACACTGCTGTGTTTCGTATGGTGAGTGTAGAGAACCGGAAAAGAGGCATTCCATCTTAGTCCTCACGGGTGACAACGCATCTGCATTTTGATTCTTTATTGAAGATAGATGTAGATGTCTATGGGTCACAGCAACCACTTACCATCAGGTGGACTGTGTGCTCGTTTGTCACCCTATCCTATAAAAAAAATAAAAAAAACAGGATTTTAACGGTATAAAGAAAATCTAAACTTATATTGCCCCTAATCTTTAACACGGTCTGTTGAATTCTGAAGGGTATAATTACAGGCTGTGAGGCAATCATCTTAGTCCTCGGAGATGACAACGCATCTGTAGCCTTCTTAGCTTGAAGTTGGTGGCAGGTGTACATGGGCTGAAGTAGCCACTTACCATTAAGTGGATATTGATTTGGTTCGTCACTTCACTTTGATAAAAAAACATATCGACGCCCCCGAGCAAACAGTTGGTAACCTTAAAAATTAAATTTTATAGGATAAATGATTTACTGTTTTTGTGATATAGCTCAGGAATGCATTGGAATATTAAAGTGATTGATATATAAAATGAAAGTTAATTTTTAATAAAATCTGATCTTGATTTTGGCGTTGAATTAAATGATTTTGAATTCAATCAATATGGGGAAATAAAAATTACTGAAAATGCGCTAATAATATGTTTCAGTATTATTAAGTTACCATAATAATTACTCACGAGATTATTATGGTAACTTTTTCAGATGATGTTATAGTAACAATATACTACTGACTTATTGGACGATTTTTTTATTCAAGAGGCAAAATTTAATGTACTATATCAATGTTACTGCTGTACTTTGAAATAGATTTAGATAAAGGCAAGGGCATAAAAGCCTGTTTCTGCTGTAAAAATTAAAATAATTTTTTTGACTTATCGTCTAATACTAGAGATATTCAGAGGGCGCTTTGCCAAGTTCATATCAGCTCCCGTGTTATTTTAAGTTTAAAAATATATTAAGTTATAATTTCGTTCCTATTTTTGTATTAAAACAGTAATTAGTTCATAAACTATTAGTGTAAGTGTTATCTTAAAGAAATATTACGTGATTGTGACTCAAAAACAAATATATTATTTCATATAAAAAGAAACATTTATGTTACCTTATTTAAAACTCGTGTCAATATAAACAAAGTTTTATAATAAAACCCACGTATAGTGCTAGGTGTAATATAAAAAATGTAAAGTGCAAAATTAAGAAAAAAGTTTGAATTGTGAAATAGTAACAAAGAAGAATCATATACCGAATAGTAGTAATATTTAAAAATAAACCGTTATAATATTTAATTTAACAGTGACATCTTGTATGCAATAGCTTCACTTGATCTGAAAATAAAGCAGGAGCATTAAGCTACATCAATAAAGTTGTATATATGCGACATCTAACGGCGATACTATATAATCAATAGAACAAAAAGTTAGTGAGATTTATTAGGCAATAAAAACTAATTAAAATACATCAATTCATCAGTTTGTCTTTTAAAATGAAATGTAAACAAACTCAGTTCACTAATCAGCGGTTCTAAAATATTTACCACCAATGACACCTATACTTATACATCAGATAAAAACTGCCTAAATCAAGTAAATAGTGTCACCTAGCGTTTAGAATCAAACCTATTCAACTAAGCAGTACTATAGCCCAACACTAGAGGTCACTTAAAGATGGAGAGTTGTGCAAAATAACATAAAAAGGTAAAAAAGAGACAATCTATGACATTTTCAACTTGTAAAATGATATTTGACCTAGAATGTGCAAATATTTCATATCCTTTATTCAGCTTAATGAAAAAAGAAAGTAAAGAAAAATGGAAATGCGACCGTTGTCGAACGGATTTACAGAAAAATATTCAAAAGCCAGTATCTCCCGTTACAGAACATTCTAAAAATTATTTTACCTCACCTAGAGAAAATGTAAGAATGCGCAACAGGATTATAGCAAATATTTCAACTGAAAACTCATTTGAAACGCTTTCTGGAGACGAAATCGACACTGACGATGAAAATTACATGAACAAATCGGTCAAGTTGAATCGGAGTTATCCTGATATTGATCCTAAACTAAGTAAAAATGATTATGATGATTATATATATACACTGAAAGAGAAAAACAAAGAATTATAAAAAAAATTAGGATCTGCTGATGCTGAAATTGAAAAATTACTTGCCGAAAATAATATGTTAGAGAAAAAAGTTTCAAATTATGAATTAAATATTAAGCAACTAGAGACAATTTGTAGCTCACCAAACGCACTATTAAATGTTGAAAATAAATTCCCTAAGCGCATGAAAGGAAAACAGTTAAATTTTATCGAGAATAATATAGCTCCGGCAAAGACACCGATATGTAATCAGGAAAATATTGTTAATATAAAAGAACTTGAAACCATGATCGTTGAACTACAAAACCAACTACAAAAAGCAAAAGAAGAGATTTGCATACTAAATAATAGACTAAAGGATCTAACGATAAACAATAGGTATGAAGAGTACGAAAATTATAAAACCAGCAAAATACATATATTTTCTAGCGAAAAAGTAAATAAAGTCATTAACATAGCATTAGCAACTATTGCTGACGAAAACTATGTGATATGCCATTTCCTGAGATCTAATGTCGGTATGATGAATCTTCTAGAGAATCTATGTAGTCAAGCAAAGTATCTTTCGAAAAATGACTTTTGTATTCTATTAATAGGAGAAGAAGATTTTAAACGAAGCGGAAATTATAAAAATTATGTTCAAGAATTAAGAGAGTCCTTGTTAAAAATTAAAAATACGAACTTTATAATATTTTTATCTACCTTTAAATTAGGAAGATACTACCAAATTTATAATAATAGGATCGAAACATTTAATGCATTGCTCTACAAAGAAGTACAAATTCATGAATTTGCATTTATATTGGATTCTAATCTTGAGTTAAGCTATGATTACACTATGTTCTCTAGACCATTGGGTAAGTTAAATAACCTTGGCATGAAAATAATCTTCCAAAATTTAAAATAATTATTACAACAATTATGGTATGATATTAATAAAACAGATAACAAAAAAATGCCCTGTAATGTATCTGAAACAAACCACACCATAAACTCAACACCAAAATCTTTTTTTCGGGATTAATAATGTAAACCTTCTGTTCCAAAATATGCAAAGTCTATTCAATAAAACTCATCTCCTGGAAACCTATTTAGAACAAAATCTACCACACGCAGTTTGTATTTCGGAATCTTGGCTGTCCAATTATAAACTAGAATTAGTTGTATTTCAAAACTATCATATAGCAACCAATTTTTGCCGAGAAAATCACACAGGAGGTGGGGTATGCATCATACTAAAAAATGATTTAGAATACATAGAAATAAAAGATGTGAGTAGCTTCTCAATTGAGTATGTAATAGAACTTTTGTGCTGTGGAAATAACCAAATTAAATATTATTATTGTTAGTTTGTACTGGAATAATAGAGAGAGCGAAGTTTTCTACACACAAATGAAAATATTATTAGAATATTTAAATAGAAAACATGACAAAAAACGAATTATAATTGGAGGTGACTTTAACGTGAATACTTTAAAGGAATCACAACAATCAAACTTTCTGCTAAACTTTATGTTAGAATATAATTTTATTCAAATTATATAGGAGCAAACTCGAGTCACTTGTAATTCTGTCACATGCATAGACCTTATCTTCATTAAATTCTCCTTAGCGGAGTTAAAAGTTTATGTTGCAGATTTAGGATTCTCAGACCACAAAGGAACTTTGATCAAATTAAATACCGAAAACAACAAAATAAAAACAATTCCTTGGGTAATTACAAAACGATTTTTTAACGAGAAAAAAATCAAAGAATTTAAATCTCAGCTTTCACTTATAGACTGGCGTACTATTCGAAATGTCCAAAAAAGCCTTAATGAAAACTATAATATATTTCATGACATATTACAAAATTTGCTAAATAAATGCATTCCTAAAAAAACCGTTATTATAAGAGCAAGACAAAAAACCCATTGGTTAACAAAAGGCCTCAAAATTTCATGTCAAAATAAAAGAGTTTTAAAAGGCCTAACTTCATATACAAAGAACCTGAATTTAAAAACACTATAAAACATATGAAAAATACTGAAAAGCAGTAAATAAGGCCAAAAGAACAGATTATGCAAATAGATTAAAACAATCTGATAATAAGGTAAAATGTATACATTATATAAGGAACGTACTAATGAAATAACAAATAAAATAAAATAAAATAGTGAAGTTTTAGTGAACAAACAATATGTATCAGAACCAAAAAGGGTAGCTAATTCATTTAATAATTTCTTTACATCAGTTGGCCACATCCCACAAGCAAACATACCATCTCAACAAATACTATCCTTTAAAAATACAAGTACACTAAATACTATGTTTTTTATGTCCTGTAAAACCGGAAGAAATTAGTAACATTATCAAAAAACTAAAAAATAAAAATAGTTATGGAATAGATGAATTACCACCGAAATTAATAAAAAATGTGTGGATTCATTAACTTCTCCATTTAGTTTTTTAGTCAACCAATCTTTTACGGAAGGAACGTTCCCAGATACATAAAAAAGATACAAAAACAGACACTACAAATTATAGACCAATTGCAATGTTACCTACATCTTTGAAAATCTTCGAAAAAGCAATGTCAAATAGAGTTTATGCATTCTGTGAAAAATATAAACTGTTTGATAATTCACAAAATGGAAGAAACGGTCAACTACACTTGCAGTATACAAATATATACAAAAAGTACTTGATATTCTAAATGAAAAGAAATACGCCGTAGGTATATTATTAGATATGTCCAAAGCCTATGATAGAGTACAATACCCAATACTGTTCCAGAAGTTATATGACATCGGTATACGTGATGCTGTATTCAAATGCTTTAAATCTTATCTAGAAAACCGAAAACAATATGTAGAGATAGTGCATTATAACCATGACACTGGCGAAATCTGCAACGTTAGATCTGAAGCAATCCGCACTACTTGCTCCATCCCTCAAGGCAGCGTTTTGGGGTGTTTTCTATTTATAATTTACATAAATGAACTACCTAGGGTATTGAGTGAAACCTCTGTTATATTTGCAGATGACATCTCTATTCTTATTTCACATACAAAAGACCAGAATTTAAATAATAAATTGAATCATGTATTGAATCAGGTCACAAATTGGCTGACACATCACAATCTAGAGATCAATTTTAATAAAACCAAAGTTATGCAATTCCGACCAGTTCAAAAATCACCTCTAAGTATCGCTTTTAATTATAATAAAACACCTATAGGAACTGTTGAAAACTTCAAGTTGTTAGGCCTGGAAATTGACTGCCATATAAACTGGAAAGCCCATATAAATAAAGTAAAAAGTAGGCTATCCAGGTTCACATACGCATTACGTGAAATAAAGAAAATCACAGATGTCCCCAGTGCCCTATCGGCATATTACGCATACATCTTCGTATCATATGGTGTCATATTGTGGGAAATAGTACTGATGCGCAGCAATTATTTAAAACACAAAAAAAATTATAAGAATTTTGGCAAATATAAAAATTCCAGAAAGTTGTAGGCCTCATTTTATAAAGTTTAAAATTTTGACTTTGACATCTATTTATATTTGGGAAACATGCAAATTTGTAAAAAACCACCCAGAACTATTTACCAAATTAAGCGAAACAAATTACAAATACTTAATTAGACCGAATAAAAATAGGCTAATATTGCCGAAATCTACACTCGCATTACATAGCTCTAGTCCCTACTGTATGACAGTAAAAATTTTCAATAACCTTCCAAACATTATTTTTATCAATATTAAAATTATATTTAATTGAAAAATGTTTATATTATTTAAGTGAATATTTTGATACAAATGTTATTTAATTTGTGTAGATAACTTCGGCCTGCCTATTTTATTTAATTATTCTTCAATAATTATTGTTTTATTTAATTTACTATATAATGTTATTCTATATAATTTTCTTTTAATTATTATTATTATGATTGATCATTATTTACTTGACATTGGGATTATTAATTAAATTGAATTTATAGAATATTCAATAATTTATCCAATATTGTATAAGTACTTAATTTAAAAAATGAAACTTAATAATGTATGTAATCTAATAGTGTAACATAATAACGTAAATCTAATAATGTAATTTAATAATAATATTCAATAATGTAATTTAATTTATTATAATTGCTACGCCCAAACCGGGTTCAAATGCGGACTATTATATATTGTTACCATTTGATTGCAATAAAGATTATGATTAAGATTATGATTATACTGGCAAACTTTTTGATAGATATTTTTTTATTTATTTTTTCTTATTATTAAAAAAAAATTAAAAAATATCAAAGTGTAATGTCAAGGTTTTTGAAAAAAATATTTAAAAAAATATGAATATAATCATATTAATTTATTTTATATTATAAATATCACACAAAGTCACCATTGTAGGCGTAAAATATTTTAATTTTAATAAATATCTCAAATTGCTGTGAGTTCAAAAAAGGGGAGTATTAAACGTAGTTAAGAAGTTAAGTTAATAATAATTTAGTTTGGAAATCGATTTGAATCATTATTAAAAAATGAATTAAAGTAAATAAATAAGTCTCTTCAGTTCTAGTTTTTGTAAACCCTTTTCACTACCGCAAAAACAGGGATTGTGGCAATTCAACGTAATCCAAATGTATGGGTACGCTTATTCTGTCTTATGCGTCTTATATTGATCGACAGTGAATTTTTCATTTTATTTTTAAAATTTTGATTTTGAATCTTAAAAATATACCTCAAAAGAGTGTATTTTCTTGTAAATGTAAAACACTGACCTATACAAGATCAGCCAATTGAATTATCGTACTATCTTTATCATATCGCCAATTATCAAGATTCACTAGTCTTTTTGTGTAATAATTTACTATTTTAGTCTTATTACATCATTCATTATCATTAAGAAAGGCGACAACGCTCTCTTGAAGAAGTACAGACTAATTTCCCTTCAGACAAACCACCACGCAGACTCGACGACCAGCCTACCGAACAAGCCGGTTTCCGAAAAGGTTTTAGCACCATAGATCACATACATACCCTTCGGCAAATTGTACAGAAGACCGAAGAGTACTATTTGCCACTATGTCTTGCGTATGTGGACTATGAAAAAGCCTTTGATTCCGTCAAAATTGGAGCGGTGCTGCAGTCCCTTCAGCGGTGCCAAGTTGACTGTCGGTATATAGAAGTGCTGGAGTGTTTGTACAGTAGGGCTACGATGGCTATCTGAGTACAGAACCGGAGTACAAAACATACCCAACTGCAGAAAAGTGTAAGACAAGGTGACGTTATATCCCCGAAACTCTTCACCGTTGCATTGGAAGACGATTTCAAGCTACAGGACTGGAAAGGACACGGTATTAACATAAATGGCGAGTACATCACTCACCTTCGATTTGCCGACGATATAGTCCTTATGGCAGAATCGCTGGAGGACCTAAGGACTATGCTCAATGACCTCAATAGTGCCTCCCAACGGATAGGTCTTAAGATGAACAAGGAGAAAACAAAGATCATGTGTAACGACCATGACACACATATACCGGTATTTTTTGGGAGCACTATGCTCGAAGTTGTTGACGAGTATGTTTACCTGGGACAAATAGTCCGACTAGGTAAGTCCAACTTCGACCGAGACGTCAATCGACGGATTTAACTCGGCTGGGCAGCGTTCGAAAAATTACGACACATCTTCTCGTCAGGTATATCTCAAAACTTGAAAACGAGACTGTACAACCAGTGCGTGTTGCCAGTGATGTATTATGGATCTAAGACGTGGTCCTTCACTGCTGGCCGTATGAGGACGATCAAGGTCGCCCATCGAGCTATGGAGAGGGCTATGCTCGGGGTATATCTGCGTGATAAACTTAGGAATGAGGATATCCGCAGTAGAACCAGAGTGACCGACATAGTCCAACGGATTTGTAAGCTGAAGTGGCAATGGGCCAGCCATATAGCACAAAGAACCGACAACCGATGGGGAAAAAAGGTTCTTGAGTGGCAGCCTCGTACCGGTAGGCTAAGTGTAGGGCGACCCCACACTAGATGGAGTGACGACTTGGTAAGACGTGCAGGAAGTCGATGCACCGCCCAAATTTCGACGGAATCAAGGGCTTTCTCATAGTTCACATACGCAAGAAATAGTGGCAAATTGTACTCCTTGATTTACTGTACAATTTGCCGAAAAATATGTATGTGATCTATGGTGCTAAAACCTTTTTGGAAATCGGTTTGTTCGGGAGGCTGGAATTCGTCAAGTCTGGTGTGAGACGATTCGTAATGACTCTCGAAAACACACGTAGACGCGGCTCAGAAGGGAAATCGGTCTGTAGTATTTCAAGAAAGCATTGTCGCCTTTCATGAAGAATAAGACCACCGCACTTCTGTTCCACACCTCCGGAGTAGTGCCGTCATGGAGGACGGAGTTAAAGAGCCTCTAAAGGACCTCGAGTACTGGTTTTCCACCCGCTTTCAGAAGTTTCACTGTAACTCCGTTCTCGCTTGGGAAGTTACCGTTTTTAAGGTGCTGGAGAGCCATTCTAATCTTGCTCGGACGGACGTCCAGGATATCATCGGAATAGTGTCAGATAAGGCTTGCTTTTGGATCGTTACTCACACTTGCGTGTGGTACCAACGATGATGTGTACAGCTGTCCATAGAACCTCTCAATCTCACTCAAAATCTCCCGGAAACGATGCTGCCACAATCGGTCTTCAGCTTTGACAGTTGGCTCTTTCTGGCAAATAGATCTCTGGCAAAGACTTTGGAGCCCTGGTTCCGCTTGATTGATTCTTCAATACGAGCAGTATTAAAGTTCCGCAAGTCCCGCCACATGCATTTGGAGATCTGTCTGTTCAGTTGCCTGTATGCTGTCAAATCCACTGAAGACTGCAGCTTCATTTCCCGTCTAACAGCCATGAGATTAAGAATGTGATGGGAGAGTGTTTGTGTTCTTCTGCGGCGTGTCGTGCAAAATTTAGCTCCGACCGCATGGCAGTTTCCACGAGCTTGTCATTAATGTCATTGCAATTGCAATCTTCTGGGCTTTGAAAACAGTTTTGTAACTCGAGTTGAAATGTTTCGGAACTTTGGATTAGAACACGAGAGGGACGGAGCGTTGACTTTATTAGACTACACCTCTCCAACTTTACGTTTAGTTTTAGTATGCCTCTAACCATTCGGTGATCGCTACCAGTTTTCACCCTCGCGATCACTGAGACATCACTGAACATTTGCCGCCTAGTCGTCGTAATGAAGTCAATCTAATTTTTTGTTGAACCGTCGGTGTTTGACCAGGCTATATAATTCATAGTTTTCCAAAATAGTTACATGTTCCGTAGGTGACTGTGGTGTCAATAATAGAAATAATCCTGATGGTTGTACATTTAACAGGTAAATTCTCAAGACGTCGTTACTGCTATGACGTGTCTTTTTTGGTTAAAATTTATGTTATAACTATTTTATTAATTTTGATATTTTGCAAAGAAAAAAGTCACGTTGTTTATAATTTGTACGATTTTGGTGAATTCATTATTAAATAAAATATTTTACATATACGCTAGGGATCGACTCAACAATATCAAAATTAATGTCGATATTTCTCTTGAATATTTTAATGAATCGATAGACTTGCCTACAAAACAAGGAGAGGAATGAAACTAATGCTCTATTTGCGTTCTAAAAACGTAATTTTATTTTTCCGTTTGTCAAACAGATGGATAGAATAAAAATGGATAAGGTTAATTGGGCGGGTTGGTTGGAATCCAAAGAAGAACTCTACAATTTGCAGCAAACATTTTCTTGAGAAATATATAAAAGAAAAAGTAGAATAAAAACAATTTTATACCATTAAGTATAATATTGTTATAGTAAGACTTCAAAACTTAACTTCAAAAACTTTAGGTAAAAATAGAGATAGATTTTAAACATTATAAAACTGTAGTTTATTAAAAAAAATCTTGAGATTATCATTTAAGCAATTATGAACCCTACTGAGTATCCATTTATCAACCAAAAAATTAACCTTACTTTACCACTCGCATCTCACGGTCAGACTAGTACAATATTTATAGCATCACGCTATTTTGCCCAAGGGGTTGAGCGGAGCTTCGGATTATATTCCCAAGTCACAATGATAAAACTTTTTAGGTATAGATATCTAGTAATGCTCCTGAAACGCCGCTAGACGCGCGGTTCAGTTTGCCAGGATAGTATAAATTCCATAGTATTTGATACTCATAAAAACACGATGCCCGATTTATGCTTGATGCCCGACGACAGTTTGCTGAGGGCTTGATAGCGTGGTACATCGCCTACAGCGTTAGTCGTAGAGATGAGGAACTCGAGGTTAATTAACAGCTGCGCGGATCAATAGATCTGCGAGATTAAGCTGCACTTGTCGCAGTCAGTCCATGGATGGGTGACCAATTTCTTAACATACCGAGATTGAGAGAATATACAGTGCATCTGTATCCTCAGACACCTGGAAACTTTAATATCTCCTGCTTATATGGCTAGTCTGTGTAAGATCATTGGGTTTTGAAATTCATGCAGCTAAAATGATAATAAGTTTATTGTTTTTCAGGGACAGATGAAAGAGAGAGTAGCCTCATAAACATAGAGGCCTTTAAACAGAGCAATCTTATTTCACTGATTCCTACAAGTTTCCTTACTTAAATTATTACGTTTAAACTCATATTTAAGTCGAATGTAAAAATTAATTTCTATAATGTATTTAATATTTAATCCATACTAATATTATAAATGCGAAAGTGTGTTTGTTTGTTTGTTTGTCCTTCTTTCACGTCGCAACAGAGCGTCGGCATGGCATGATTTTTTGTATGGGGATAGTTCGGTGGCTGTAGAGTGACATAGGCTACTTTTTTCAGCGGAAAAACATATCATTCCCGTGGGAAAATCGAATATGTTGCAAAATTAAATTCATCTAGGTGGCGCCACCGTGATTCTACAAGTCGGACGACGGTACGATGGACGAACACAGAAGGTCAGAATATCTGGATTATTATGTATTTTTACCAAAATTAAGATAAAAAATATATGGATCTGTATTTTTCCACGCAGGACCGGGAAGAGAGCGATAAAAAACATAAAATTCACCAGCTGATTTTCTTCAAACGTTTTGGTGCATCGTAATTCACAGAATAGGCGATAACCTCGCAGACGATATTAAGTAATCCGTTGATGCTCTGCCTACCCCGCAAGGGTTACAGGCGTGATTATAAGTATGGATCAGAAATACTATCACCACCTGTCACGCTTTCACCCTTAACTATTACTTAACAATGGTAGAAACAGTTCTTAGTAAGCCTTATTAATAAGCCTTAGTAATATTTATTGAACGGAAATGAATACAGTTCTTATATGTGCTTATGAATGAATCGGTATTACAATAAGAAAAATTGTGCAAAATTATAAGAAAAATATTTTTTGAGAGTTCCTATTAACTAACGTATACATAGTTTAAATTGATTCCGCTAGATGTCGTTACTAGGTTTTTAAAACGCGGTAACGAAATGTTTCCTGACATGTACTTAACTCCCGCCGTTGAGCCGCGCGTCAACTTATAGTGCATACGGTACCTATACGCTTAAATTGTTTCTATTTCGTAGCTTATTCGACTACCTGCTTTCGATTTCGGTTGTTTGTTATTTGCTTTGTGAGTTGGTTAAGGTTGAATGGATTTATATTGGCTTTCATTTTCGGATTTGTGTATTTTCTTGGATCGGTTTTGTTGATTTGGTTGGTATTCTTTTATACATATTTAGACTCTGGCTTTGATTTTGGATTTTGTTTATTTAGAATCGTGAATTGGTTTTCGTTGTTTTAGGTTGTTTAACAATATTTCAAAGGAATATTAATAGTATAGATAGTGTATACGGTACCTATACACTTACTTCTTTTTTCGTTGGTTATATTTATATTGACTACTGCTTTCGATTTCTTTTCTGCGATTTGTTTTGTGATTTAGTTTAAGTTGATTCGATTTTTTATGGCTATCATTTTCGGATTCGTGTTGTGTCTTGAATTGGATTTGTTGTATTGATTTTAAAAAATATTTAAAAGGAATATTTATTCCTTTTAGATATTTTGGATTTGCTTTTAAAAAAATTTTAAAAGGAAATTTAATTCCTTTTTAGGTATTTTAACGTTTTTTTATAAATAGGTTTTTTCTTACTTCATAATTCCTCGCAAACGTAAGTCCAGCCTTTCAAGAGTATCTTCTCAAAGACAAGCGAAAAGATTAGCTCGATCGCTAGAATCTTTAGAAGATGCTGAACTGAGAAGGCAAGAACAAGCAGAGCGTCAGGCTGCTTTTAGAGCATCTGAGACACTTACTCAACGTCAGCAAAGGCGTCTTGAACAGACAGAGCGTCAGGCTGCTTTAAGAGCTTCGAAACACCTTCTCAAAGTCAGGAAAGGCGTCTTGAACAGGCAGAGCGTCAAGCTACTTTAAGAGCTTCTGAAACACCTTCTCAAAGTCAGCGAAGGCGTCTTGAACAGGCAGAGCGTCAAGCTACTTTAAGAGCTACTGAAACACCTGCTCAAAGTTAGCAAAGGCGTCTTGAACAGGCAGAGCGTCAAGCTACTTTAAGAGCTACTGAAACACCTGATCAAAGTCAGTCGAACGCTCCAGGATTTGCGCAGCAATACCGATGTAATGGGAGGAATGGTGGTTTTACTGGCTGGTGACTTTCGCCAAACTTTACCTGTCATTCAAAAGGGTACACCTGCAGATGAAATAAAGCATGCCTCAAGTCGTCTATTTTATGGAACAAGGTGACAAAATTTAGTTTAACTACGAATATGAGAGTGCATTTGTATAATGATATCAATGCTGGAAACTATGCTGACACACTATTAAAAATTGGCGATGGGCGGTTGGAAACGGATGCTGAGGGCTTCGTTAAATTGACGAGAGATTTTTGTAATTTAGTACAGAGTCATTCCGAATTAATTGCGACTGTTTATTCAGATTTAACGAACAACATGCATGAAGACAAATGGTTATGTGAAAGGGCGATTCTTGCACCAAAAAATGAGAGCGTTAACAAAATAAATTCAGATATATTAAGCGAAGTAGCAGGAGAAATAACAGAGTATTTGTCAGTAGACACAGTTATGGAAACAGAACAGAGCACTTCATATCCCGTAGAGTTTCTAAATTCTCTAGAGTTGTCAGGTGTACCCTCACATAAGCTTCAATTAATATTAGGCGTCCCAGTCATGCTAATGCGAAATTTAGATGCTCCTCGGTTATGTAACGGGACAAGGCTGCGTGTGACACATCTTGGACGGAACATAATCGGTGCTACAATTTTGACAGGCGTAGGAAAATGTGAAAATGTTATTATACCACGGATCCCTATAATTCCCACAGATCTTCCTTTTCAATTCAAAAGGTTGCAGTTCCCTATTAAGCTCAGTTTTGCAATGACAATTAATAAAGCGCAAGGGCAAACGTTACAGGTAGCGGGGGTCAACTTAGAAAAACCGTGCTTCTCTCATGGTCAGCTGTATGTAGCATGCTCGCGTGTGTCAAATGCCTAGAATCTCCACATTCTTTTCCCGAATGGAAAAACATATAACATTGTGTACAGTAGCGTCTTAAAATAGTGTTCAGTTAGGTTGTTTTCCAAAATTCCCACAATCAATTAATCAGAATTCCCACAGATCTTCCCTTTCAATTCAAAATTTCCTATTTAGCTCAGTTTCTTTTCAATTCCAAATGCTGCACCTCTGACGGACCTATTAAGCTCAGTTTCCTTTTAACTCAAAAGGCTGCATCTCTGACGGATCTTTTATTTGGCTCAGTTTCCTTTCAATTCAGAAAACTGCATCTCTGACGAATCAATTTAGCTCAGTTTCTTTTCAAAAGTCTGCATCCCTGACGGATAATTATGCTCAGTTTCCTTTAATTAAAAAAATATCCCATTTCCATTTGGAATAAACAGGTTATTTTCATGCTTTCCTATACGCTGCGTTTCAAAACATTTAAATAGGCTGACGAATCAATTTTGCTCAGTTTCCATTTAATGGCTGCATCTCCGACAAATCTATAAAACTCAGTTTTCTTTCAATTCAAAAAGCAATGGATAGTTCATTTCCCAGTGACCATGCGGGCGAAGCCGCGGGTAACAGCTAGTTATTAAATATTTGTAATTATTAAAATTAATAATTATATGAAAAATTCCGTGTACTCCGTGTCCCCGTTTTTATTTCAACAGCAAAATATTTAATAAAATATATAAAGTGGTTCGGCTAGTTTAATAAACAGTCGAAATTTGTTTATTTATTTGCTCTGAATACTCGCAACTGTTACACCAATGTTACTTTGGTTTGGATGTCCGTGTATTTCGCGGGTCGATGTAATTCTTGCTTACTATTGGTCCGTTAAAATTATGGACATCTTTTCGTCACGTGATTGAAATGTAATGTCAACGCCGCGCGTCGTGAGCGAAAGCATATTCTTTTTTTCTCTTTTTTCGCTGCTCCCAAATATATGTTCTGCCGCAAGTTCTTCCTTGAATTGAATAATTGTGAGTGATCCAAATCCGTGTCGCTGGGATCCCCGAAGAAGCACACGAGAGCAGGAGCATTCGCCTTCGTATATTCATGTACGTCCGACCTTAGTAATATTGTCTAATCAACGGTATCCAGTAGAATCAGCCAGCGTCTACGTAAAGACGCTGGCTGATTTCATTTTGATTCCATTTCCCATTTTTCACCCAAAAATGGTCCATCTCCCCGGATGACAATTGGATTGGAATTATTAAATACGTAAATCTGATTGTGATTCGACTCTTCGACGTAATTGATACTGAACCATATTGTGGCATACTTAGGTTGATGTCAACTATTTTTATACTGTTAGTTGCCGACTTGTAAATATTACTTAATATTGAAATATTTTCCGCATCGCATACAGCTGTTTACAAGATCGATTATTATTGTTTATTACTAAGAAATCTCGTAAAAAATCCCGTGTAGTGGCGGGTTAGAATACCCACTACCCCATATCTTCCCGTGGGTGTCGTTAGAGGCAACAGAGGGAAACTGAGGCAGAAGATGGGCAGCAGTATCTTTCTGATAACAGCAAATAACAATAAAAAAACTGCGAGTGGCAACCCGCTCGCCAAGCGTGGCAACTACGGCAATATACCCCCCAATGAAGAAAGTTACGAAGAGACAGCCCCCAGTCCCCGGCGGCCCCGCTATTTCTGGCTACCGTGGCGACCATGGTAACGGCGGGGCAGGGGGTGCTAAGAATCTCCGGTGGAGATTCGGTTGCCACCTACGACGACTCGACCTGGCAACTTATAACACACGCACTCTGAGGACTGACGAGAAGATCCTGGAGCTGGAAGAATAGATAGACAAGTTGCGCTGGAATATTATAGGATTATCCGAGGTCCGAAGAGAGGGGGAGAACGCGGTAATCCTCGAAACCGGCTACTTGTTCTATCACCGGGAGGGCGACCATCTGTCCCAAGGATGTGTCGGATTTATCGTCCACAAATCTCTTGTTAACAACGTTGTAAAGATTGGGAGTGTGTTGACGAGGGTTGCGTGCCTTATACTCAGAATCACCAAACGGTATTCGCTGAAGGTCATACAGGTTTACGCACCAACCTCGGCACACCCTGACGAGGAGGTGGAGGAAATGTATGAGGATATTTCTAGAGCCATGCATTCCTCCAAAACCCACTATACGGTGTTAATGGGAGACTTCAACGCAAAGCTAGGCACAAGAGAGAACGGTGAGCTGAAAGTAGGGAAATTCGGATTAGGGCAACGGAACCCAAGGGGCCAGCAGCTGGCCGACTTCATGGAGAAAGAGGGACTCTTTATGATGAACTCTTTCTTCCAGAAGCGGCCCCAAAGGAAGTGGACCTGGTCGAGCCCCGACGGTTCGACAAAAAATGATATCGACTTCATTATGACGACTAGACGCCAACTGTTCAGTGATGTCTCAGTGAACGCGAGGGTGAAAACTGGTAGCGATCACCAAATGGTTAGAGGCACACTGAACTTAGGTTCACTTATCACTTAGGAACTTAGTTACACCTCTCCAACTTAACGTTTAGACGTTAAGTTGGAGAGGTGTCGTCTAATGAAGTCAATGCTCCGTCCCCCTCGTGCTCTAATCCAAAGTCCCGAAACCTTTCAGCTCGAGTTACAAAACCGTTTTCAGTGCTTAGAAGATTGCAATGCAGTGGACGATATGAATGACAAGCTCGTGGAAACTGTCCATGCGGTTGGAGCTTAGTTCTGCAAGACTCGCCGCAGAAGAACACAACAACTCTCCGATCTCACTTTTAATCTCATGGCTGTTAGATGGGAAATGAAGCTGCAGTCTTCAGCAGATTGGACAGCATAGAGGCAACTGAACAGACAGATCTCCAAATGCATGCGGCGGGACTTACGCAACTTTAATACTGCTCGTATTGAAGAAGCGATCGAGTGGAACCATGGCTCCAAAGTCTTTGCTAGAGACCTGCCTGCCAGAAAGAGCCAACTGTCGAAGCTGAAGACCGAGTGTGGCAGCGTCGTTTCCGGGACACCTGAGATTTTGAGTGAGATTGAGAGGTTCTATGGGCAGCTGTACACATCGTCGTTGGAGCCACACGCAAGTGTGAGTAACGATCCAAGAGCAGGTCTTATCCGACACTATTCCGATGATATTCCGGACGTCAGTCTGAGCGAGATTAGAATGGCTCTCCAGCACCTTAAAAACGGCAAGGCCCCAGGCGAGGATGGAATTACAGCGGAGCTTCTGAAAGCGGGTTGAAAACCGGTACTTGAAAGTCCTTCAGAAGCTCTTTAATTCCGTCCTCCATGGTGGCACTACTCCGGAGGCGTGGAGGAAAAGTGCGGACTTCCAGAAAGGCGACAATTCTATCTTGAAGGACTACAGACCGATTTCCCTTCTGAGCCGCGTCTACGTGCTGTTTTCGAGAGTCATTACGAATCGTCTCGCATTCAGACTCGACGACTTCCAGCCTCCTGAAGCCGGTTTCCGAAAGAGCTTTAGCACCATAGACCATATACATACCTTTCGGAAAATTGTACAGAAGACCGATGAGTACAATTTGCCACTATATCTTGCGTATGTGGACTATGAGAAAGCTTTTGATTCCGTCGAAATTTGGGCGGTACTGCAGTCCCTTCAGCGGTGCCAAGTTGACTGTCGGTATATCGAAGTGCTGAAGTGTTTGTACAGTGGGGCTACGATGGCTATCCGAGTACAGATCTCTGAAACCTATCCAACTGCAGAAAGGTGTAAGACAGGGTGACGTTATATCCCCGAAACTCTTCACCGCTGCATTGGAAGACGTTTTCAAGCTACTGGACTGGAAAGGATACGGTATTAACGTCAATGGCGAGAACATCACTCACCTTCGATTTGCCGACGATATAGTCCTTATGGCAGAATCGCTGGAGGACCTAAGCAATATGCTCATTGACCTCAATAGTGTCTCACAACGGATAGGTCTCAAGATGAACATGGACAAAACAAAAATCATGTTTAATGTCCATGTCACACCTATGCCGGTAGTTGTTGGGAGCACTAAGCTCAAAGTTGTTGACGAATATGTTTACCTGGGACAAATAGTCCGACTAGGTAAGTCCAACTTCGACCGAGAGGTCAATCGACGGATTCAACTCGGCTGGGCAGCGTTGGGGAGATTACGACCCATCTTCTCGTCAGGTAAATTATACAACCAGTGCGTGTTGTCAGTGATGACATATGGAACTGAGACGTGGTCCTTCACTGGTGGCCGTATGAGGAAGCTCAAGGTCGCTCAGCGAGCTATGGAGAGGGCTATGCTCGGGGTTTCTCTGCGTGATAAACTTAGAAATGAGGATATCCACAGTAGAACCAGAGTAATCGACATAGCCCAAAGGATTAGTAAGCTTTAATGGCAATGGGCCGGCCATATAGCTCGAAGAACCGACAACCGTTGGGGAAGAAAGGTTTTCGAGTGGCAGCCTCGTACCGGCAGGCGAAGTGTAGGGCGTCCCCCCACTAGATGGAGTGATGACCTGATAAGACATGCAGGAAGTCGATGGATGCAGGTGGCTCGGGACCGTGCTTTGTGGCATTCCGTGGGGGAGGCCTATGTTCAGCAGTAGACTTGTGAAGGGCTGTGATGATGATACTAAGAAATATTCTTATTAATCGCATTTACTTTAGACAGCTATCGCATTTAATTTACATATTATCATTTCGCTCCGTGAAGGTTTAAATCGGTTCGATTTAATTTATCTAGTGGGTGGGATTACTGCCGCGCCGCCGCGCCGCGCTGACAGCCGTTAAGCAGTTTATCTAAGTACCGTATCGCACCTTTTTCTAAGTTTGGTACATACACGTATGCAGCGCATTACATATATTAAAACTTATTTGAATTTCAAGTGGAGTTCGCAAACTTTATATACTATAAATACAGTTAAATTCTTTAAATACTAATTAACTAATCTGCTCATTTATATTTCCTCAATCACGCGTAAATATTATTTTACATTTAATTCGTAACCATAAAGATACTTTTACTCACCTTGGGGTAATATAATCGTGTTCTAATAAATATATTTACAATGAAGGAAAAGGGTGCAGGAAAAGATAGACGCTTTATGCAAATTAAATTGTTAGAAGCTAAGCGTCAATGTATTTCTCACTCAATAAATAAGACCTTTCAACTATAATCGAAAACAGATGAAATATCACGGCATAATTTCTTATCACAAGCTCGCGTCGTCGATAAATTACGTTAAGAATTTGTAACTTTGGTTAATGATATAAATTTATTAAATTTGGAAGTACGTTATCAGCGTTTGACGATTTATATTATTTTATTAACGATATTTTGAATAGTATGGAGAGATCAAACCCACAATCGCCGTCACACACTCAGAAACATACTATTAAGATTTCTCGTATTGAATTGCCTATTTTCGATTGTGAATTACAAACCTTTCCGTATTTTTACAAAACATTTAAACGTGTTATACACGAAAATAAAACGTCAACGGATTCGGAACGTATTCATTATTTAATGAGCCACCTTTCCGGAAAGGCAAAACATATATGTACTGGTATAGTCCTGGCGGCAGATAATTACATAATTATTTGGCAAACGTTACTAGACAAATACAAGGATAACGGAGCTTTAGCTACGACATATTTAAATCAGTTATTTGCACTAGAAAATATTAACGGTCCCTCTGCAACAAATTTAGAAAAATTGGTTGATAAATACGCGGTCACGATCGCAGCACTCAAACAACTTAATATCGATAATTTAAGTGATTTTATTTTTGTTTACATATGCCTAAAGCTTGTAGATTCCGATACTGCAAAGTGTTTCGAAATAACAGTTCGTAGTCAAACGGACATGCCTAAATACGACGACTTTGTCAAGTTTTTACGAGAACAAGTAAAAATTTTGTATCGAACTAGCACTTCATCACAGACTCGTGGCAGTTCCATGGTACCGCTGCCCAACTCGGGCAGTCGTCCTTCTAGCTCACGGGCTTTAACCGTGCCGCCACGCGTCTTAGTTTCCACGCAGCAGACCCAAGTTTGTGCTAGGCCTTGTAAGCTTTGCAACAACACGGCGCATACGAATCTCTATGCATGTAAACCCTTTGCTAACCTTTCGGCTGCCGACAAATTTAAATTCGTTAAAGACAATCGTTACTGCGTTAATTGTTTGAGTAACCAACATATATCTTTATATTGCAACTCAAACATTTCTTCCAGCGTAGTCGTGCACCGCCACTGTGAACGAGGAACATGATACTAGTGAAATACTGAACTCACTAGAACATGAAGAAAAGTCTTCCTCCGATCAATTGCTTGACGGTTATTTGTTTGGAGAAGGAAATTCAGAAGTATCGTATTGTTCGTTGTCTTCTACAAAGTGTGATTCATCATCAACGACACAAGTCCTCGCAACCGCAAAGGTTTATGCCACCGGTCGCAATGGTCGCGATGTAATAGTTAGATATTTACTGGATCCTGGTTCCCAGAAACATTATATAACAACAAAATGTTGTTCAAAACTACAGCTAAAGGTCGAATCAAATTCACCTGTAACGGTGAAAGGAATAGGTGGCTCATCACAGATAGTCAAGAGGGCGGCAAATGTTTCTTTTCGGTCTCAATTCAATAATAAATTTTTTTATATTCAAGCTCTAGTGTTAAATCGAATCACTAGTAATTTACCAACGTGTAATTTCGATACAAGATTCCTTGAAAATCTGTGTAGTATTCCCATGGCGAACGATAACTGGGGTATGCCAGGAGATATAGATTTATTAATGGGTGTAAGTCTTTTCGCGGAGATGCTACGACCTGGTAAAATTATCAGGAAACCTGGTTCTCCGGACGCGCTTGAGACAGTTTTAGGATACATCGTTCTAGGAGATGCTCCAGCGGTTATCTAGGCTCAAGCCCCAACTGTCGTAGCGTTTCTTGCTATTTCAACATCTGAGGTCGAGACTCTAGTTAAAAAATGTGGGAACTCGACGAAATAGATCCTAAGCATATCTTTAGTGCTGATGATAAAAGATGCGAAGAAAATTATAGCAAGAATGTCACGCGTGCTGCTTCCGGACGCTACGAAGTAGCTTTACCTTTCAAATTCAGTCCAGATTTTCTTGATAATTCCTTTGAAGTTGCTAGGCGCAGATTTTTACATTTAGAGCGTAGGTTTACTGCTCAGCCCGCTCTAAGAGAGGCGTACGACAGTGTAATGAAGGATTATATAGATCAAGGTTATTCGTCTCCTGTTGATACAGCCGATAAAGATCCTCTACACTTTTACATGCCACACCACGCTGTTCTTAGGGATGATAAACTATCAACACGGATCCGACCAGTCCTAGATGCAAGTGCGAAATCTAGTAGCAGATTTTCCTTTAATGATCTTTTATATGCCGGTCCCAATCTTCAACGTGACCTTTTTACAATCTTAATGAATGTGAGACTATTACCTGTTGCCATCACAACCGACTTAAGACAGATGTATCTCAGGATAGGCGTCCGTAAGCATGATCGACGTTTTCAGCGTATCTTACATCGCTTCGGCCGAGACGACAATTTAGGAGGTGGTTCAAATATTCAAAGTCCAATAAAATCATTGGAATTCAATAGGGTAGCTTTTGGACTAAAGTGTAGCCCATTTTTAGCTCTTCGCACTGTCTCGCAACTAGTACAGGATGAAGGTCACCGTTTCCCTATAGGTAAAGAAATCGTGCAGAGAGATATTTACATGGACGATATAGCTGGCTCACTGATGAACTGCCTTTCAAGAGTTAATCGGGCTATTAAAGGCTGGAGGCTTCCACCTAGTCAAATGGAGTAGCAATAGCACAAGGGTACTTGAACAAATTCCTGAAGATTATCGCTTGTCGCAAAATGTCGAATTTCATAAGGACGATACCTTGAAAATATTAGGTATTTACTAGCGTCCTCGTGATGATGATTTCACCTTAGAGGTGATTTCAGATGATCGCCCTTGCACTAAGAGAAACATTTTGTCCTCTCTTGCACGTTTGTTCGATGTTTTGGGCCTGATAGCACCTGTAATCTTGTATGCCAAACTTTTAACCAGGGAGCTTTGGATTGCTAAAATAGACTGGGACGCTGATCCCCCACAACGAATTACACGATTGTAGAATGATTTTGATGATTCCGACGGGAACTTCCTCTGCTTGCCAAGATGAAATTTCCTCGGCAACTTGGAGTGGTTCATGGCTGTTCGGTTAGCACATCTGGAATTATGTACATTGTTGCTTTCTAAATTAATAAAAAGGGTTTTTGAAATATATTCGAGTGGATATCTAATTAATTCGGTGTTAGCATTTTCAGACTCGACCGGAGTATTAAATTGGATTCACTCTTCTTCACACCAATGGCACACATTTGTTGCCAATAGAGTCTCAAAAATCCAGGATAACTTACCATCGGTCACTTTTACCATATCAACGGTACGGTAACGAAACGAAAACCCGTGCGATTGTTTGTCCCGTGGATTAACTCCTACACAACTTATGAATCAACCCCTGTGGCTACAGGGGCCTCCTTGGGCCAATTTACCTGAAGTCGAATGGCCAATAAAAACATTTGTGCCAAAGGAATCTTCCGACGAGCAGGAGCTTAAATCTATTTCCCTTGTAGTAATAAAACCAATCGAAGAACCTTTTCTTTATAAGCTAGCACATAATTACTCTTCGTGGCAACGGTTCTTTAACGTGGCAAACTACATATACAAGTTTATAAAGAAGCTGCCCCTGGGACCCATAGTTAAGTCAGACTTGGAATTTACGGAATTAGAAATTATCAAGGTAATACAGTCAATACATTTTAGTGATGACCTTCAACGTTTGGAGGAAGGAAAATGTCGTTCTCCATCTATTAAAACATTAAATCCATTTCTTAAGGATGGCGTATTACGCGTAGGTGGCCGTTTGGCAAACTCAGAGGAGAGTTTTGATTTTAAACATCCTATTCTTCTTCCTTGTAAGGATCGTGTGGTAGACTTGCTCATACGCTCATACCACTGCAAATATTTACATACGGGACCAGGGTTGCTATCTTCTGTACTCCGTGCTAAATACTGGATACTATCTGCTAGACGTGCAATTAGAGCCATCATCTCTAAATGTAACGTATGTTTTCGATTTAAGCCTCAACCTGGGTTCCATATGATGGCAGACCTCCCTGAACCTCGAGTGAGAGCCTTCGTCCATACTGGATGCAATTATGCCGGCCCAGTCCTAGTAACACCATGTCGTGGTAAAGGTATACAAAGCCGTAAGGCTTACATCTGCCTGTTTACATGCATTACTACACGAGCGGTGTATATTGAGCTTGCTTATTGGCAGCCATGAAGCGATTCCTAGCTAGACGAGGATCGGTTCAATGTTTTTATACCGAACCGAACGGAACCAATTTTATTGGTGCCCGGTCTTATCTTCGCGATTTGTACACTTTTCTAAAGAATGAATATAAGCCAGTGTGGGAAAAGCAGTTAGCAGAAAGTCGTATCCAATGGAAACTGATTCCTCCTAATGCCCCACACTTCGGTGGTTGCTGGGAAAGCGACATAAAGTGCATAAAAACCCATTTACATAGGGTCATCGGCCAATAAATTCTAACCTTTGAGGAGCTTCAAACAGTTTTAAGCCAGATTGAATCCCTATTAAATTCACGACCACTTACAGTGCTCAGCTCTGATCCTTCAGATCCAGCAGTTTTGACGCCAGCTCATTTTACATACCCTCCCGCTTGATTTTCTGCCAGCACCTGACATTGATGATATGATTCCGCATCTTCTAACTCGATATGAACTCTTACACAAGTTGGTACAGTCATTCTGGATGCGATGGCGGAGAGAATATACTCATAGCCTACAAGCTCGCCTAAAGTGGAACTCACCATCCTTCCCAGTTAAGAAAGGAACGGTTGTTGTAGTAATACAGGATAACGTCACGCCCTTACATTGGCCCTTAGGCATTATAATACAAACGTTTAAAGGTAAGGATGACGTTATACGTGTAGCAATGGTAAGGACTAAGCACGGTACTTACCAAAGACCAGTGGTTAAATTGTGTCCATTACCAACTCAGTAAAATTCACAAATTATTTAGGTAGATTAGCTTCTAGATAATAAGTCATAGATAAGATAATGAGATTAAGTAGACATAAGTAGTTAACAAACATTCTTTAGTATGTCGTAATAAGGTTCATAGAAGTAAGAAGAAATTAATTTATTCGATAAATATGATTACACCTTTGAAAGCTTCCCTTTCAAGACCGGGAGGAATGGTTCGGCTAGTTTAATAAACAGTCGAAATTTGTTTGCTTATTTGCTCTGAATACTCGCAACTGTTACAGTAATGTTACTTTGGTTCGGATGTCCGTGTATTTCGCGGGTCGATGTAATTCTTGCTTACTATTGGTCCGTTAAAGTTATGGACATCTTTTCGTCACGTGATCGAAATTGCGTCGTGAGCGAAAGCACATTTTTCCGCTGCTCCCAAATATATGTTCTGCCGCAAGTTCTTCCTCGAACTGGATAATTTTGAGTGATCGAAATCCGATATATCGATTATAATACGATATAATCGATATATCAGATACGATATCTGTCAATGAATACATTTTAAAAGTAATTAACGATGACAGACAGTAAAATATAGCACTCACCTCCACTCACAAATATGTTGAATCAATACAAAATCACCGACTATTATATCAAAATATATATTATATCAAAATATATATTTATAAAGCCTCTGGAAAATAGTTTGCTATCGTTAAACATAGAAAAGATGAAATATTTATTTTTCAGGATAACAGAGGCTCTAAATCCCTCCAGCAGATTTAAAGTCAAGATGCACACTTTCCCATGTAATACAATACCCTTACTTCCTGGCAGACAATGTGATTGTAAAGAGCTAGAAATGGTTCAACACGTCCGATATCTAGGAGTGACAATTGACGAGAAACTTACTTGGAACCGTCATATTTCAAATGTCACGAGTAGAGAAAGAAAGCTCATTTATATTTTTAAGAACTTAAGAGAAATTGCAAATACAAGGATCCTCTTACAAGGATCTTTGCCAATCTGTCATAACGTATTGTATTGCAGTGTGGGGAGGTGCAACGAAAACTCATATGTTGGAACTGGAAAGAGCTCAAAGAGCCATTCTAAAAGTGCTGTCTTCTCTATTGTAAGTATCCCTCACATGCTTTGTATCAACACTGTAGGGTTCTAACTGTGAGAAAATTATACTACAAATCTATAGTTCTCAGGTATCATAGGGAAGTTGTACCGACTTTGCCAACGTGTCAGCGAAGGAGAGAGACATGTCCCACGGTACGGACTCGTACGGAAATTACAAAAATACAGAAATACAAAATAACAAAGATACAGAACACATGATTGAAAAATTAAAGTGAAACACACACAAGCACACACACACACACTCACAAACACACACACACACACACACACACACACACACACACACACACACACACACACACACACACACACACACACACACACACACACACAACATAGGAGCACACACAACATTATTTTGCACTGTAACAATTATTAATTATTTTATAGTGTAAGTAATTAACAATTATTTTACACTGTAAGTAATATATTATGTAACACAGGCTTTCCTGTCACAGGAGTCAAAGATCACTGTTTGCACATTTCGTATTCTGTACGAAAAGTAATCAAATTGTAAAATTGTGATTTGTGTAACTTTTCTTTATGTGTGTGTCAATAAAATTATTGTTATTATATATATATATATATTGGCCACTTCCTTCTGAAACGTAATCCAACATTGAAAAGATACAAAAATGTTTGCACCCACTAATGGGTTTCAGTAGACCTCCGCGGCGCTATATTATATCAATCCGTTTATGTTTGCACTTTATGAATGGTAGGATAAACAGTATTATTTTTATAAACATAACAATAAATACTTATTATACTATTTAGTAATAAAGTCAGTGAATTCATTTATTCATTTTATTAAGGATCAACTAACAAGACATACAATATTTGTTATGATACAATATTTATATTCTAGGATTAACAACTAAATGTTAGAGAGTTACGAACTAATTTTACCGTGTTTGTAAGCAATTTATAATAAAGTATAATGATGTAATAATATAATTACAATAAAATTACACAATTTACAATATGGTTACAAAAAAATTGTAGATTATTAACTTTTTAGATGAAAAGACTTGAGTATTGACTTCATAAAATTAAAATGCTGTTGATAAATATATCTATATCAATTTGTTTAGACAGAGATAACTCTATATCTATATTTATTGCTTTAGACAGACATAACTATCGATTTTGAATTCTGTTCAAGGTTGAGTTATGGCCTAGATTGCTCTTGGCTGATTTTGTCACGAAAGGTGAATATCTTGAACATCTAGGTGTTCTAGTTGATCTAAGTTTTTGTAATAATTCTGGGCAATCAACTTTCTTTTTTTATTAATTTTTTTTTATTATTTAATTAGATTACCAATCATTATTACATTACTAAAAATCTTAATTGCTATTGACTAGCTTGAAAAGAAAAACAAGGTCGATTAATTCCCTGTGTTATTTTAGGCTATTATTTATTTTAATTTAAAGTCTTTTTAGGATGGTAGGCATTTAACTAGATTGCACTGGAAACTGAGATGCCAAAGGAAGCGTTTTTGTACTGATTCTGTATGTTTATGTAAACTTCGTAGTGGGGATTGCACGCCGGACTGTAGTACTCTAGACCACTTCTAATTAAAGTGTTAAACAGTGTTATTTTCAAAGATGGATTTTTAATATTTATGATGTTCCTTCGGACAAAACCTAGCATTTTAAGACTTTTAGACACAATATGGTCGATGTGAATGTTAAGATGTAATTTTTAGTCAATCAAAACTGCTAAGTTTCTGATGAGGTTAGTATTTTGTAATGTAAAGTAAAGTTCCAGCCTATTACGTCCCACTGCTGGGCATAGGCCTCCTCTCATTTCTGAAAGGGTTGTAGGACAAGGAATTGTCCACCGCGCTGCCCCAACGCGCGTTGGCAAAAACATGTCATCGAAATATTTTCTCTCTTATTTTTCAGACATGCAGGTTTCCTCAGAATGTTTTCCTTCACCACCGAGCACGTGACAAATCAGCACTTAAAATTGCAAATAACATTTTCATTGGTGACAGCAGGGATCGAACTCGGGTGCTTGCATACTGTGAAATTTACAGCGAGCGTTTAGCCCCTGAACTACCACGGCTCTTTTTTTAAATTTATGCATGATAAACGTAAAAGATTCGAGACGATTGGTGGTCCGATCGATAATCCGCTTGTCAAGCGTGACTAAAGTCAAAACTTTCCTACACCGGGAGAGGCCTATATCCAGCAGTAGACTTTTACGAGATGATAAAGAAGAAAAATATATTTGTCATCCTTTATAACCGGAAAAAATATATAAAATTAACTTTTTGCCAATGAAATCAGAATATCAAGATCAAGAATATCCACTACCATCTTCCCGTGGGTGTCGTAAGAGGCGACTGAGGGAAACGGATACAAAAGATGGGCAGCAACATCTTTCTGATAAAATCAAAATTACAATAAAAAACTGCGGTTGTTAGTAAGGATTTACTTTAATCGCCCCGCTTGACAGGCGATTCGGCGAGCGCAATACCATACCGTGGTAAAGTTATGCTACTTTTGGCTTTATTATGGTTGTAGCACGAATGGATCGGCTCGACTAAAGAAGTACCACGCTCTCACTGAATAGCAACTTAATCAATACATATATTATAATAAATAAAGACATTAAATATACAATAAAAAAAAATGATTTACAGGGTTATTTTGCAATATACGAAGAAAAACTAATTTAAAAAACTCAAATATTCCGTCCTTTTTATCTTTTAAATTTAGAATGCGTGGTAATGCATTATTTTAACCGATTGTCATTCGTATATATCTAACGCTTGCTATTTTACTACGCACACATTCGTAAGAGGAACGCGCGTTGTCTACAATGTCATAGTTTTCATGTTTTAAAACCAAATGTTCGTTTTTCATACAAATAGAAGTAAAAGTTACAAACGAGCACAGAGTCCAACTGATGGTTAGAGGACGTTGTGGCCAAGAGATACCTACATCTATCTTCGATTAAGCATAAAAATGCGAATCCTTTATTAGGTGAGGTCTAATATCTCTTCACTAGGGAAATCAACCTCCGGTTCTAGTCACCAACTATATGAAAAACAGCATTTTGCCACTATTTCACGTGTCGTTTTCATTTATTTACTCGCAACGTGGCTCTACCACGTAAAATATCACTTTCATCGCAGTATTTCCCTTTTTTCTGTTATTTTGGAACAAAAAAAAATGCTTTCACGCACACCCACCTTCCTCACCTATTCACTTACCTTGAATTATTAATTATGCTCGTCTAAGAGATATGTTTACATTAAAGAAACGCATATTTTATAAATATTATTAGTTAAGAACTCTGCAGCACTTACTACTAAATAATAAAAATTTAACATAATATATAAAATAAATATGTCCATGCTGATGGTGTTTAAATTACCAATATACGATAACACGATATCGTGAACCTGCCTATCACCTACCTACATGTGAGGTACCTACTCTACATTAAAATAACTCCCTCACTTCCACTCATTCACTACCTCGTTGTATAGTGGTCGTAAACGTAGCTGCCGATCATGTGATATTAAGTGGGCTTTAAAGGTTATTTGATAATTAAGCATAATATTTAAAAAACAAAAATGTGTGGCCGTAGAAGGAAAAGGGGAGATATCCCGCCGGGCGAGGTGTTCTGCCCGGGGAGCGGCCAACGCTCCGAGTGGTAGTTCGGAGCTATTCTATGTATACTGTTTTTGCTTCGGAACTTTGATAGCGCGATTTAGGCTTCGATGTATTTTCGCTTGTGGTGCGACAACAGCGCCGCCACAAATGTTCATATTGTAACAAAAATGTACATTTTTTTGAATAGAATTTTTTTAAAACAATAAAGTAGACAAACGAATACACAGCACTCTATGTGATGTCTATATCTATTATCGATTAAGAACCAAATTGCAGATGCGTTGTCACCTCTCTATCATTTTTTTATAGAACAAGGGGAACACAAAGTCAAATTGATGATAAGTGGATGCTGTGGATCATAGATATCTTCATATATTCTCGATTAAGGATCAAGACGTAGATGGGTTGTCACTCCTGAGGGCTAAGATGGAATGCTTCGTTTCCAGTAAAAAGTATCTCTGGTTCTGAATATTCACCATATGAAACACAGCAGCATTAAACTGCTACTTTACTCTGTTATTATGTGAGAGCATGGTTCTTCCCCCGCCGAGCCGACTCATTCATGATACAACCATAAATATCTGCAGCGTGGATGTACCAGAAACAGAAACTTTTTTATTCAATTTAGATTATAAGTAATACTTATTGAAATTCACTCGTTTGTTTAATTACCACTGGTTCCAAAAAAAAACCTCTGCCCTGGGAAGAACCAGCAAGAAACCCAGCGGGACTTTTTTTTAAATAACAGCTTACAATCATGTTTGTTACACAATTAACAACACAACAAATTAGAAATAGCTTGGTAGCGATCACCTCATTCCCAGAGGTTACTATCATCCATAAATTCCTTAATATTCTAATAACCCTTTTGATACAAACTTAGTTTAATAACAATTTTGAACTTCGAGCAGATCAAATTTTGTAGATTTTCTGGAATTTTGTTGTAAAAGCGTAAACAACACCCCAAGAATGAATTAATGACTCGGTGGAGTAGAGTAACTGGTACTACTAGCTTGTGTTTGTCTAGTATTTACTTTTTTTTTTATGATTTAATATCACTTATTTTTGTAAAACTACTTTTATTTTTGTGTAATTACATTTAATTTTCATAAATGTATTGAGAGGTCAAAGCTAATATATTAATTTCCCTAAATTTTTGTCGCAGTGACTTTTTAGGCTTTAAATCATAAATTGCTCTTATGGCCCTCTTCTGTAAAACAAATATAATTTCAGTGTCAGCCGCGTGTCCCCATAGCAAAATACCATACGACATTATGCTATGGAAAAAGCTAAAGTAAACTAGTCTAGCTGTTTCAACACTGGTAAGATTACTAATCTTTTTTACAGCATATGCTGCAGAACTAAGTCTGCTTGCTAGTTTTGATATATGGGGCTCTATTGAAGCTTCGCGTCTAGTGTGATTCCAAGAAAAATGGTGGTATCGACAAGACTCAGTTCCTCCCCATTTAAAATTACATTAGTTTTTAATTGTTTGACATCATACATTTCGTTTTAGTGCCATTCAAATGCAAATTATTAACATTGAAACGATTTACTAATTTAGATATAGCATTATTTACTTCGTCATATTTTAGTAATTGTATTCTTAATTTGTAAATTAAAGAAGTGTCATCAGCAAATAATACTATATCATGGTTATCCCCTACTATGTAAGGTAAGTCATTAATTTATACAAGAAACAGAAAAGCGCCGAGAATTGAGCCTTGAGGCACGCCCATTTGTACCATCGATCCGGAAGAGCTCATACTGTTAATGACAACATTTTGCGTTTTATTACTTAAATATGAAATAATTAATTTAAGAGCATCACTTCTTACACCGTAGTGTTGAAGTTTCCTGATGAATGTTTCATGGTGAACATAATAGAAGGCCTTGGATAGGTCACAGAATATACCCAAAGTCCTGTGGATTCTCCCATGCATTAAAGATATATATAATCATATCAACACCGGCATCAGTTGTCGAGCAATTTATATTAAAGAAATTTAACATTTGATCAAGAATAGTTTTCTCAAAAATCTTAATAAGTGTTGGTAGTACAGAAATCGGTCTAAAATTGGCGGGGTCTATTGTACTACCATATTTAAATAAAGGTATTACTTTACTATGCTTCATTAAATCAGGAAACACACCAGATTCGATACTAGTATTAAAAATGATAGCTAGATTAATCGCAATTGTATCTATTATAGACGCAATAACTTTAACGGAAGTCCCTCACAGATCTGCAGTTTTCTTAATAACAATAGTTTTAAAATATTTTACAATATCTTTTGATGATACTTTATGAAATATAAAATTCTTTGTACACGCATTTACATTTTGTTTAAGTAATAATTCGACGACGGCAGGAGAAGAATTCAGTGACTTAGTGGCTAAGATCGGAATATCAGTATAATATTTCTCAAAAACCATTGCAACGTCCTGATCTGATTCAGTTAATTTGTTATTAAAACTTAACTGCGACAGTTGATCTTACCAGTTTCGCTATTAATTATAATCCACGTCATTTTAATTTTTTTAGAAGCCGTATTAATTTTGTTGTTCTCATGTAAAGACTTGGCTGTGGAGCACACTCTTTTAAAAAAATTTGAATATTTTTTCACATATTCCCTAATTTGACTCTTGGATTATATGACCTTTCATGGTAAAGATCATATAACCTTTGTCTGCTCTTATGGACTCCTACTGTCGCCCATTGATTGAATGCCTTCCGACCATACTTAAATAGCAAATACCATATTTAAATATAGCTTGTATAAGAGTTTATGTGTATGTAAATACATGACACTTTGCGGGTTTACCTGGTCATAATTTAAAAATAAATATAAACTGATTCTTATTTAGATTCAGATCTGGTACAGGAATCAACAAAACCGCTCATCAGCCAGAGCCTACGAATATCCGCCTCATGAAAGCAAGTACGGGTTATGACGCACCGACTGAAACCCCATAGTGTTCCACCTTTTCTGATTATTAGCAGGACCACGGGAATTCCACCTGCGTAACGGAAACCCCCCCCCCCGTGACCGATACGTGGTGGTCTTACGTGGGGCTGAAAAAAACAAGCACCAAGCACTTGGAAGCACTAGTCTTCCCGACCCCAGGATCCGATCTGGTCGAGGGTAGGGCGAGCATTGTCTTCTCGCAACGCCATACCAAGAATCCTCCGCGACTCTCCTTGGCAGTGGCGGTAGGAGGAGAGGACACCCCTTTCGCCCTAGTCTACCAACACACATCCGATGTGGGCTTATTAAGCCCACTTGGAGTGGCCGCCTAGAGCCAGCCCTTCATCTCGGGCCAGCAGTGAACTAAGGGGAATACACATGATTCCTCTTAGGTCACCGCGTGTGTTGACGCCATGGCCATTAAGCTTCCCAGCTATGACAAGGGGGGAAACCGTTTGGGGGTTGTCCTACAGGCTTAAAACGTTAGAGCTTATAGCGCGCGTTTGTGTGACATCGATTTGCAATTTGAACACTGAAAGAGCGCTCCATATCAGCAACGTTGCAGTTTTGCTCGAGGAAGCTAGAGGCTTTATTGCAGCCCTTGCGAAGTTATAACAGTAATAAATTCAGCTGGTACGATGAGAATGAAGATTCTCCGTCTCTACCATATATGCACCACTAAAGCAAACGTGGATTTTCAAATCGGCATTGTATTGTATTGTATCGGCATAGCTTATCGTGTAAACATACTCGTAGTTAATAGCGTTTGGCTGCAACATTATAGGTAGCGTTCACCTAGTCGCGGCGGTATTTTCATACAAAAAATTGTAAATATTTTGCCCGTAAAAGTGTTATTATGTTCATAAATTCAGTGTATTGTATTCAGTAAAAAGTGAAAATGGCGTAGGATCTAGGCGATCCAAGAGAAATGTAAACAACTTTATTACTAAGCTTGGTTCATTAGAGTTGTTTCTAACTAGTTGTGGTTAACTTTGTAGTTAATCAGACTTAGTTGCTACAACTCATAAGAAATTTTTTCCATTATTTTAGCGAGCAACCTGGGTTCAATCCCGTCGGCACCATTCAAATTGTTAATTGCAATTTTATGTTATGATTTACCACATGCTAGGCGGTGAATGAAAACATCGAGAAGAAAACTGCGTGTCTGAAAAACTAAAAAATATATTTCGAAGATATGTGAATTCCGTAACACGCATTAGGGCAGCGTGGTCGACACTTCATTGCCTTAAAACCCTCTCAGAAATAAGAGGAAGCCTGTGCCCAGGAGTGGGAGGTATACATATAGGATGCCACTTTACTTTTTATTTTACCATCAAAGTCTACTGCTTAACATACGCCCATAGATGGCCTCATATTAGCATTATCCATACCTAGTTACCATACACTATACCATACATAGTTAGCACGCATGGCATGCGGATCGGCAACCGCAGTTTTTCATTATCCCCACAGATTGCCTCATAGGGTTTAGCCAAAGTTGAAAAATTGACGAGTCTGCCCAACTCCTCCTTCATTTTCCCACTGTCCCGTCCTATGACACCCCTGGGTGATATGGGTTAAAGTGATAAGAGCATTGTGGATAACTGTTCCCCGCGTCAGAATCCTATTTAAATGAAGGAAGGCCTGTGCCGAGCCGTGTGACGTTTGGACTACTTATTTTTTTTACTTTACCTTTTATCCTCAACGCTTATTAATTTGTTATATAACTTATTACTATTCGATACTATTTTAAAATTCACACATAATAAAATTAAATTAATGAAAGAAAAAGTTATACAATAAAATGTTCTTTAGCCTTCTTAAAATTAATATTATAAATAGTAATCTCATCTTATATTAATATTAAAATAACGCTAATATCTTATTTTACAAGTTAATACCTTCAGTTCGAAATTTATCAAACACTAGCTTTTTACCCGCGGCTTCACTCGCGTTGGCTTCAATTTAGAAATATCATTAATACTACTCCAATTAAAGTTAAAATTTCATAAATGTAGTTTTATTCACGATGAACGTGTGAGAGGAACTATATTCATGAACGGTAGTAGAAATATAGAGAAGATAGGCAGCAGCGTCTTACTGATTACAGCTCAAAATAATAAAAAGATGCAGTTGGAAACCCGCCTGCCAAGCGAGGCAACAACGGCTAATATCCAACTTATTTCGTAATCTATGGTGGGAATCGAAATGATGAACGGGAGTAGAAATATATTAGCAATATAGAGGCGGCGAAATAGAAATCAATACCCCGTTTCGTCTCGTGGGTGACGTAAGAGGCGACAGAAGGGAAACTGAAACAGGAGATGGGTGGCAGCATCTTCCTGATAACAGTGCAGAGTAATAAAAAGCTGCGGCTGCCAACCCACTTGCCAAGCGTGGCTACTACTGCAAATATCTGGCCTATTTGACAAACAATGGGAGAAGCCTATGATCAGCAGTGGATAGGCCTTTAAAAGTAAACAAGTAGCAGCCTACATACATCCCACCACTGGGGACAGGCCGTAGTGAGTTTTAGGACAAAAAAGAGTTGATCGAGTTGACTCCAAATTCACATAAGTATACCTAAAAATGATTTACGAAATATTTTTTTAACTTCTCAAATATGCAGGTTTCCTCGCGATATTTTCCTTCACCACCAAGAACGTGGTAAATCGAAACTTCAAATTGCAATTAAAATATGAGTGGTGTTGGTGCGGATCGAATTTGGGTTGCTTACGTACTATGAAATTTACGTTTGGATCGGTTCGGTTACCGGATAACTTTCAAGATTCTATCAACGCAGTTCTACTCATAGTTAAAATAAAAATAAACATGCATATAAAATTTGCTGCCTTTGATATTTATAGTACTTTTTCGCAAGAGCCTGTTCATTTACTCATGTCAGCTATGAAACAGGGACTGTCACAAAAATCTCAATAAGTAGGTATGTCTGAAAATATGAAAGCTATCTTAATATATGACAAACTGTTTTATAAGTCTCATTGAAAGTAAAAAAGTAAAGAAGCAGCTTACATACATATTACGACTGTGCATAGGACTGTTAATTACCTATGTGCAAAGTTTCACATGTCCACGATTTTTTTTAAACTACTTAGACATCAAGTTTTCGCCGCCAAGTTATTCTTTACCACTTCACTGAGCAAGTGGAAAATAAGCAAATAAAATTTCCTTACCAGTTTCATTACTCCTCGCGGGAATCGAACACTTTTGTTCCTTTACTTTGAAATCATATGGCGAGCTACACGACTCTCGTATTTGCATAAATAAAACTCGTAAAATCTGAAAAGAAGCTTTTGTACTATTAAAGGACCCCAACTACCTAGTAATTGGTCATTCAAACTATTCTATCATTTAGAGATGAAAATCTTACAGCCCACTTTATTTTCAATTACTTATATCGGACTTAATACAAAAAGAACTTGCTGAAATATTGCTATGCTGATAGACACCCAACATATTCAATTAAAGACATTCTGTTTTAATCACAGTTTTGTGTACACAGTTCTGTTAGTCATATTGCTAAAAGTGACAATTACGATAAATCATCCCAACACCAGTTTGGATATTTTAAGTCTTACAATTTTTGATGCTAGAAGAATAAGTAAAGTATTCGATAGAATTGTCTTTAATTTCATCAGTTACTTATTATTAGTTTATGAAGCAGTAAGAAGATGGCGCTATTATGAAATAAAAACAATGAAAATAAAAACTGTACCCTCTAGTACTCAGCGACAATAAGTTGAGGTACGACTGGGGTGACCCAATCACACAACAAAGCCGCCAACATTTATATATTATATATAATATATAAATTAGGTATAAAGTGATGTAGATTCTATTAAAAATTCTGCTTCTGTCAAAATACGCTATCAGCGCTGCTAGCGGTGTGTAATGAAATTATTTTACAATTTGTGCAATATTAAGAAATAACAATGTTGTATTTAGTTGTTAATATCGCCAAACGATCTCTACACATTGATTTGGTCAAGTTATATCATGATATAGTCAAAAACAATGTTAAATTTAATTAAATGCCACCACTTCGTGCCATAATCGGCTATTTTATGATATTATTAATTCTAAAATCTGGCCAATACATATTAAAAATCTCTTTGTTTAAACTATATGGATAGTGAGAGTTTTGCAATAATTACAGTTTTTATCTGTTTATTTATAGATAAAAAACCTTTTTTATAGATTAGAAATTAAACTTAGAAACATCACACATTTTATGATTTTCGATAGATGTCATTACTATCTATTTAAGTAGTAACTATAAAATTTATTAATACCTACTTAAATGAAATAACGAAGGAAATGAAAAATGAACGTTAGAATTTTCAAATAATTATGAATTAAATTACTTAAACATATAAATGTAAGTTATTGGAACGAAATTCCTTATTGCACGGTACGAATTTGACGGATGGGAAAAAATCTTACACTTTTTCTCACCTAGCGAGGTGAGAAAAAGTGTAAGATTTTTTCATCACGGTGCCCTTTATATAGTGCGAGCGAGATGGATTAATATCCATCTCCCTCGCACTTTTTCTTGTCTTAAAAAAAGAATATAATTTTAAATAGAAATATTATTTTAAATGACGCTTCATTTTAATAGCTAGCGTCTAATTCATTTATTTGTATTTGTTAATCAATATTATAATACGTTTATCAATAATAATATACTACGAAAGGAACTTCGTTTCAACAGGGTATTCCACGACACTCACGCATGTTTTTTTTATTTTTATTTTATTTATTAGTAACTGGAGGTAAAATGTTACTGATTTTTGAATTTCAGGTTAGATGGCACTGTTTTGATAAAGTGAAACGTGAAGATTTTCGGCGTAGTTCAAATTATTACGCAACGGCTAAAACTAATTTTATGATTTATTTATAAACTATAAATATGTTAAGTCTTTAAAAACACATCAATTATCAATAAGATAAAATAGAAATTAACATCTTGAGGAAGGAAAATACTTAACCCTCCTATTTTGAAGTTCCACATTCAGATAAAAAGTAGCCTATAAGTTGCCCCGGGTCCCGAAATACCTACTTACAAAATTTCATGGAAATCTGTCCAGTAGTTTTTGCTTGTATCGTGAATACACAAACAGACAGACATAAATTCTAAAACACCACTAATTTGGCTTCAGTGCCCTTTATTTAGTCCCCTGGAATTGGTTTTTCCAGAAAATATTAGAATTACAGACACGACTTTTCTACAGATTTATTATATGTATAGATTCATGAATCTGTAAGTCTATTCATTGCTTATTAACATTTTTTGTATAGAATAAAGGTGAAAAACGAGCACACAGTACACCTGACGATGATGTGGCCCACAGACATTTACATCTATCCTCAATTAAGAATCAAAATCAGAATGCATTATTACCCTTGAGGAGGTGGATCGTTACCAGTAAAAAGGATTATCGGTGCTTTGCACTCACTAATCGAAGCTTAGCTAAGCTTAATTGCTATTTCACGCTGGTATTCTGTGAGAATGTAGGCCTTCCCCGGTCGAGCCGACAGATTAATGCTAAAACTATAATATAGCCGCAGCGTGGCTCTACCAAGTTATGGCTCCATCATGCTTTCGACTCATCTGGTATCTTCGACTCATATGATATCTTCATCAACGGAGGCGTTCATTTACATGGAAAGTCCATGAAATAAGCCACATTCTCGTTTTGGAGCAAAAAATCTGTAAAGAAAATTATGATAAATAAATTGATAAAAATTAGCTAAATAAGATGTTTTTATATAATTATATATAATCTTAAAATTATAGCTGTCTCAAAAATTAAATAAAAAGGAATATGTTTCGTAAAATGGAACAAATCTTTACAAATTATTTTGTTGAAAGGAATTGAATATACGTCGTTCGGACTCCTTTTCATAACGCTATATTTGCAGAATTTTTATGTAGCAAATATCTTTTTTGATTAAAAAAATAGAAAATTTTATTTTAAATAGAACTTCCAAAAGAATTGGTTAACACAACATGCTATATACGTAGTAAAGGAGAAAATTCTTACTTTAATTGCACGCGATGTGTCCTATTGATTAAGCAATTATAACAGCAAAACAATAATTTAATAAACACTTTACATGTTGGCATGCCTCATCTTTTTGTTCGGAGACATTGGTTATTAAATGAAAAAGGAAATGGCTTTAGCAAGGCATTAAGAAATTAGAAGGATATCGGTGCCTCAAAACCGTGTGTTGTAGTTATACTTGGTGGACGATTATGTTCATTTATAATGGTGATAATGAAAATGTTATGCCGCAAGTTGGTAGCATAAGAATTCCTTTAACCCAATCTTAACCAATGAGTGTCATAATAGTTAACTCATGGAATACCTGAAATATTTCGTTGTATCTTATAGATGACAGTTTGTTCATCATGTATGTATAGAAGACTATAAAAAGGCCAGACCGGCGATAGTACGCAACATTCTAAACTTAAGAAACTAGACGTGACAGTTACGGCAAACCCACACTACTATGAAAAAGGCTTATATCAAGAAGTAAACATGAGGCATGACCACATATAAATTGTTTATTAAACTATTGTTTTGCTGTTTAATAGCCTAACAAATTGAACGTTGCTGATGGTGAAATTATACTCACCAGTCTTGCGCAAACTATAGTACATTTAATATCATAATCACAAACGCATACGTAAACCAGAAAACACACGAACACAATTAGATAAACATAAAATGTATGTGGGAGGGTGTACATATAATCCTTTGTTTTTGTTACTTGGTTTAATCATAATCCACTCATTAAATAAGGTCTATACTATTCAGAAGTTATGCTCTAGGTCCCAAATATTAAAGAATTGATATCGATAGTAAAGGAGGCTATTTTCATTTATTTTCGCCATCATTACAGCCCTGCAAACAGAGAGATGGGCAGCAGCATCTTCCTATCAAAAATAAAAAAAAAACTGAGAATGCCAACCCGCCTGCCAAGCGCGGCAACTATGGCAAATATGCCTATGGGAGAGACCTATGTTCAGCGGTACACTTTTGATAGATAAAGCCCTTCACAAGTCCACTACTGAACATAAACCTAACCTAAGGAATACCACAGATGTGACATGTTCGGGAGATTACAACACCGTATAAAACCAATGCGTTTTACCAGTGATGACATATGGAGCTTAGACGTGGTCCTTCACTGCTTGCAATATGAGGAAGCTCAAGGTCACAGCTATGGAGATGGCTATGCTCGGAGCTTCTTTGCATGATAGACTTCGTAATGAAGATATCCGCATTAGAACTGGAGTAACTGATATAACCCAATGGATTAGTAAGCTTAAGTAGTGAAGGTTCAGCCATATAGGTTGAAAAATCGACTACCGATGGAAAATAAATGTTTTTGATTGGCAATCTCATACCAGTAAGTGAAGTATACAGCGGCCCTACAATAGATGGAGTAACGACCTATTAAAAGATGCAGCTTTGGACCGTGCTTTCTAGCATTCCTTGGGGATAAAAGATCCGACTTATGATGATGATGCTGATGATTATGAAATAGAAATACCACAAGAAACAGTCTTGAGTCTCTATTGTCTTCGTTCATATAGTATAAGGATATATTTTCATGATTTTTTTTTTATAGGATAAGGGTGAAAAGCGAGCACACAGTCCACCTGATGATTTTTTACGTGGTAGAGCCATGCTGCAGCTATATTAATAGTATAGTTGTAGCAAGAATGGGTCGGCTCGATCGGGGAAGGACCACGCTCTCACAGAATACCAGCGTAAAATAGCAGCTTAATGCTGCTGTGTTTGTACGGTGAGTGTAGAAAACCGGAGACGCTTTTTACTGGAAAAGAGACATTCTATATTAGTCCTCACGGCTGACAACGCATCTGCATTTAAACTCGCAAACGAATATAGATGTACATGTCTAGGGGCCACAGCAACCACTATTTTTTTCGGTAGATGCTATTATAACCATCTCAGTTTTCCCAGATATAAAATCAACAAAAAGCGATCAGCGACGAAAAGCAGATCAAAATTGAGTCAATTCTTATGTCAACCTTGTCAGTGAAGGAAAACATCGTGAGGGTGCCTGCTTATTTGAGGAATAAAATATTTCTAGGGCATAATGTGAAGTCCGCCAACACGCACTGGAGCAGCGCGGCGGACTAATGGCTCCATATCCGTCTCATATGAAAACGTGATAATCAGGTGATTGAGAGTATTGTACTCAGCAGTGGGACTTGTATTGGCTGTAAGTTAACTTTTAATTTTTACCATGGTAGATATTATTTAAAGAAGAGGTACCTAGGTTAGAGAAGGCTTGTCCCCAGGAGTGGGACGTAGTAGGCTGTAACTTTTAGTACATATGCCAATGCTATGATCAATAATAAAAAGGTTTTAGCAAGTGACAAAAATCGTAAGTATAAGTTATACTCTCCTTTCCATATTAATAGCTTATTAAATAAACCCTACGTAGATTTAAGCTTTGATTTAATTTCGTATACTGGTGCTTTAGCAACTATTTCATAGTATTTTAACTCCAGTCGAGACAGTTATTACTTATTAATATATAAATTTGGCCTATTGCAGCTAGCATTAAAAATATGATATTTAATAGCATCTTGCTTAAACTTTCAAGGTTTTTGAAGTCCATTTATGTTATATCTTTTGAAGAATTTGTCAAATGTACATATATTGATTGATTTTGCTAAAGTTCACCACGCTAAACAGGCGCGATACCAATAACTCCTCACAGGTACGGTACGGTTTCTTTACTCATGTGTCACAGGCAAACCTTATAATCAGATTCAAATGTTGAAAATAATAAAGATATACTTACGTGCCCAATAAAGAATTGAAGAAAATATTTTAAGTTTACACCAAATTAGTAATAAATTAACAAGAGACATCCAAATTCATTTAATGTGTTTGAAAAAACGTGTCTATGTACAAACCTTGTAATTGGCCAATATTAGACAATTGGATAAATGTCACGGTAGGGAGGTATGGTGTAAATTATGTCCGCTATTTTACATTCTCTGATGAATTGAGGCTTCTAATTAGCAGGGAGACGTGCAGTATTTTTTTGACTTCTAAACTTTTTTCCTTGTGTCTATTAAATATTGATATATAGATAGAGATACTGGTTGTAATTAAAAATATATATTATGCCTATAAATTTATATTTTTTTGCAAAAAAGTATTCTTAAAAATTAGCAAGACAGTTTTGATTACAAATTATTTGAAATGCCTTCACCAAGATTTATTTAAAACAAGCACGTGATTCACATTATAGTAAGCGGATACTGTAGTCCTTCTAAGCCTGCGTCTGTATGAGGACTTAAATGTATTTTATATGTATTAATTTACTCACCATGCCAAACAGCAACATTATGCTGCTATTTTGTGATGGCACAATAATGATGGCTTTCATTTGGTATCTTAAGTGAAAACCCTTTTAAAAAATAACGGGTAATCCCACCTTAGTTATCTTAATTGACAATGCATCTGCATCTAATTGACCGCAGCATCCACTTATCATCACCTGGACTGTGTAGTCGTTTGAAACCATAGCAGTATTAAAATGACGCATTGCGGTATGATTTGTGTGTAGCCAACTCTAACAACGTAAGGATACAGATGCGTTCATAATGCCGCCGATACTAAAAATTTTGGGTGAGGGACCATAGGGATTTGAAAGATATACATTAATTACTGCCGGTTAAGAAAAAATTAACGTTTATTTCTAAGAAAATATGGGTCTTCATTTAAAAATATAGGTCAGAATTCCAAGTGAATATTACTATCTTCCCGACTATTATATTGTACGTCAGCCCTTGATCCGACACGTTCAGAAATTCAACGCTCGGAAATGAAAATGCTGCGATGGGTACGCTACGCTATGATGCAAGAATGCATACGTAACGAGAATATCCGACAAAGTCTTGCAGTACGTGACCAGGTGACTAAGCTCATGGAATGTTAGTTACGGCGGACCTATGTTGTGTTAAATTTTTGAAGTAATAATATAGTAATCCTAAATATTTTTATATAAGTTAGGCTGACAAATCCGATCCGCAGATTTTTGTTTCGTAGAATAAGGGTTACATAACAGTACACAATCACCAGATGATAATTGGGTACCAGTGAAAAGGGTGTCCGGTTATCATCACTAACCTTACGAATCACTGCAGCACTATGTTGCTATTTTGCGCTGGTCTTTTGTAGTTTTCTGTACACTTTTTTCTAACTGAAAAACTTGACGTAATAGTTTATAAAATGGGAATTAGACTAACCGGTATCGTGATTGCGGGAATAAGCTGGATATAACAAATTCTCTATACGCCAACCACACCTGCTCGCCAACTCTCCCAATAAACAAGTGGGGCTCTAGTGACCGAATAATGGCAGTGTATCCTTTCGAAACGCTTAACTCAAATTCCGCAAAGAGGTGATGGGAATCAGCGTCACCAATGTGCCTTAATGGCAGAATAGGGAATATTTTACAATATGCATTCTTTTATTAGTTCATTTTCAGTAAGGTCGTTATCTAATAGTGGATAAATAAAAGGTTTTTAAAGAAGAGAAACACAATTCAGTAGTGTAAATAACTGAAAAATAGAGATATAGCTATTCCATATGTATATGTTTGATATTCTTTACTTATAAATCCTACTTTCTGTCAAAAATGTAGGCAGTAATATTTTAAGGTAGGTAATAAACTGCACATAAAATTTTATACAAAATTTTCACGGAATTTTAGCGATACGCAAAAATATGTTCCCTCTATTTTAGATTTTGTTTCAACAAAATATTACAGGGTTTTTAGTTACATAATTATATTTTATATTTTGACTTTTAATTTTTAAATATAATGAAAAATAAAGTTACAAACACAAAACTTTCGCAACGAACATCTATTTTGTTCATTTAAGGTAAAGTTACAGTATATATACATTCCGAGAGGGAGATTGTTCCTGTGTTTTCTTAAAAATGTCATAATAAGCATACGTTATTATAAAAATAATAAGATGTTAGTGGGAATATGTCAAATTTTTCTACAAATGCCAGCCGTATATCTGCTACTTGATGGAGAAGGATATTGTGAATAACTAATGCGGGAAAATCCATGGAAAAGGTTGAAACTAAATTTTGCAAACTGATTTTAGTAAGCAACTCACAATCTAATAAGTGGTACTAACGAACAGACGATATTACTTGCCTTACGAGCCTTGGAAGTTGATACTGAATAAAACGTATTTATTAAATATATACTCCATGATACTGATGTTAATTTTTAGCTTTTAATTTATCTTAGGTCTAAGGCGGGAGCATTAATTTATTTTAACTTGCGTTAAGCAGCGCCACTATTTCATTTATTAGTCATATTCTTAGCGTATACATAAGCAAGCTATAGAACACGCGTATTGCTCACTGTCCACTATGCCAAGCGTATGCAGATGTTCTATAGATACTGATACATAGTTAGAGGGGTTGAATAGTGATGCAACAAGATTGACGCCTATGCGTTATTGTACTCGAGTTATTAATTTAATTATATAAATATTTTATATAATTAGGTAGATAGTTAATTATAAGGTTTTGGCAGATCAATAAAACAGGCATAAATTTATAAAGGGATATTTATCAATCAAACACATAAATCTAATCAATTTACTGCCCCTTAAAAAGGATTAACTTATTACATTTGTCGTTTTGATGTTTAGATTGCTAGGTCGTAGTTTTAAATACAAGATAATCTAATGTCAATATATTTTTGATTGACATCCATTCGTTTTGAAAAAACCGTGAACATGTGCGCGTAATTACGTAAGTACCCACGTATTCGTAAATTACTACTGCAGCTAGTTTTTAATTGCTTTAAAATAAGTGTAATCTTACTTCAAATTTGAGCGCTGGTGTTACACTCCCAACCAGCTTGCACAGTCCAAATTTCAAAAAAGGATAGAACTAAGGAAACTCCTGATATTGGGCTCCTAGTTAGGTTTTTTTTGCTTCCCCCATTTATTTGCCAATTCACTGCTTTTTGGAAATCTGAAATTAGAAAGGATTTGAACTGTATTTACGTTTATTTTGTACCTATATATAACCGGGGTAGGACCACACTCTTACAGAATACCAGCGTAAAATAGCAGCTTAATGCTACTGTATTTCGTATGGTTAGTATAGAAAACCGGAGACCGTTTTTATTGGAAACAAGGCTTTCCATCTTAGTCCTCAAGGGTGACAACGCAACTGCATTTTGATTCTTATTCGATGATAAATATAGATGTGTCTGGGCCACAGCATCCACTTACCATCAGATGGACTCATTTAAATTTCAAGTAAACATCAGCGAGAGAAACAATGAACGCTCGTGTCTTTTAGTGACTAATAGCATCGCAATTGCAATTTCGATACTGTTCATACCCGTGCTTATTGTTCGATGTTAATCGCCAACGCACGCTCTCTAATTTGCTTATGTATATTTAAGATCATATTCATGTAGTTAACATATTCATAATAATAGTTGATGCACATGAATCTTATGCTTGAATTTCCAATTTTAGAAAAAAAAATTACAATGTTTTATTATTTCGTATCTTACTTGGAACAAAAAGCAAAAAAGCCATAAATTAAAGTATTATTGTCATTAGTAATTGAATTGTTTCTATATATACTCAACCACCACGTTACATTTCTTCTTTGGTGGTAATTTTTTAATAGAATTAAGGGTGACAAACGGTCACACAGTTCCCCTGAAGGTAAATTAATGCTATGGCCCATGCTAAGGATGCTTTGGAATACTAAACTGGAATGTATCGTTACAAGTAAAAAGGGACCCCGGTCTCTTCACTCACCATACGAAACACAGAAACATAATCATGATGCTCTTTTACGCTGGTATTTTGTGCGAACGTGGTCCCATTCGAGCTGCAACAATAATTTATAAAATTTGTGTAACTCAATATATTTTCCTTTATTATCACTTTTTTTCAATCATATTTAAGAGCCAAAAAAATATTAACAATATCACAATTTCAAACCAAACAGACTAAATTAAAATAACGCAACAACGCAATACACAATAAAGAAAAGGCAATGGCGTCGCCGCGCCGCTGTCGCTGCTTCACCCTCACCTCATCAGTTTCAAGTCATGTGGGCTTAACAATGTTTGTCAACATCTTAATCTTAGAGACTATCTTTTAACGAAAACCCATGGACATGCGGCTTGACATTATTGTACGAAGGTTACTATTAGCCATGAAGCAGCACTACCAGTACGAATCGTATCGACTCCGCATTTGCCAATTTTTGTTCAACATGGTCTACGAATCTTCCAAGTAGTTGATTATTTAAAAACCAGCTGTTTATTTATAAAGCTTATGGTGGACTTACCTGCCACTTTTGTATACATTTTATTTTTAAATCTTATTATACTTTTTTGTACAAACGGGTCCTTATAATTTTTAACACTGACGTTCTATTGTGTGCGTTTGTACAATCGAGTTTAATTAGGTGTGTACCTGAATTAATTTTTACGTTGTAAAAAAATATTTTTACTAAAACTGAAGTGACAAACAAACTTACAGTCCTTACCTGATGGTAAATAGCTAATGTACTCCATGAATACCTGGAGAAAACTTCATACAAAGAAGGCTACAGATCCGTTGGTTGCCCTGAGGACTAAGATGTAATGTCTCACAGCCTGTAATTATAATGGCTCTTTTAACACTTCAGACCGAAACACACCAATGCAAGCACTGCTATTTGGCGGCAGAAATAGGAAAGAATGTAGGATTACTCCTTGGTGGAAAAGAAGCCTTGCCACCAAATATATTTAACTCTTGTATATATAGTTTACTGAGCACTTAAATAAATAAGTTGTGCCATGATACATACAGGTTTTTTCTGGCTATCACAGACTACCCGGAACATTATTGTATTTAACAAATTTTCATGGGCATGGACAGTCTCATCATGTGATGTGAGAACGCTTTTATTCAATGTTTATAAACTATGTTAATGACGTAGTTATGTGAAGTTCGAGCCACGTTGCGACCACGTTAGAGGTATGAATCGACGAACGCAGTACTAAAAGTCTCACGCATTTGATATTATTCCGCGCCGTCGGTCTAGATATCTTACATATAGCATATAAGAGGTCATGAACTCATTTGATAGTATTACTATTAGCTATGCTAAATAACTTTTGCTCAGTGTATCGGAGACTGTTTTATTTTATAGAAAAAAAAAAAGTTTTAAATAAAGAATAAATCGAAAATCATGACGTACAGATTAAATATTAAAAAGCTTTGATAAATAATCGTTTAATTATACTATGACAGCACTTGTAAATCAATCATGTATTAAGGAGAATAAAAAACTAAAAGTTCATCGCTCCAGTCGACGTGATGTGCTCATTCCAATTTACGGTTTGATTAGTATTAGCTGTACGTGACTTTTCTGACAAACTAAAACTTGTCAAATAAGGCATAAAATAAATGGTCACCTATTTTCTTTTTTGGATTTTCTCAACTGCAGAATTTGTACAACATCAT
>JAGSMP010000854.1:0-90446 GCA_029286625.1 Parnassius orleans | reverse complement strand
TTATGTGAAGTTCGAGCCACGTTGCGACCACGTTAGAGGTATGAATCGACGAACGCAGTACTAAAAGTCTCACGCATTTGATATTATTCCGCGCCGTCGGTCTAGATATCTTACATATAGCATATAAGAGGTCATGAACTCATTTGATAGTATTACTATTAGCTATGCTAAATAACTTTTGCTCAGTGTATCGGAGACTGTTTTATTTTATAGAAAAAAAAAAAGTTTTAAATAAAGAATAAATCGAAAATCATGACGTACAGATTAAATATTAAAAAGCTTTGATAAATAATCGTTTAATTATACTATGACAGCACTTGTAAATCAATCATGTATTAAGGAGAATAAAAAACTAAAAGTTCATCGCTCCAGTCGACGTGATGTGCTCATTCCAATTTACGGTTTGATTAGTATTAGCTGTACGTGACTTTTCTGACAAACTAAAACTTGTCAAATAAGGCATAAAATAAATGGTCACCTATTTTCTTTTTTGGATTTTCTCAACAGCAGAATTTGTACAACATCATGTTTTATTATAAGTTAACGTCACCCTGTCTTACACCTCCTGCAGTTGGATAGGTTTTGTACTCTGGTTCTGTACTCGGATAGCCATCGTAGCCCTACTGTAAGCAACTTCAACACTTCGATATACCGACAGTCAACTTGGCACCGCTGAAGGACTGCAGCACCGCCCAAATTTCGACGGAATCAAAGGCTTTCTACAGTCCACATACGCCAGATATAGTGGCAAATTGTACCTCGGACTTCTGTACAATTTGCCGAAGGGTATGTATGTGGTCTATGGTGCTAAAGTTTTCGGAAACCGGCTTGTTCGGGAGGCTGGAAGTCGTCGAGTCTGCGAGACGATTCGTAACGACTCGAAAACAGCACGTAGACGCGGCTCAGAAGGAAATCGGTCTGCTTCAAGAGAGCGTTGTCGCCTTTCTTGAAGAACAAGACCACCGCACTTCTGCTCCACGCCTGGTGCCACCATGTAGGACGGAATTAAAGAGCTTCTGAAGGACTCTGGCACCATCACCCGCTTTCAGAAGCTCCGCCGTAATTCCATCTCGCCTGGGGCCTTGCCGTTTTTAAGGTGCTGGAGAGCCATTCTAATCTCGCTCAGACTGACGTCCGGGATATCATCGGAATAGTGTCGGATAAGACTCGCTCTTGATCGTTACCACACTTCTGCGTGGCTCCAACGATGATGTGTACAGCTGCCCATAGAACCTCTCAATCTCACTCCAAATCTCAGGTGTCCCGGAAACGACGCTGCCACACTCGGTCTTCAGCTTCGACAGTTGGTTCTTTCTGGCAGACAGATCTCTGGCAAAGACTTGGAGCCCTGGTTCCGCTCGATCGCTTCTTCAATACGAGCTGTATTGAAGCGTGCAAGTCCCGCCGCATGCATTTGGAGATCTGTCTGTTCAGTTGCCTGTATGCTATCAAATCTACTGAAGATTGCAGCTTCATTTCCCGTCTAACAGCCATGAGATTAAGAGTGATCGAGAGTTTTTGTGTTCTTCGCGGCGGGTCTTACAAAGCTTAGCTCCGACCGCATGGACAGTTTCCAAGCTTGTCATTCATATCGTCCACTGCATTGCAATCTTCTAGGCACTGAAAACGGTTTTGTAACTCGAGCTGAAAGGTTTCGGGACTTTGGATTAGAGCACGAGGGGACGGAGCGTTGACTCATTAGACGACACCTCTCCAACTTAACGTTTAAGTTCAGTGCCTCTAACCATTCGGGTGATCGCACCAGTTTTCACCCTCGCGATCACTGAGACATCACTGAACAGTTGGCGTCTAGTCGTCATAATGAAGTCAATCTCATTTTTGTCGAACCGTCGGGGCTCGACCAGGTCCACTTCCTGTGGGGCCGCTTCTGGAAGAAAGAGTTCATCATAAGAGTCCTCTTTCTCCATGAAGTCGGCCAGCCTGGCCCTTTGGGTTCCTGTTGCCCTAATCCGAATTCCCTACTTTCAGCTCACTGTTCTCTCCTGTGCCTAGCTTTGCGTTGAAGTCTCCATTAACACCGTATAGTGGGTTTTAGAGAATGCATGGCTCTAGAGAGATATCCTCATACATTTCCTCTACCTCCCTGTGTGCCGAAGTTGGTGTAAACCTGTATGACCTTCAGCGAATACCGTTTGGTGATTCTGAGTATAAGGTACGCAACCCTGTCGACACACTCCCAATTTTACAACGTTGTTAACGAGAGACTTGTGGACGATAAATCCGACACCTTGGGACAGATGGTCGCCTCCGGTGATAGAAAAGTTGCCGGATTCGAGGATTACCGTGTCCTCCCTCTCTTCGGACCTCTGATAATCCTATAATATTCCAGCGCAACTTGTCTATCTCTTCCAGCTCCAGGATCTTCTGTCAGTCCTCAGAGTGCGTGCGTTATAAGTTGCCAGGTCGAGTCGTCGGTGGCAACCGAACCTCCACCGGAGATTTAGCACCCCTGCCCCGCCGTTACCATGGTCGCCACCGTAGCCAGGAATAAAGGGGCCGCCGGGGACTGGGGCCGTCTCTTCGTAACTTTCTTCATTGGGGATATTGCCGTAGTTGCCACGCCAGAGCGGTTGGCAACCGCAGTTTTTATTGTTATTTGCTGTTATCAGAAAGATGCTGCTGCCCATCTTCTGCCCTCAGTTTCCTCTGTCGCCTCTACGAAACCCACGGGAAGATATGGGGTAGTGGGTATTTAACCCCGCCACTACACGGGTGCACGTAGTATATTGCTTTTCTCAGTGTAGATTAACATTATCTATTTAGTGGCCACATTTACCTGCTCATCTAAATTATAATGGCGGGGTAAAGTTAATTTATACAAGGTACCTTTCAGGCCGTAGTTCTATAGTTGAGTAGTTTTATTGTCTCCCGCGGCGGACATTAACGCTTTGTTCAAATCCCGCATTGCGACGACGATTGTCCAAGCCAAGGTTCTGTTTAGCTTTAATTTAAGTCTCAACGGTTATTTCTATTTAGCATAAATTCCAGAATTCATTTTAAATGTAAATCAAACCCATGCCACTGCTGCATAGCCGGGCATTTCTTTGTTAAGGAAGTAAAATATGGGAAGAGAACCGTGACATTCCAGTTCCAGGTAGTGATGAATTGTTAGATGAGCAGGTTACCATATGATGTTTTATTTGTAAAACAAACACCAGCGTAATTTGAAGAAAAATAGAAGCTTAATGCAGCTGCGTGCCCTACGGTGAGTGTAGAGAACCAGTGATACTTTTTCTTTGGTAAAGAGGCATTCTATCTTAGTCCTCAGGTTGTCACCCCTGTAAAGTTATAGAAGGATCAACTCTTTTCTTCTCATTAACACATTTCCAACATTACAAGTGAATGCAGAATTAATACGATAAATGAAAGATGGGACAATTCAAGATAGCGATTATATACGAACGGTGAAGTAGAGACAAGAGGTAAAATAGAAAAGAAAAATAAAATACAAGCAATGAAATATAGTAACCACAGCCGGAGGACCCAAAAAAATTAATAAATTTTATAAAAATTAATTTTACAATTAAACTTAAGTCTAAGTCTGATCGATGCTAGATACAGAATGATCCATTTGATTATATACAATAAAAAGGCAATCCGGTAAACGCGCATTGTCGTCAATCGGGGTGGTGAGTTAGCAGTGGTGGTCACGTTGCGTCCTGGTGCACACACAGGGCAGCGTCAGCAGGTGCTGTATCGAGGTCATCGCTTATTGCAAATTATTAGGAAGAGCTATATATAACAAATGCTAATCATTTCACTAATGTCCAAAGTAATGACTTCAGGTGAACTTAAAATACTTGTGTTAGAAGTGACTCATGACAATAGTCAAATGACTGATTTGAACCTACAACTTTTGTCGCAGCTACTGACGCTTATAAAAGCAAAATATATTATTCAATTGTTAAACGTTGAGACCTGTTTATTTTCCACCACATTTTTTGATAGGATTCCGTAATGTAAGTTAAACACCTATAGGTTAGGTTTGCGGCGTTTACAGGCGACCTAACATCCACGGCGTGGTGGAAACACGCGGCTAGACGAACAGTAGACGATTATTTACGACGATGATGGAAAAGTAAATAAAAAAATATATCATTTATTCCTAGAACAGAGCTACAGAGCTGAACACAAACAACAGTAAATATATATTTAATTTTATTTACATATAAAAAATTTACTGGCGGACCCCAAACTAGGCATAGCCTGTATTTTGGAGACCAGGAGTAAGGTTATCAATTTTAATTATGTTGTTAAAACTAGCTAAATTCTTCAAAATAATGAATTAATCCTATAATTTAGTAGATCAGGGAAAAAGTTTCTTCGTATTTGTTTTTGGTTTTACTGTTTGTATCTGGCTGGTTTTAATATCAATACATATAGGACATTAAGAAAAATAAAAATAAAAAGTAAAAAACTTTTGTTAAACTAAAAAACTAAAAAACTTTCTGTCTGCCAAAATGAGTGAATCTAACGAAGAAATTCGATACATTCTGAAGTTTTATTACAAAAAAGGGAAAAATGCGACTCAAGCCTCGAAAAAAAATTGTGACGTTTATGGACCTAATGCAGTGTTAGTAAGAGTAGCACAAAGTTGGTTCAAGCGTTTTCAGTCCGAGAATTTTGATGCCAAAGATGCAGCTCGCTCTGGTCGCCCTCATACGGATAAAGTCGATGCCATTTTTGAAAAATGTTGGAGCAAGATCGGCATATTAGTAGTTACGACATAGCCGAGGAATTGAAGATTGACCACAAAACAGTTTGACCCATTTGAAAAAATCTGACTATAAAAGCTCGATATTAAGGTACCACACGAGCCCACTGAAAGAAACCTAATAAATGTGTACTCATTTGTTCCTCTATTGAACGTAATGGCACCGAACCATTTTTGAAAAGACTGATCACTGGTGATGAAAATGGATCACTTACGGCAAGAACGTCTGAAAAGATCATGGTCAAAGGTTAGTCAAGCTCCACAGACTGTATCGAAACCGGATTAACACGCAATATAGTGATGCTGTATATGGGATTGAAAGGGCATCGTTTATTATGAGTAAAAGAGCACCGGCGGAATATCAGGGCTATGGTTATTACAACTGCGGCTCAATGTTGAGTCGGATGCCTATCTGTTGCTACATTAACGTTAATGTAATGGATTATTTTCATGTGGTGTAATTATTTATAATGTAGCTTCAAATAAAGATCTTTCTTACTTTTTATTCTTTCTTTAAAATATATAAATAGCGACGATTGTGCGGACTTTAAAAATAATGGCATCAGAAAAAATTCCCGCAGTTTTGTCCCAAGCACATGCGGCGACGAAACTATACCTAGGTGTCGGGTGATGATAAATCTGATCTTGTACCTAAATCTAAAAGGGTTGAGGAATTACAAGATAACGTAGAGTAGGTATATTGCGAGTAACTCCATGTTTTAGATGATACCATTTAAATCCTCTAGCAAAATCGTTTAAATATATTGATGACTTAAAATTAGCAATTATCGAAGTAAATACAAGCCTAGAAAAATACACGAAAAATACTATTTCTAATTAGAACCAATGTAGTGGCGGTGTAAGAATATCCACTACTCCATATCGTCCCGTAGGAGTCGTAAGAGGCGACAGGCCAAACCAGAGATGGGCAGCAATGTCTTCCTAATAACAACTAGAAAATAAAAACTGAGGTTGCCAACCCACCTGACAAGCGTAGCAACTATGCGAATGTGGGATATATAAAGAGGTAGTCTAAGCCTATTTAGCAGTGGACTTTCATAGGCTAATATGAATAAAAGAATGATTTTTTTAATAAAGTATATTTTGAACAAGGCGTTTCAACTTTGTGCTGCACGTTACGGTGTAATTTACTCGTATGTGAAATTTGAAATTAATGCGCACAAACTTTGTCTTTCCAAACTTAGTCGACTTTGCAAAGAAGGCTTATGTAGTTTCCTAGAATAATAATGACAGTATTAAGGCTATAAGTTGTTCACTTACGTTACTAATGAAATTACTTGTATAGGGCTATAGTTGATTCCAGACTTAAAGAGTAAGACATGTAGTTAAAAGGTATGTTCAGCTATAAAGACCTTTAAATTAAAAATAAATTGTCAAACGTGGGAGCCACGCTACAGTTATATTATATTGGTCGACAAGAAAACGTCAGCTCAATATATCGAATACCAGCGTAATATAGGAGCTTAATGATGCAGTGTTTCGTGTTATGAGTGAAGAAATCCAGAGACTCTTTTTATTAAAAACGAGCCATTCCATTTTAGTCCTCAGGAGTGACAACACATTTTGATTCTTATTTGATGATAAATGTAGTTGTCTATGGGCCATAGAATTCACTTACCATCAGGTGTACTGTGTGCTCGTTTGTCAACCTTATTATATAAAAAGGAACTATAGGAAACCGCTCGCAGAGCATAATGATTAATATCAGTGAATTAAAAATTAAATGAAAGTAAAATCTTAGCTGACTCAGTCACTGGCACGGGTAAACGCTACAGGACGTAATTAATTTAGAAACACCCTGAGAGAATTATACGCCGTCAGCCATTGTTAATGAAAAAGAGTTAACTTGCAGGTTTCGTCGTTAGCGTCTAGTGCGCAAAATAGTTGAGAAAATTGCGAATTTATTGTTTGTAAAAAAAATTACTTTTAAAAAGTAAAAACCGATTCTTAAAAACTAAAAGTAGTAAAATAATTTCTACTTAATTTGATAGATTCTTAAATAGGTGTTGAAGGTTACCACAATTATAATATCGTATAAAAATATTTGTTTTTCTCTTTGAAGTTATACTTCATTTGGCACGTTTGGGAAAAATGATGAAAGTGAAATTTTACGTTGCGCGCGCACACCGACAACGACACCATGAAGTTATTACGATGCGCGATCCTTTTTTCTTCCTTCCCTTCACTTCCCTTCTCTTCGCTTCCTTTCCCTTCTCTTTCCCTTATATTATCTTATCTTTTTAAAGAGAAGTCTTATCTTATCTTATCTCATCTCATCTCATTTCATCTCATCTTATCTTATATTATCTTAACTCATCTTCTATTTGATTTAAATGGATTCGATCCGATTCCATTCCAGTCCATTCTATTATTTTATTTGAATCAATTATATTCTATTCTATTCCGTTAAAAAAAAGGAAGTTAAGATTTAAGCTAAGCCAAAGCGCCCATCTGAGCTACGTCACTCATACAACCTTAAAGCATTGTAATAAAGCTCATATCATAAAAAAATAATCAAGCAACCGTAAGTAAACAATTTAAACGAGCTTGCAGTCCGCCAGTGTGTGATCCCAAAAGAAGGCTACAGATATGGTGTTACAGATGACAACTTAGATGAAGTCCTGTACAGGATACATACACCAATGTAAAATTCTCCTTCATTCAATATGAACATTTATCAAGCATTTTTTGATAGAATAAGATGTGGACGAATAAAATAGATGACAAACGAGCACACAGACGTGCTAATGGAAAGTGAACGCTGTAGCCCATAAAAACCATCTACATCTGAATTAAAATCCAGATGCGTTGTCACCCCGGAAGATTAGGATGGAATGTCTCATTCACAATAATTATAACTTTTAACAAATGACTGCAGATATGTACTGTGAAGAACTGAACACAATGATGGAGAAGTTCGCACGTCTCAAACCAGCTTTAGTCAATCGCTCGTCTCCACTGTTCCTGCACGACAAATTGTGACCTCACGTCATCCGCCGTACTCACCAGACCTTGCGCTTACAGACATCTACTCTTTAAAAAATTTGGATACCTTTTTGCGGGAAAAAAATTCAATACCCGAGAGGCAGTACAAAATGCCTTTGAAGAATTCGTTGTCTTCCGTCCAGCTGATTTCTGCAAGAAGGACATCAATAAACTGTCACTGCGTTGGTAAAGATACATCGATTATATGGGTGATTATCTTTGATTAATAGAAATAAAAAATGTACAAAAAATATTACGTTAACTTATTTCATGAAAAACGGCAATTTCATAGGTAAAGACTTAATATAACAACACCACACCACGCACAAAACATTCTGAAATGACTTACTAAATACTAGCATTGTGATTTGAATATAACAGAAATAATATAATTCGGAATGTCAATATGTATAGTTCTACAAACATAAAATAGCTTATAATAATGTTACGAAGCGTCCAAACAACGTAGTCCTCTTAGACAAAGCAAGTTGATATGTTAATGCAAATTTATTTATATGCGAAGTGCAAAGATGAAGTATATTGTTCTTTGTTGCATCTACGGCGTATCATGCTACAAAGGGAAATACTATCTTAAGAGGTGTCAGAGAGATTCTTCTTCTTTAATGTCCTGTAAGTCGTCTGCTTCACAAGGGCTTCTGCCATTGTAGGGTGGATTTGCCTTAATTGTCACGCTTCGTGTGCGGATTTTTAACCCCGACGAAAATAGAGGGGTGTTAAATGTTTGTTCTGTGTATCTGTGTATAAGTGTATCTATGTACCTGTGTATTTGTGTATCTGTGTATATGTGTGTCTTTTTGTGTCATCATAGCTCCTGAACGGATGAAACGATTTAGATTAAGTTTTTTTTTTTTATTATTGAAAGGTGCCTTAATCGAGTGTTCTTAGCTATGTATGTATAAGCCCATTAACGCTGGTGTTACACAAAGCTGCGTACTATCACCAACGCTGTTTCTTCTGCATATCAATGATATGTTGCAAACTGGTAACATTCATTGCTATGCGGACGATAGCACTGGTGATTCTTTATACACCGGCCCTGCCAATATTTCTCGGGAAAACGTCGCCGAGTACCGGAACAAACTTGTGTCTGAAATCAAGACGAGACCAGTGTGAGATGTTGAACAAAATCTTGCACTGGGGGCGACTAAATCTAGTTCAGTTCAATCCCCAGAAGACACAAGTATGCGCGTGCGCGTTTATCGCTAAAGAACCCTTGCCGTATCTTCTCAGTTTCGCACTCTCTTGTTGCCTCAGCCAGTATCGGAATGCTCGGCGTCGACATATCGAGTGGTATGCCTCGTGGTCACTTAGAAGAGAAGGCTAAATTGGCTCTAAAAGCTTGGCGTTTCTGCAGAGAGGGACAGTATTTCATGCCGGCACACCGCTTGCAACTTTACAAGGCGCAGCTTCCGCCCCACATGAAATTCTGTTCATCTTCTGGGCAGGGCCTCAGAGCCATTTCCTTCCACTTGATCGCATCCAGCGCAAGCGGTTCAAATCGTCGACGACCGAGTTCTTTCCGATCGCCTTGGCTCACTGGCACCGCGAAGAGATGTTGCATCTCTTTGCGTATTTTATCGCATCTACCGCGGGAGCTCTGAGGAATTGTTCGGACCAATTCCAGCCGCTCATTTCACAATCGCACGCGACAAAACTCGATACCATCGACAGTTTGATTGGCGGTCCACCACTGAACGATTTAGAAGAAGTTTTCTTCCTCGCACAACTTCTTTGTGGGATCGACTACCACCAGCGATGTTTCCGAACCGATACGACTTAGGGACCGTCAAGAAAAGAGGCTACCTTTTAAAAGGCCGGCAACGCATCCGCAATTCCCCTGGTTCCCCTGGTGTTGCAGTTGTTCATGGGCGGCAGTAGTTACTTACCATCAGGTGAGCTGCATGCTCGTTTGCCCCCTCTCCTATAAAAAAAGCATCTGAGTCCCCCCGTGACCATGGGTGCTGTATAGTGCTCGAAACGTCGGAAATATAAAATAAGTAAATATACGCAATAAAACACGTAAAATTAGTTTTATTTAAAAGGGCTGTAATGATGATGATAATGATAAGGGTGACAAACGAGCACACAGTACACCTGATGGTAAGTGGACCCGATGGCCTGCATGCTCGTTTCCCTTCTCTATAAAAACATATGTCAAAATCAGCCTCTTTTGTTTCGGGGTTTTATTTTTATTTTTATTTTAGTTATTTTACTTATTATAGTTAGTTCACCACAATCCCCCATGGTGGTATTTGGTGGTACTAGATGTCTTGCACTATTGATGATGCTATCCATCGATGGTCTTTGTATTTTACACTAAAATAAACCTAAAACCTCTCATTTGAGAGGGTATTAGGGCGGACATGTCCGCCGCGCTGCCCCAATGCATGTTGGCGAACTTCACATGTCTTTGAAATATTTTTATTTCAGACATGCAGGTTTCCTCACGATAGCCTTTCACCGCCGAGCACGTGGTAAATTAGCATTTAAAATTGCAATTAACAATTTCATTGGTGCCGGCGGGGATCGAACCCGGGATTCTCGTAAAATTTACAGCGAGCGCTAACCATCTGAGCTACCACGGCTCTATTATTAAGGATAACTCAAAAACTACAAGTCTGATCTTGATCAAAAAATCTATGCGACCACATGAAAAGCACCAGCTTTGAAATAAAAAAATAATTATCAAAATCGGTTCATCTATAAAAAAATCTGAGGAATATACATTAAAAATACAGTTGAATTGAGAACTTTCTCCTTTTTTGAAGTCGGTTGAAAATCTCAATCAAAAAAAATCATATTATATTTTAAATTAATATCCAATTTAAAATATAATATGATTTTTTGTAAAATTACTACGCACTTTGTATGGATGTCACAGCAGTTAGAATGCCGCAACCAAGATCTAATCTATATATAATTATCTTTTAAAGATTTTAAAATTAATGAATGAAAATGCGCATATATGACCATATAAATACCTGTGTTTATAGTTTGAATTGTTTTAGATCAGTGCTGCAATAATCTGTATAATAGCTATTAATTTTAACCTCGCAAGGCTTGGGCTTAGCCTAAAATATGTTCTAATGATTACTGACCCATGTTCTTCATAAAGGACAATATGTATTTTTTTTTCCAATTACATTAAACTAAATTAAAAGATAAAAAGAAATCGTTGCCAAAAAAAATATTTTTAGATTTTTTTTCAAATGTGTTATGATGCACAGTAACGAAATAACCGCAAACGCTCAGACTCGTGGGACGGATTCGCCAATTGACGAAATTATATTTTCACAATTTCAACTTGCAAAAGGACCTTTCCAAAATTGTCGCCAGCTTTCCGACCTGGACTGTGTTTTCTATCAACCTTATTCTACAACAAAAATTATACAAACCAACATTCGTAAATAGTTTTCTTTAGTAGACGGTAATAGCGTAAAATCCCCAACAATAAATATTTTCATTACGAAAGCGACAGATGAGGAAAAGATTTTTTACAAAATCATGCTCTTGTTCCACGTTGTTTAATATTTATGACGTAGAGTTCGATGAGGCTGCGTCTTGCGGAAATGTTTTATTGTAAAAAATAATATCTATATTTCATATTATGTGAATGAATTCGTCTTAATATAGAAATGGGTTAAATATTTCTATTCTTATCTTATTTTTTTTTCATTATTTTATTGCTATAAATCATTTATTTTGATTTGGTTTCTGTCAGTAATTCTAGTAGATTACATTGTCACACAAGCAAAGTCTCGTAGCGGTAAAAGAAGTGTAGGGCAGCCATTCGCTAGATGGAGTGACCTACCTAGTAAGAGATGAATGAAGTCCTTGGATGCAGGTGGCTCAGGACCGTGCTGTGACATTACTTGGATGAACTGTGACGGCTCTTGTGTTAATGATGATGACTAAAACTTGATGATTTTGTTCTGTCTGCCTAAATGTAAAAGTTAACAATAATAAAATGGAAATAAATAAAATATTGAAGTACATTCGATGTGTTAAAATTATAAGAAACTAAAATATTCTATCTGCTCGCACACATTTCTTAACAAGTGGATGCTGTGGCACACGGTCCACCTGACGGTAAATGAATTTATGGCATATATACATCTACATCTATCATTCATTAATAATCAAAATGTAGAAAAGAGAATCAGTTGTCACCCCCAATGGCTAAAGTGGAATGCTTCGTTTTCAGTGAAAAGGTTCTAAGGTTATACATGTCTTAATGGCATGCAAATAATCGTCTTAGCTCCATATAAGGCAGTTATTTAAGTATTACAGACACTTCAACTTTAGTTATAGGTATATTATTAAAATTCTTACAAATTGAGTTGAAACTTGAAAATGTAAAGACGGAAAACAAGTACTAAGACGAGAAATGATCTTCGTATTTAACAAGCGTTAATCTTCACCGCGACAGAATAAAATGGCCTCAATTATAACTATGTCCTGAACCGCTATCTTTATAAATAATTTTACATGGCTCGTACTAAGGTTACTATAATATAGTTGTTACGTCAATGAGTACTTTTTTTCATTGGGTTATGCCTATCCATACCCGGCGTTATGTGGGTTCAGACTCAAACGACATATCACTTGATGTTTCACCCGTCGCATATTCCTACAATTTACGTCAAACTTTCACCACTCCATGGGCTAACTGATAGAGAATGCCTCAAGGCATTAAGTCCGTCCATTGTATTCTTTTACTATAAGGAAATCAATTAAATAAATTGAATCCAGGATGGATACGGTACAATATTGATCTATAAGCCACAGCACTTCCACAACTAAGACGATTCTAATGGCACCCTATAATATGTTAAAATCCGTCAAGCCGCTTAGGCTACAGATAGTGCCAAAGAAATAGACATACATACACTCGAAAATCATTACCCTCCTTCTGGGGCAGTCGGGTGAAAATATACTCAGCGATATACCGAATAGAGGAAGATTTATTGTTATTAAAATATCAGGTTTAGTGAATTTGTGCTTAAAACCACTGATTGAACAACTACTAAATAACGAACCTAAAGAATCCTCGCAAGTTTTCCAAAAGAAATAAACCCTCAAAATGGAAACAACTAACAACATAAAAGACCAGTTACCTGCAAGCAAAGGAAGAGCTTTTAGAGCGTATTGCTCCTTTATTCGATGAGCTTTGTGCTGATACTCAACGTCCAAATAACATTGTACTTCCTTGGACTGATATAGAGCGTTCTTAAGCCTCGCGGTTACAGTGGCGAACGTTACTTTCCTATTATATGGACTCTAGGTTAACTCGTTTGGAATCCGTCTAAATTGTTTTATTTACTTTTTTATTTTTTATATAATAAGGGTGACAAACGATGACACAGTCATACAGTGGTAAGTGGATGCTGTGACCCAATTAAGAATCAAAATGCTGATGCCTTGTCACCTCTGACAAGTAAGATGGAATACTTCGTTTTCTGTGCAAAGGGTCTCCAGTTCTCTACACTCACCATACGAAACACAGCAGCAATTCAGTGAGAGCGACGTCTTTCCTGGTCGAGCTGGTCACATCTGGATATATTCCTTTTTCATTCACCATTTACGACGTGTTGGATAAGTTAAACAATTTGCATTTTTTTTTAATGTCCCACATGTAAATTAAAATTAAGACCTTAAGATTTTGACCTTAAAAAAGCTATAATATGTTGGGTTGCATAGGACCATGTTACGAAGGTTTTTTCCTATATTTATTTATTTGTTTGCACATTATTAAATTCCTTAATAAAAGTGATTACAAGGGCGAACTTAATGCCTTTTGGCATTCTCTCCCAATCAACCCAGGACTTGTGGATAATAATGTGAGGTGCCAAGAATAAAATAAACATCATAGTAAATCAGAAAACAATACTACTGAAACTCAGAAAAATTGACTAATATTATATATATTAACATAAAAAAAGCTTATTAACTATAAAATTTACTACACACACAATATACATATAAATAAAAACCTATAAATAAAATACAACATTGATAACCAAATTGACCAAACCAACCACCATCTGATATCTTCATAAAGTGTTCACGCACCAATCTTTTAAAGGCAGTCGTATTATAATTATATTATATTTTCTGCTTGACCTGGAGCTGGGAGAGAATGCCTTATGGCATTACGTCCGCAAGTAACGCTTAAATAAATGGAAATTGTATTATTTTTAAGCGACTTCAAAAAGGAGGAGGTTCTCAATTCGAGTGTATGTTTTTTTTGTATGTATGTTACGCGATATCTTCGCACATTGTGAACCAATTTTGATTTATTAAATAGATTATAATTTATGGGTACTTCCATATTAATTTGCAGACAAAAATTCACCCCTAAGGATAGCACATAAATAACTTCTATTTAGCAATTTGAAGTCAGTTTTTACTTTTGTTAAAAGTTATAATTATTTATCTTAAACTTGAGAGCTACTACAAAAGTATACATAATTTTCGTTTAAAATTTTGATCAAACATTCTGGAAGTTATTACAACTTTTAGATAAGTACATTATGATAGGTTAAATACATTATGTATATAATTATATTCATACAAATGTCTATGCCGCCGCACATGTACAAAAATGGAATAAACATTTTTGTTATAATAAAAAATATAAAAGTTATTTTAAAGTGCATTTTCACCATTTTGATATCAGCTTCAATGCCTGTGCTTATGACACGAATATAAAGTAAAAAAAAAAACAACCGGCAGCAACAGTAAAAAGAAATTGGATTTTCAGTATCATGCATCAGATCATAATTTTAGGTACGAAAATGTATTTTAAATTCAAAACATAATATACAATTAAAAAAAAAAACTATAATAAAAAACTAAAACTAGTAATTTAATTATCAAACAGTCCTACTCCACGCGGTATCGTGTTAAGAATCTGGCTGCGTTTCCCCGCTGAATGGCTATACTTAGCCTTTGAGCGAGAAAAGAGCCAGCCCTCTTATCACCAGCAGCAACGACCACCCGCGGATGAAGTTCCTTTAAGAACTTCACCGCACGTGGACCCCACGGACCGATAGTCTCTACAGCAAATGGCAACATTCAAATTGTTACGTTCTTCGAGAGTATTAAAGTAAACATTAAAATATAAGAATGTAATTGTTTTTATTGGATAAAAAAAATATAAACGAGCACATAGTCCACCTGATGGTAAGTGGATGTTGTGCCCCGTAGACATCTACATATATCTAGACTGCTTCTTTGGTCTAGCGCCCGTAAATGCAACTGGTTATCTTGAGGTTCCGGGTTCGGGACAAAATCAGTTATTGGGTTTTCATGATAAGAAATACTCAGTAGCAGACCGGAATCAGGAAGTTGGAGCGGTGTTTTTTCACCCCCGTGCCTCGGAAAGCACGTAAAGCTGTTGTTGGTAATGCGCCTAATCTCTCTCCGGTCGTGTCATATTACCGTCCCATCGGAATATGAGAGTAAGGAAATAGAGAGTGCACCTGTGCACGCGTATACACTGGGGCACTATAATCCAGTCTTGTGCAGATGGCTAGTCTTCACTGAGACTAGCCGCCGTGACCGAAATTAGGTCTGGAGGACATTATTATTATTATCTACTACATATATCGAGCGCTATCCATCTGAGCCGTGGTAGCTCAGATGGTTAGCGCTCGCTGTAAGTTTCACAGTACGCGAGCAACCCGGGTTCAATCCCCGCCGGCACCAATGAAATTGTTATTTGCAATTTTAAGTGCTCATTTACCACGTGCTCGGCGGTGAAGGAAAACATCGTGAGGAAACGTCCATGTCTGAGAAATAAAAAAATATATTTCGAGGACATGTGAAGTTTGCCAACACGCATTGGGGCAGTGCGGCGGACATTTCCTTGCCCTAAAACCCTCTCAGATATGAGAGGAGGCCTGTGCCCAGCAGTGGGACGTATATAGGCTGTAACTTTACTTTTACTTTACTTTACTACATATATCCTCGATTAAGAATAAAAATGCAAATGCGTCCTCACCCCCTGAGGACAAAGATGGAACGCCTTGTTTTCAGTAAAAAAGATCGTTTAAAAGAAATACTGACACAATTTCTATTTTAAGAAAAGTTCATTCACATATGAAATTCAAAAATGATTCTATACAATAAAAATATTCCCGCAAGATGCACCCTAATCGAAGTCCTACGTCATAAATACTGAAATAACGTGGAACAAGAGTGTGATTTGTAAAAAGTATTTTCCTCAACTGTCACTTTCGTAATGAAAACATTTGTTGTTTGTGACTTTACACTATTACCGTCTAATAAAGAAAGGTATTTACGAATGTTATGTTATGTGTTTTCATTATTTATTATGTTTTTCGTAAGTCAATTAAGGTCACGACTGAAACCCGTGCTGTGGTACCCCACCATTTATCTCCGAGGCGGGTTCCTTTTTGATATCACACAACTGCATATAATATTAAAATTTTTTAATTTGTACAAATTTCTATATTTCTTAATGTTGTGTGTTTGTCAAATAAATGTTTCTTTCTTTCAATCTTTCTTTCTTTATTTATTTCTTTCTTTCTTTCTTTCAGACGTTATTCAACTTTAACGCTGACGCCCGTAGTGCCGTCATAGTGCCGTCGTAGTGTATACACGTGGTAATACTGATCTGTCGGAAGTCATAAGATTTTTCTGGCATTTCCCATAGTCAGCTCTTATGATACTTACACGATGAAAAGAGGTGATACATTAGCTTATGCCGACATCACATGGGAAGATATTAAGATAATATAAACTTACTTTAGATCGAGTCCTAATGTAAAGCACTCATGTTTACATTTTTAAGCCTCTTTAAACCCACCGTATTTAGCCAATATGGAGCAACGAAAGGAATGCAATCATGAAGGTTTCGTCATACTCAGCGTACTGGTCAGGTTTGTTGGTGAGAGCACCTATGCTTTCTGTTATACCATACATACTGGCGGATAAATGATAGTTTTGACGCTTCCCAAAGTTTCTCACCACGAAACCCAAGGGGAGGAAGTGGGGTGATTGCTTCTCTCACTGAATGATATATCATCATTATCATCATCATAATCATAATTACAGTCTATCAAATATCCACTGCAGAATAATCCGTTTTTATTTATTTATATTTAAATGTTATAAGGAAGATGTTACTGTACTGCTATGCCCGTCTCCTGTTTTGTTTCCCTGTGTCGCCTCCTACGTCACCCACGGGATGATTTCGGGGAGTGAATTCTCTTAAACCACCACACGGCTTACATCCTACATCGACATATCTTTTTAATCTAATATATAAAAAATAATGTTTGTATGTTCGTATTTTATGCGCTCCCATACCGTTCATCAGATTTTTGTATGAAGAATGGGCCCACCACAAATTGTGGCTTAACTTAATGAAATACATGTCGATTTATTCGTTATTATCTATAGATAACAATAGTAATTTTATTTTTAAATTATTAACGGGATTATTAAGAAATTCACAATTAAAATATGAATATCACAATAAACTAAAAACAATCTAAAAGCGATTGTTTTCAGTTTTAGTAGTTTTCACCGGTATGACAAGTTAAAATAGTGCAATGGTCAATAATTAATAGTATAAAACAAAGTTGTAGGTACATTCAGCATTTATAGGTACTTTAAGATTGATGGTAAATCCTTTTAGTTCGTTCTTCGTTACACGCACCTTTTTTTCATATTACATTAGCCAGAACACGAATATCAAAACAACTCTTTTTTTTTCAGGTTTCATGATTCCGGTTAGATTTTCAAAAAATCTTTAGGCCTTTTACTATAATAAATTGATATCTTTTTTATGTGTAATCAAATTAAGTTAAAATTTTTAGTGGGCTATAAACGATTGTCTCCTTTAAAACGATATTTCCACAATTATTTTTTCTACGGCAGCAACGCGCCGGGTACCAGCTAGTATAGCATAATTATTAGACTTAATGATAATTTAACATTAAAAATTTGTACAACCGACTTCAATGTAAATTATTAATAATAACTCAAAAACTATTGGTCAGACCTTGATCAAATTTATATGGGACCACACGAGAAGCAAAGAATCATCGAAATCGGTTTAGCTAGAAACCTTCGCGTGTATCTATCTATCCGTCTATATATCAGAATCATTTAATGTAATTTTCATCAACTTTTAGACGCCGATCAACTTGAAAATCTGCTCTCGTATCAAGGGCCGATGACAATACAATAATTTAAAAACTACATCCTAGTGCTCTGATCAGAACCACCAGCACAATTCTCTCTAAAATGATTCGTGATTAATGCGTGTTTTTTACGTTTTCTTAAATTTTAATATTATTTATAAATAAGAATCATTAAAATCGGTTCAAAATTGATGAAGATATGGAGTAACATACATTAAAAAAAAGAACATACAGTCAAATTGTAAACCTGCTACGTTTTTCGAAGTTGGCTAAAAATGTAATAATATTAACAAATCAATAAATAATATTGTAACAGTTACGAGTTTGTGACTTGTTATTGCTTGAACTAGCTGAGAGATAAACTCAACTCCTTATATAACGACTACTAGCTTTTATAAGTTTTGTCGTCTCTCGTACGGAGATTGTTTTGTTAGGAAATTTACGCAATATTGTCAAGTTAAATTTTTAAACTATTTGTACGGAGATTTTGGACTGCCCTCTTCAGTGACTCTAAATCTTTTGGACTCTAAACCTATCTGATAATAGTTTTTACAAGAGTAACATTAGGAATAGAATTTAGGGTCTCTTATAAAAAAGGCTGTTGTGATGATGATGATGAAAAAATTAATATATTTAATAGGATAGATACATACAAGATACGAAAATATGTAGGATAGGATATACGCATTTTTGATCATTACCGAAAATCAGCGTTGTGGTGACACAAATCATACTGAGTAATTAACTTTTTTGGCACGCCTTCTACGTACAAAGCCAAATTTATTAAATTACGTTTTTTGTCTTAAAGTAGTATATTTTTATACATCAATTTTTCTGTGCCAAAATAAGGTGTTTCTTTATTTCTTCCTTTTCATCCTATAGCCTACATACGTCATACAACTGGGCACAGGCATCCTCCCATTTCTGCAAGGGCTGCGCAGCTCCAGTACGTGTTAGGGGACTTCAAATGTCTTAGAAATATTTTTTATTCCTTAGTCATGCAGGTTTCCTCACGATGTTTTCCGTCACCGTTGACCTCGGGGTAAATCAGGACATAAAAGCTATTACGGCTTTGGGTAAATCCAGATAGATAATTAATAGAATCCGGCGTTACTTTGCTGAAATCCATTAACGCCCGAATGCCGAAGCCAAAAGTAGATCTTTTGGCTTCATATAGATGGTGGAATACCATCTCTTATATAACGGGTATTGACAATCAGAAGGGGGCAGCGTCAAAGGTAACATCTGAAATCTACTTTATCAGCCGGTATGAGGGGCACTTCCTACAAAAGGAGACCATGTCTCTGGTGAATAAGGACCTCTCCCGTAGTAGGTACGATCGTTACGCCTTGCAGACAGATTTTCGGTAGTAATTACAGACGTCTCGCAACTTTAAGAAAGTTTTTATGTTTGTATATTAAATTCTTGTACATACATTTTTAACGTGTTAGGGCCACGCTGCAGCTATATTATGGTTGCAGCACGAATGGGTTATCTCGACCAGAGAAGGAAGATGCTCCGACAGAAAACCAATGTTATCGTTACCGTTACAGACTATAGAAAGCCCACTGATGAAAATAGGCCTTCCCTATAGGTGGATATTTGCCATAGTTGCCACGCTTGGCAGACGTGTTGGCAACCGCAGTTTTTTATATTTTTGTTGTTCATAAAGACGCTATACTGGCCATCTCCTGGTTGGCTTCCCTCTGTCACTGCTTACGACATCCACGGGACTTTATTGGGTAGTGGATATTCTTACACCGCCACTACACGGTTTACCAGCAATAAATAGCAGCCTAACGTTGCAGTATTTAGTATGGTAAGTGTAGAGAACCGATAACCCTTTGTACTGCCAACAAGAATGCATTGCCACCAGTACCAGATACCAGTATCAATTCATTCTTGTTACCAGTAAATAAAAAAATGAAGTAAATCTGAGTCCTTAGGTGTGACAACGCATCTACATTTTGATTGATTTAGATAAATACATATATAGATATCTATGAACCACAGCGGTCACTAACCATCAGGTGGACTGTGTGCCCATTTGTTGTCCGTATTCTATAAAAAAATTGTTACACCTAATTTAATATTTTAAACTTTTCGACTGTATTATTTAATGTTAAATATCAAATTTAAATCATACCAATGTAATCTTGTGTTGACAGTACAGTGTAGCTGAAGTTTGGTTTTAAACTTGATCTATCCTGTTTCACGGTTGACTGGCGGTGCAAAGTTATCCGAGACCTTACGCTGAGGGTCACGAAATTACACAAATTCAACCAAAATCTTGGTTGTGGCATTCGCAACTTTGCTGTGAACTCCATACAAAGTACGTATAGAATTTTAGTAAAAAATATATTATTTTTTAAATTATATTTTACTTTATAATCTTTATTTGAGTGTTAAAAATTTATTAAGTTTTAGAAATAAAATGAAATACACTTCGCGAAATTACTGAATAGATGCATTGACTGACGATTTTATATCGATTGTTGACACATATGTTTTATAGAAGAGAACTTATTTTGCAAACCAAAGTAACGATACCAAATCGATCACTTATCCCCATCGAGTGATGATGCTAAAAATGAAAGTCTCTCAAAGAAATATCCTTAGATCACACACTCAAATGTAGTTTAGGATCATATTTGTTATCTTCTTCTTTCGTCTTTAAATCCTATCTATGGGCCTTTCCAATTATCAGGAAGAATTGTCTTAATCGTCACGCTTGAACCAGATTTACAGACCAGGTCTCCAACCTTAGGTAACTGTCGCCAGTCTGAGTATTTTATATCAGTCATACACATGATGGTTACACCGCCATCTATCGGAAACAATAAGATCTTTCTGGAATTACTTTACAATCATCTCTTACGATTCCCATGGGATGCATTATACACTAAACACGCGTTAACACAGCCTGTATTCAGCTTCCACATTTAATTCTGCCTTTTGGTTTTGCATTGATCATTATTTTACTAGCGCTTGCCTCTGACTGAGAAAGAAAAATATACATAACATTACGAACATTTTAGGTGAGGTGGGAACACGCACTTGATGGAATAGATACATGATGTCCTCCAGACCCAATTTCCGTCACAGTGGTCAGGCTTAACGGATATCCATTTGAAAGCTGGTGCTTCTCATGTGGTCCCATATAAATTTGATCAAGATCTGACAAGTAGTCTTTGAGTTATTCCTAATAATGCGTATTTAATTGACTTCGACTTCATAGATGATGTTCTCTTTTAATTTGTGTTGAAGTTGGATGCATTTTTTTCTTCTTATACCTCTTGTTTTAAATATTTTTTACATAAAAATACAGTCGGTTGTTTCTTATATTACTTTCGCCTAACTACAGGGCAGTTTGTTGGCGAATACATCACCCACTTACATTCTATGTACCTACTGTAATTAATATCTTAAACTTTGATTTAAACTTAAAATAGAAAAATTAAATTTTAACGTAATATAGTAGTGTTCTTTACATACTTCATTATCATTAAACTAATTAATAATTACACATAGAAATATTAATTAAAACTATTTTTTTAGATAATATTAACAATAATTACACGTCTAATTATCCAGTAACCACACTTTCAACTACCTTTTAAATATTTCTTTATTACCACATTCGTCGTCAGAAAATATCTCATTAAAAAACGTGCTACTAGATAGTTTATCGTCCTTGTTGGTTCGACGCGCCAAACTATTCAGCGGTATCAAAATTTCATGAAAATGAACCTCAGATATCACTCGCTTAGCAGGTTCTACCGTATGCACGTCAAAACGTCAGTACCTAACTTTACTACTTACTGCGATACCAGCCGAGAATGTTTCCGAAGTCAGCAGAAACCACAGTGCAAAGCAGAGATTGATGAGCATGAAAGACGTGGAACTGCGGTTGAAGAATTGATGGAAAGTGCTAAGTATGTTAAAAATTCATTTCTTAGATTTTTTTAAAACGTGGTTCCCCACACTGAGATATTCTCTTTTATCATAGAGTCATAAATTAAGTTTTTTTTATAGAATAAGGGTGACAAACGAGCACACAGTCCACCTGATGGTAAGTGGTTGCTGTGGCCCATAGACATCTACATCTATCTTCGTTTGTGAATTTAAATGCAGATGCGTTGTCAGCCGTGTGATGACCAAGATAGAATGCCTCTTTTCCAGTAAAAAGGGTCTCCGGTTCTCTACACTCACCATACGAAACACAGCAGCATTAAGCTGCTATTTTACGCTGGTATTCTGTGAAAATATGGGGTAGGGAATATTTACCGCCGCCACTTCACGGTTTCTCAAGATCCCCGTCTGATACTAATACGTGTTCCTAACGTGTGTTCCTGATGAGTGAGAATCGATCCCGTTGCATTACAAACAAAAGTTAATTCAAGCGATTATACCTTGCATAGTAAAGCAAAATTGCTAGACTTAACCTTGCATAGTTGTTTTCATATAACTGCGAAATATTTCGTTAGTAAATAACTGAAATATTCTAAGTAAAAAACTAGCTGCAACTGGAACCAAGTTGCTTTAAGTCGTTAATTACCAGCATCTGCCGTTTTCATGCCATTTATCAATGTCACTACGTCACGTGATTTCTGTTAATCTCCCATTCGCTAAATACTTCAAGTTGCAGAGTTGAAACCGTTACAAGGAGTTATAATTCATACTATACTATAGACAACATCAATTTTCATCTCTTTACAAAATAACTAAAAAAAAATAGGTTAAATATAACTTTTACACAGACGAGCCACTCTGCAGCTATTTTATATAATATATACAGAATGAATGAGTCGCCTCGGCTGGGGTAGGGCCATGCTTTCAAAATATATCAGTGAAACGACAAAAAATGCTGCTATGTTCCGTTTGGTGAGTGTAGAGAACCGGAGACCCTTTTGACTAGTACTGAGATATTCCGTCTGGCTCTACTACGTGTATGTATAATATTAACCACTCAAGCCATTAATCACCACCAACTTAGTCAAACCAATGGTCAAGCCAAAGAGTATAGTAGGTCAGGCCAAAGACAAAAAATCATTTTTTTAAATGAAGGTAAATATAACTTAGAGTCATTACTATGTTCTTATCCAAAAATAAAAAAATATCAACAATTAAAATATCGCATTATTTGTATGAAGGTCAAGTGAGCGCTAGAGAAACGACGATTGCAAGACGTTGTCCATAAATAAAATGATTTGAGAAGTTATCAATTACCGTGCAGTGGCGGTGTATGAATATCCATACTATCCCGAGGCAACTAGACTTACACCTTTATGATTATGACTTAGCGATACGCGCGCACTATACCTTGCTTTTTTTTTACACTAAGTTCTGAACACTCTTATCTATTGTTTTTAAGGGGTCCCTTCTATATTATTATACTCTTTGGCGGTGTCAATAACTTTGACAAGTAGATAACCATACGGATTTGTCGGAACTTTAGAGGTTAATAAGTTTTTAACCACTTTACACAAATCCAATGTAGTGATAAATTTCACATTTTTACGCCAAGAGTATACAAATAAAAAGCGTATGTATCGACAATTGTGTGTACTATTCTAAATAAATCAATCAATTCTTGTATATAGTGTATATTATCATCATTATAGTCCATCACTATTGCACTACTGATCATGGACCTGCCCCAACGAATGACACAAGGCACGGTACTAAGCCACCTGCATCCATCAACTTAAGGGTGCGTTTGCAAATAGGGCGAAATTATGCTGTTTTTCGGTACATTTTGTGACAAAACTAAACCAAATCAAACATAGCTAATTGCTACTACGTATAGAATGGTTCTTCATCTTCAATAGGTGGTGACTTTTTTGTTGAAAATAATAGTTTTTTATATTGTAAATACGATCTTCCCTAGCCATTTTCTACAAAATTAACGATATCGGCTCATGTTTAGGTACATTTTGTTCTATTATCAACATATATTAAGATTTCTAAAAATACTATAAGTAGGCAGACATATTCAATAAAAAATAGTGGTGATTACTTTTTATCAAAATGTCACAAATAGTCGTAAAAAAAATAAAAACTGATGCTTATTTTTTCACATATTTTGCTAATACGGATGAATCATAATGAATTGCAATAAGGGTTATTTTATTTTTGATGCCTGTTTTGATTTATTGTACAAAAATTTCGATGAAACCTCAGTCCGCGCCACAGAGTACCTTTATAGTCCGCGCTCGGTCGCCGTCATGAGTGGAAACTGTGTCGCCTGCCTGATTGCAGCAGCAGAAAAAGATCGCTGTATATACACAAAACATTCGAATTTGATACATAGGTACTTGACAAGGCGAAATAATATTATTATTTTTATAATCACACATTTTTGTTATAATATTTTGTTTCGTTGAAAGTAAGGGATTTATATATATAAATAATTATATAAATGCTATTCGTCTTGGACTTTATGGAGTGATCTGAAGGTGTTCATCGGTGACTGCTACTGGAACCCTAGTCGAGTAGAACTAGATGTGCCGAGTTTGGGCTCGTTTTGTTAGTTATGATGAGACTTTACCGGACTTGATGGAGAGAACTGATGGTGTACTTCGGTGACCATTACTGAACTCCTGGACGAGTAGAACTAGGTGTGCCAAGTTTGGGCTCGTTTTGTTAGTTATGATGAGACTTTACCTCCGGACTTGATGGAGAGACCTGATGGTACTTCGGTGACCATTACTGGAACTCCTGGACGAGTAGAACTAGATGCCAAGTTTGGGCTCGTTTTGTTAGTTATGATGAGACTACCTCCGGACTTGATGGAGACCTGATGGTGTACTTCGGTGACCATTACTGAAACTCCTGACGAGTAGAACAGGTGTGTGTAGTTTGGGCTCGTTTTGTGTTAGTTATGATGAGACTTTACCTCCGGACTTGATGGAGAGAACTGATGGTGTACTGGTGACCATTACTGAACTCCTGGACGAGTAGACTAGGTGTGCCAAGTTTGGGCTCGTTTGTGGTTATGATGAACTTCCTCGAGGGCTCTGGGAAAGACCTGATGGTGTACTGGTGACCATTACTGAAACTCCTGGACGAGTAGAACTAGGTGTGCCATGTTTGGGCTCGTTTTGTTAGTTATGATGAGACTTTACCTCGGACTTGATGGAGAGACATGATGGTGTACTTCGGTGACCATTACTGGAACTCCTGGACGAGTAGAACTAGGTGTGCCAAGTTTGGGCTCATTTTGTTAGTTATGATGAGACTTTACCTCCGGACTTGATGGAGAGACCTGATGGTGTACTTCGGTGACCATTACTGAAACTCCTGGACGAGTAGGACTAAATTGTGCCAAGTTTGGGCTCGTTTTGTTAGTTATGATGAGACTTTACCTCCGGACTTGATGAAGAGACCTGATGGTGTACTTCGGTGACCATTACTGAAACTCCTGGACGAGGGAACTAGGTGTGCCAAGTTTGGGCTCAGTTTTGTTAGTTATGATGTGACTTTACCTCAGGACTTGATGGAGAGACCTGATGGTGTACTTCAGTGACCATTACTGGAACTCCTGGACAGTAGAACTAGATGTGCCAAGTTTGGGCTCGTTTTGTTAGTTATGATGAGACTTTACCTCCGGACTTGATGGAGAGACCTGATGGTGTACTTCGGTGACCATTACTGAAACTCCTGGACGAGTAGAACTAGATGTGCCAAGTTTGGGCTCGTTTTGTTAGTTATGATGAGACTTTACCTCCGGACTTGATGGAGAGACCTGATGGTGTACCGGTGACCATTACTGTTCCTGGACGTAGAACTAGATGCCAAGTTTGGGCTCGTTTTGTTAGTTATGATGAGACTTTACCTCCGGACTTGATGGAAAGACCTGATGGTGTACTTCGTGACCATTACTGGAACTCCTGGACGAGTAGAACTAGGTGTGTCTGTCACCCATCAAGTCCGGGGTAAGTTCTTATTATAACTAACAAAACGAGCCCAAACTCGGCACACATAGTTCTACTCGTCCAGGAATTCCAGCAGTAGTCACCGAAGTACACCATCAAGTCTCCATCAAGCCTGGAGGTTAGGTATCATAATAACTAAGAAAACGAGCCCAAACTCGGCACACCAAGTTCTACTCGTCCAGAATTCCAGCAGTAGTCACCGAAGTACACCATCAATCTCTCCATCAAGCCTGGACGTTAGGTCTCATAATAACTAACAAAACGAGCCCAAACTCATAATAACCTAGTTCTACTCGTCCAGGAATTCCAGCAGTAGTATCCGAAGTACACTATCAGGTCACTCTATCAAGTCCGGAGGTAAGCTCTCATCATGACTAACAAAACGAGCCCAAACTCGGCACACTTAGTTCTACTCGTCAAGGAATTCCAGCAGTAGTATCCGAAGTACACCATCAGGTCAATCTATCAAGTTCGGAGGTAAGCTCTCATCATGACTAACAAAACGAGCCCAAGCTCGGCACACCTAGTTCTACTCGTCCAGGAATTCCAGCAGTAGTCACCGAAGTACACCATCAGGTCACTCTCATCAAGTCCAGAGGTAAGCTCATCATGACTAACAAAACGAGCCCAAACTCGGCACACCTAGTTCTACTCGTCCAGGAATTCCAGCAGTAGTCACCGAAGTACACCATCAGATCACTCTATCAAGTCCGGAGGTAAGCTCTCATCATGACTAACAAAACGAGCCTAAACTCGGCACACCTTGTACTACTCGTCGAGGAGTTCCAGTAGCTGTCACAGAAGTATACCTTCAAGTCACTTCACCAAGTCCGAAGCTAAAGTCTTATCATAACTAACAAAACCAGCCCAAAGTCCACAGCCACCATTTCACTGCTAGTAGTGGGCTTCTAGTGCCTAGCAGTCTCTGGAGCAGCTATTCGTATTTCGTGTGTAATATATTTTTGTAGGTATAAGAAATGAGAAAAAAAATCAATCTTTCAAATTACTGAGACTTTACCTCAGGACTTGATGGAGAGACCTGATGGTGTACTTCGGTGACCATTACTGGAACTCCTGGACGAGTAGAACTAGATGTGCCAAGTTTGGGCTCGTTTTGTTAGTTATGATGAGACTTTACATCCGGACTTGATGGAAAGACCTGATGTGTACTTCGCGACCATTACTGGAACTCCTGGACGAGTAGAACTAGGTGTGTCTGTCACTCCATCAAGTCCGGGGGTAAGTTCTTATCATAACTAACAAAACGAGCCCAAACTCGGCACACATAGTTCTACTCGTCCAGGAGTTCCAGCAGTAAGCACCTAAGTACACCATCAAGTCTCTCCATCAAGCCTGGAGGTTAGGTATCATAATAACTAAGAAAACGAGCCCAAACTCGGCACACCAAGTTCTACTCGTCCAGGAATTCCAGCAGTAGTCACCGAAGTACACCATCAAGTCTCTCCATCAAGCCTGGACGTTAGGTCTCATAATAACTAACAAAACGAGCCCAAACTCGGCACACCTAGTTCTACTCGTCCAGGAATTCCAGCAGTTGTCACCGAAGTACACCATCAGGTCACTCTATCAAGTCCGGAGGTAAGCTCATCATGACTAACAAAACGAGCCCAAACTCGGCACACCTAGTTCTACTCGTCCAGGAATTCCAGCAGTAGTCACCGAAGTACACCATCAGGTAACTCTATCAAGTCCGGAGGTAAGCTCTCATCATGACTAACAAAACGAGCCCAAACTCGGCACACCTAGTTCTACTCGTCCAGGAATTCCAGCAGTAGTCACCGAAGTACACCATCAGGTCACTGGGCCTAAACTCGGCACACCTTGTACTACTCGTCGAGGAGTTCCAGTAGCTGTCACAGAAGTATACCTTCAAGTCACTTCACCAAGTCCGAAGCTAAAGTCTTATCATAACTAACAAAACCAGCCCAAAGTCCACAGCCACCATCTCACTGCTAGTAGTGGGCTTCTAGTGCCTAGCAGTCTCTGGAGCAGCTATTCGTATTTCGTGTGTAATATATTTTTGTAGGTATAAGAAATGAGAAAAAAAATCAATCTTTCAAATAATTATCAAAATGTTTTTACTTGATTACGATTCCCACACCCGCAGCTAACCGTGCGTACACTTGTGTGCGTGACCCGTGTCAATGTAATAGTTCGATTCTATACCTATCAATTTCGCAAACGCGTCCTTAATACACTTATCATGTTGTCGTTCCATCTAGTAGGGTACCGCTCTAGAGTTCGCTTACCTGTACGAATCTGCAACTCGAGAGCCTTTCTTCCCCATTGGTTGTTGGTTCTTCGAGCTATGTGGCCGACCCAGTGCCACTTCAGCTTTTTGTTCCGTTGAGCTCATTGAGTTACAATACCTATAGAGTCACAAACAGACAAATAAATGTCCGCGCCAAACTCGGCGCACGCTGCGAAGTGCGCAGAGTTTTTGTTTAGTTGTGGCATGACCAATCCTCGTACAACGTCCGCGATGCCAAAGTGTTCGGTGATTTCCTGCCCAAATAACAGCAGACACGTGCGAAAAAAGGATGGTGTTTCATATTTTAGGTAAGTATCATACCAAATTTACGTATTTATGTATCCACAGTGCATGTTTTCATTTAAATTTCAATAATTTTCATTTTATTAGCAACTAAAACACTCTACCATGACCGCGCGGCGCCGCGATAACGTTTCTCTTTCACACGTTAGACAAATATGCAAGAGTAAAAGAGAAACAAATAGTCACGCGTACGAGAGTGACTCGCAAATTATGTTCTAACGGTTCTATGGAGTGGATTGATACAATAAATATTTTTACAGATTTTAAACTTAATGTACTAATATTACAATGTTGTTAAATGTTTTATTTTTTAGTTTTCCGTACAAAATGTAGGTCGAAAGAGTTTTATTATTTTAAAGTATAATTAAAATATGTTTTTTTTTTGTTTTTAGTTTTATTATTTTTTATATGTTTTTTTTTTGTTTTTAGTTTTATGTTATAATTTAGGGTATAAGCTATTTACATTTTCATCCGAATCCGTCGATCTGTTAGAGCACGAACAAAATACAAACATACACACTAAAACGTACATACCCTTCATAATATTAGTGTGACTAGCTGACTCGCCCCGACTCCACCCAGTTGAATAATATAATTATGTCCATCCTAAATTCTAAATGTCCATTCTAAAGTAGTAATTAATACTTAGCATTTTAGTACCTAATTCACAAACCTTAGTGGTTTACTAGTGCTATTAATACTATTAATTATTACACCAATTTTTTTTTCATTTACTTATCATATAAAAAATCTTATAAAATGTGTTATGATTTTTTAATATGATAAGTAAATTAAAAAGAAATTGTGTAATAATTTTGAAATCAGTTGTTTAGTTCTCCTAGGTACATATAAACTCACAAACTCATATTTCACAATTATTATAAACTCCTAATAATATTAGTATAAATAGCGTCTCCACTGATGCCTTGTTCCCTGCTCGTACGCAAGCCCTTGAGTGAATGATGATGACATTGCATACGAGCGACTTTGAACATTATACAAGCAGGTTAACGTCTAAATTCGAGCAATGTCATTTTGAACTATATAATATCAAAATATATAGTATATGGAACGGCGCTCGGACATTTTTGAGTATTGTCAGTTAGAGATTGTGACTTATAGGTATTGTAACTCAATGGTTGAGCTACGTCGATTCTGGTTCTAACGCGGATCTCCAAGTAAAACCCCTTCATAGCTCGCTGAGTGACCTTGAGGTTCCTAATACGGCCAGCAGTGAGGAACCACGTCTCGAATCCTTATGTTTTCACTAGCAACATACACTGGTTGTATGTGAAGAGAAAATGTGTCGTAATTCTGCGAACTGTCGAAGTTGCATTTACATATTCGGATAATTTGTCCTTCGATACATTTTTTTATATAGTAATTGGTTTCTCGGAAACAGTTCTAATGATTTGGACGAAATTTTGTATTTACATATTTTTTTGTTTTCCAAGGTTTATGTTAGGTAAGTATTTATGTAGGTGTATAGAAAACATATAATATAATAAGTTAGGTGTTATCCCTAAAACCATTTTGATGTTTTCTAATTCCTAATATGGCTCGGCCATCCAAGTACTATATCATAAATGAGAATACATCTTAAATACACATCTATAAACAAAAATCTTTTAATTTAAATGTTTACTTAGTTAATTTTTAAGTTCAATAATTACAATCGTGTCTACGAAGTAACACTGACCACATTTTCCAGAGAAAGTGCAACGTAGATTAGTTCGAGGTTTCGCTTTAAGTTTGCCAAACTTGGCAACTATCAAAGCCGACTCGCTCTAATTGAGAATCGGAAGACTGAGCATAGTAATATATTTGATCTCTGAATTGAATTGCAAATTCACTTACTTTTTTATTTAAGTGTGTATTTTTACTTTGACGGTAGTTTAAAGATTAAAAAAGAAACAAAGAAAATTAAAAAAAAATTTAATTGCAAGCGGGTTGAAAACCGCAGTTTTTTTTTTAATTTAGAAGTTATCAAGACGATGTTGCGGCCCTCCTGGTTTAGTTTCCCTCTGTATCCTCTTACGACACCCACGAGATGATATGAAGTAGTGGATGTTCTTACATCGCCGCTACACTGTTTTTTCTTTTTCTTTGTTTAAGAAATCCTCTTATCATCAATTATTCAGATTTATTCCAACTGCTAATTTCTAACATTAAACACTGTAATATACTTAATAGAATCACGTAGTTGCTTAGCGGAAATCCATTATATTAATGACGTTAAAACCATATACGCGGTAGAGTCATCCTGCAGCTATATTAGCAGTATTACAACTATACTGCATGAATGGATCGACTCGCAAATCGCAAAAAAAAACTGACAAAAAGGTGATAGAACTATTACCTATGGCCCCGTCTGCGTAGGTTTCAGCTATTAAAGCCAGCGAATGCATTTCATCCTAATGACACATCACCATTTCATAATTATGACAGTCAAAACAAGAAATGAAGTACGATGGCAGTATGTTAGGAAATATAAGAGTTCCAAGACAAAAGCTTTGACTAGATGATGAATTAACTGGAGTACGAAAAGGAAACACAAACACAGACAGTGGAATGAATATGATGATCGAGAGAGGAGCAAAAAAACTCAAATCGGTATTTCCAGTAACGGAGAGTACCGGCGATTAAACAGTATAATGTAGTTAAAAAAAAGTACCACTGCGTTTCTTTCTGGTTCTTCCCAGGACAGAGATTTTTTCCAAACCGGTGGTAAAATAAAAATAAAATACTTTGAATAAGTTTTCTTGTAATCTATATTGAATAAAAATGATTCTATTCCATTCTATTCTATATATAGCAGAATGGATGTGAGTATGCGAAGATGAATCGTAGCCAGTTGATACTTCGAAATTCTGAAATATAATCAATATTTAATGAGCCCTAATATGAATCGTAAGCAACATTTTTGAATTTTCTCAAGTTTATTTAACTGCGCTTCGGTAACGTTAAGAAAGAAAATAACGGCATACTTAAAGATAGACAGAGGAATGGACTGAGCAAACAAAACTTTAGTGGCAGTAGGTAGAAAATTTCGAAGACACACTCTCTAGTGTAGTTTAGTGCTGCAAATATTTCCCTTAGTTCATTTACTTTCGAATGCGAATTCCAAGTCGAATATGAGTAAATAATATATTTCTAGATTCTCTATTTTAAGATTAAAAGCGATGTGAGTGCCATTGATATAATTTCAAATAATATAATATAAATGACCGAAACATTCATCTTAAATTTATCAAAAAACATTGAATAATTATGAAACATGAAATAATATTGTTGAAGAAAAACGTACAAAGAGAAAAAGGCCAAAGGAAAGTTATCTTGTAGTCTCTTTGATAAAGGCACATTTATTGTTTCCAATTTTATACTTTATAATACAATTATGAAAGGAAAGAAGACTTAAAGAAATAAACTTAGAGGATTTCTTTTATTTCTTTTGATAAAAATATACATATTCGTAAAATTAGGAGAAGCAAAATCAGATGGGCACTTACCTCAATACTTTGGCTTTTTCAACCTCATCAACGTTATTAAATTATACGGTTAATATTCCGGATAAACCCAATATTTGATTTTTTGACGGAAATAAATTGTTGTTTTTTCTGCTTCTGTCTTCACTCTGCTTTAGCGTAATGACATTAACTATTGTAGAAAGTCAACATGGATAGCCGTAGTTTAGTTGCCTGAACTAAAATTGGCCATGAAGAATCGGTATCTAAATTGTTATTCGACTGAAAGCAATTTTTTTATGCCTGCGTTAAACTAATTTATTAACGAAGTATTGGCCAGATCCCCACTCGATAGAGTGACGATCTGGTAAGAGATACACGAAGTTGATAGATACAGGTCGCTAAGGACCGTGATTTGTGGCATTCGTTGGGAAAATCTATGTCCAGCAATGAACTTGTGAAGAGCGGTAATGATAGTGATGATGATGATGATGAAGAATGACAAACGAGTACACAGTCTACATGATAGTAAGTAGATGCTATCGCCCGCAGACAACATATATCCTTGATTAAGAATCAATAATGCTGTTGTCCTAAAAGCTGGAATAAAATACGTATAAAAAACCATGCATTTTGTTTACGTAGTAGAGCCACATTGCAGCTATATTATGGTTGTAGCACGATGGTTCAACTAGACCGGGGTAAGACCACGCTCTCACAGAATACCAGCGTAAAATAGCATATTAATGCTGCTGAGTTTCGTATGGTGAGTAGAGAACCGGAGACCCTTTTTACTTGTAAACGAGGCATTCCATCGTAGTCCTCAGGGGTGACAACGCATCTTCATTTTGATACTTAATCGAGGATAAATGAAAATATCTAAAGGGCACAGCATCCACTTGCCACCAGGTGAACTGTGTGCTGGTTTGTTTCATTCTATAAAAATACCAAAAAAGGGGATTTTGGCGGGAACTTGACGACGGATTAAAACTAAATAAATAGACAACTCTTAATTTTTCGAGTAAAGAAATTAAAATTTCGTTTGTCAAAAATAAAGATAATAAGTAATGTTTCTATATGTAATTTTTTAGTTGAAAATAGCTGTTACTACATTAATTCTTTCTGTACTGCTAGTCAAAGGTTTGTATGTGAAAGTGGTGCGCTTTTGTGTACATAACAAGTAAGAATTCGCGCTATGAGTATTTTGCTCACGCAACTTTAGGCACATGTTATTTTTTTGGAAAACATACAAAGAGGTCTTATTTGTTCAGTAGCTGAGTTTTATATAACGTTACCATCCCGCGGGAATTATTGTTTTCAATTTAGCGCGCTTCAATGCTTCAAGGAGTGGTTTAAGCGGTCGGTTACCACCGTGCGCAATTTGCTCTTCGTACGAGTATTAAAGCAAATATTATATCTTGTGGGTTGTTATTTGCAAATATAATTTGACGGCTCCGTGGCGCAGTGGCTTAGCAATGAGTTACGGCGCAGAGTTACCCGCGGGTTCGTATCCCGCACGGGTTAAATCTTTGTATTTGTGGCCTACAAGTAATTGTTCCGAGTCCGAAATAAAAAATATAGTAAAATAAGTATTATTTGATTTTTTAATAACTTCCTTTCTTTTTGCCTTTATGATTCAAATTTTGTAAACAGTCTTTGAAGCAATTGCTGACATTTGATTGAACTGTAATTTGACATACCTACGAAAATGCAACAATATGATACCAAGAAGCTGATCTGGAACAGAAGATAGGCAACCTGATCTTTCCGATAACAATTCAAAATTATAAAAACACTGCAGTTGCCTACTACGCCTGCCAAACGTGGCAACTACGGCAACATCCTATGAGGGATGCCTATACAATCTATGGGGGGAGGCCTATGTTCAGCAGTGGGTTTTATAGGCTGTAATGGAGCTGATCTAAAGAAAGACCTGGATACTGCCCTTACCAAAGACTTTAAAACCTTGTTTTTAAATAGATTTTATATTTAATTAAGTATATTTATATGAATAAGCGTTAAAAATGAAATTTTAGCGTGGTTGCTAGAAGATGACAGAAAATGTTAAGGACCCAATTTAGTAATTTTATATTGATGATGTTAAATGCGACCGAGCCAGTGACTAAAGCAACCACTGCTCCTTCACCGAATCGTCATCGGAGTGTGAGGTAGAGGTTTCCTTGGACAAAATTACTTCACTATATTACTTGACAATGAGCATCTTCATCATCCCAAAGTCATAATTTAATATAGGTAGAGCTCGCATATACGAGGGTTCCTTGTAAGTTTGATTTATGTAAATAAAAAAAAGAATTATGCAAGTGTGCTTAACAAGATTGCCTACTTTAACTTTCAATAATTGGTATTATAATGAAACAATATAGGTGGTTTTATGATTTTAAAAAAATCATGTTATTATAATATTAGTGTTTTATTGCAAAAGTTAACTTCTAAAAAGTAATTTCACATTCTAAAGTCGGGGCTTTGCATTTCATTACAACTTAACTTCCCGTGTAGTGGCGGGTAAGAATACCCACTACCCCATATCTTCCCGTGGGTGTCGTAAGAGGCGACAAAGGGAAACTGATACAGAAGATGGGCAGCAGCATCTTTCTGATAAAAGCCAAAAAACAAAAAAAACTGCGGTTGCCAACCCGCTCGCCAAGCGTGGCAACTATGGCAATATACCCCCCATGAGCGACGATACAAATAAACGGCCCCCAGTCCCCGGCGGCCCCGCTATTCCTGGCTACATGGTAACGGCGGGGCAGGGGTGCTAAGAATCTCCGGTGGAGGTTCGGCTGCCACCACGACGACTCGACCTGGCAACATATAACGCACGCACCCTGAGGACTGACGAGAAGATCCTGGAGCTGGAAGAAGAGATAGATAAGTTACGCTGGAATATAATATGACTATCCGAGGTCCGAAGAGAGGGGGAGGACACGGTAATCCTCGAATCCGGCAACTTATTCTATCACCGGGAGGGCGACCATCTGTCCCAAGGAGGTGTCGGATTTATCGTCCACAAGTCTCTCGTTGAAAACGTTGTAAAGATCGAGAGTGTGTCGACGAGAGTTGCGTACCTTATACTCAGAATCACCAAACGGTATTCGCTGAAGGTCATACAGGTTTACGCACCAACCTCGGCACACTCCGATGAGGAGGTGGAGGAAATGTATGAGGATATCTCAAGAGCAATGCATTCCTCCAAAACCCACTATACGGTGTTAATGGGAGACTTCAACGCAAAACTAGGCACAAGAGAGAGCGGTGAGCTGAAAGTAGGGAAATTCACAATAGGGCAACGGAACCCAAGGGGCCAGCAGCTGGCCGACTTTATGGAGAAAGAGGGACTCTTTATGATGAACTCTTTCTTCCAAAAGCGGCCCCACAGAAAGTTGACCTGGTCGAGCCCCGACGGTTCGACAAAAAATGAGATTGACTTCATTATCACGACCAGACGACAACTGTTTAGTGATGTCTCAGTGATCGCGAGGGTGAAAACTGGCAGCGATCACCGAATGGTGAGAGACACACTGAACCTAAACGTTAAGTTGGAGAGGTCACGTCCAATGAAGTCAACGCTCCGTCCCCCTCGTGCTCTAATCCAAAGTCCCGAAAACTTTCAGCTCGAGTTATAAAATCGTTTTCAGTGCCTAGAAGTTTGCAATGAAGTGGACGATATGAAAGACAAGCTTGTGGAAACTGTCCATGCGGTCGGAGCTAAGTTCTGTAAGACCCGTCGCAGAAGAACACAAAAACTCTCCGATCACACTCTTAATCTCATAGTTGTTAGACTGGAGTTGAAGCTGCAGTCTTCAGCAGATTTGACAGCATACAGGCAACTGAACAGACAGATCTCCAAATGCATGCGGCGGGACTTGCGCAATTTCAATACAGCTCGTATTGAAGAAGCGATCGAGCGGAACCAGGGCTCCAAAGTCTTTGCCAGAGATCTGTCTGCCAGAAAGAGCCAACTGTCGAAGCTAAAGACCGATTGTGGCAGCATCGTTTCTGGGACACCTGAGATTTTGAGTGAGATTGAGAGGTTCTATGTACACGTCATCGTTGGAGCCACACGCAAGTGTGAGTAACGATCCAAGAGCAAGTCTTATCCGACACTATTCCGATGATATCCCGGACGTCAATCTGAGCGAGATTAGAATGGCCTCCAGCACCTTAAAACGGCAAGGCCCCAGGCGAGATGGAATTACAGCGGAGCTTCTGAAAGCGGGTGGAAACCGGTACTTGAAGTCCTTCAGAAGTTTTTAATTCCGTCCTCCATGGTGGCATTACACCGGAGGCGTGGAGCAGAAGTGCGGTGGTCTTGTTCTTCAAGAAAGGCGACAACGCTCTTTGAAGAACTACAGACCGATTTCCTTCTGAGCCGCGTCTACGTGCTGTTTTCGAGAGTCATTACGAATCGTCTCGCATGCAGACTCGACGACTTCCAGCCTCCCGAACAAGCCGGTTTCCGAAAGGCTTTAGCACCATAGACCACATACCCTTCGGCAAATTGTACAGAAGACAGACGAGTACAATCTGCCACTTTGCCTGCGTATGTGGACTATGAGAAAGCCTTTGATTCCGTCGAAATTTGGGCGGTGCTGCAGTCCCTTCAGCGGTGATAAATGAACTGTCGGTATATCGAGGTGCTGAAGTGTTTGTACAGTAGGGCTACGATGGCTATCCGAGTACAGAACCAGCGTACGAAACCTATCCAACTGCAGAGAGGTGTAAGACAGAGTGACGTAATATCCCCGAAACTCTTCACCGCTGCATTTTAAGACGTTTTCAAGCTACTGGACTGGAAAAGATACGGTATTAACATCAATGGCGAGTACACCACTCACCTTCGATTTGCCGACGATATAGTCCTTATGGCAGAATCGCTGGAGGACCTAAGCACTATGCTCAATGACCTCAATAGTGTCTCCCAACGGTTAGGTCTCAAGATGAACAAGGACAAAACAAAAATCATGTTTAATGTCCATGTCACATCTATGCCGGTAGTTTTTGGGAGCACTAAGCTCGAAGTTGTTGACGAATATGTTTACCTGGGACAAATAGTCCGACTAGGTAAGTCCAACTTTGACCGAGAGGTCAATCGACGGATTCAACTCGGCTGGGCAGCGTTCGGGAGATTACGACCCATCTTCTCGTCAGGCATACCTCAAAACCTCAAAACTAAATTGTACAACCAGTGCGTGTTGCCAGTGATGACATATGGAACTGAGACGTGGTCCTTCACTGCTGGCCGTATGAGGAAACTTAAGGTCGCTCAGCGAGTTATGGAGAGGGCTATGTCGGGGTTTCTGCGTGATAAACTTAGAAATGAGGATATCCGCAGTAGAACCAGAGTAACCGACATAGCCCAAAGGATTAGTAAGCTGAAGTGGCAATGGGCCGGCCATATAGCTCGAAGAACCGACAACCGATGGGGAAGAAAGTTTCTCGAGTGGCAGCCTCGTACCGGCAGGCGAGTGTAGGGCGTCCCCACTAGATGGAGTGACGACCTGGTAAGACATGCAGGAAGTCAATGGATGGTGTGGCTCGGGACCGTGCTTGTGGCATTCTGTGGCGAGGCCTATGTTCAGCAGTGGATTTATGATCAGAGATCAGATTATGTTCAGAGTTTCAGCACTTGTGAAGGGCTGTAATGATGATGATGATGATAACTTTAACGAAATATAAAGTTTTATATATATATATATATATATATATATATATATATATATATATACATCAATCATAATAATTATCTAAATCGCTTCACAATTGACAAAGATATCGCGTATCAAAATAACATACATTTGAATTGTAAAATTCTCCTTTTAAAAACGGCAATGAATAAATAGGATAATGCAATCTAGGTATAGATTTCAGTGCATTATGAACTGCCATTTAAGTGGGAGCAAAACGCTGTTTAAGCAAGCATTCGCGTAACATTTGAGGGTGCGATTTGTCTCGATGAAACAAATACTTCAAGGATGATGTAAACGTAAGATCTTTTTTACCGGTTCATAAAAGTTCGCTGTTGCTTTATAATCTGTTGTAAAAGTTTCTCTATAGATTTACTGTGTATACTCAGATTAACAAAGAAAGAAAGACAGCGATACATACAGATATCAAGTGATGCAAAAACCAAGCTAAAACATGTACGACTTATAAGAACACACATTCACGCACATATATGTATAGTTCATAGACATAGATAGATTATACTGCCGTAATAGTTCATAGACCTAAAATATACTGGCGTATAAGTCTATGGTATAGTTCATAGACTTAGATAATACCTATCCTAAGTCTATGGTTGCGAGCGTGCCGTCGCTAAACATACCCACTTTTGATTTCACGCACACTTTGACACATATACAGATACGTGTTTACCATAAGTAAAGTCTGCTCGACTTCATATTTGCAGTAACTATATCTCAAATAATTTGCAAACAAAAATATGGTTTCATGTGCATATGTGTGCGTCCAGCTGTGAACTTTTAAGGGCTGATATAGAAAGAAAAAAGAAAGATGTATCCGTGAGTGCGTGTCAAAAAGATGAGCATAGTTTCGGCATCACTTGTAATGTACACTGCGTTCTGTCTATTTTTCTTTGATTATATGAGTGTGAATCAAAGTATTGTTTAACAAAATATTATTTTTATACAAGTGGTAAAATTAAAAAAAATTCAATGTAGTTGAAGTCAATTAATACGCATTTAGGATAACTCAAAAACTACTACTCAAATCTTGATCAAATTTATATGGGGACACATGAGAATCACCAGCTTTCAAATAGAAAAAATCAACAAAATCATTTCACCTATAAAAAAGTTCTGATGTAACACATAAAAAAATATTCCTTTTCATAAAACTTAATTAACAAACTAACTTTCAGTACACGTGATATAGTGGCTACGTAAACCATGAACCCCTGCAAACAACTTCATACAAATTGAATGCCTCACACCTGTATTTGTACCGGCTCTCAGAAAGCGAGCCCTAGCACCTTGTATTTACATAGTACATAGATGCCTTTGTCTTTTATTAATTATAAACGATACCAATAATGAAAATGTTTATATTAATTATACAACAATTACGTTACGTTACGTTCAAGGCATACAATGTGTGTGTAATGTTTGTAGTGTGTAATGTGGGTGTTGCATGACGTTTTACATTCATGTATGTCGTCACAGCTTATGCTACGAACTGCAAACTTAATTTGCTCCGTGGCATCATCTGTCATGAACGAAAATTGCTTACACGAAATGTGTTTTATAATTACCTTAAAAATGAGAACTATATCATTAATTAATAATATTATGACACATCAGATCAGACAGACAAAGCGAAGTCATAAGTTCTCCTTAGATTCCCAATAAAATTAAATTGCCGCAAAGAACTACGATAGTAAGTGGTGTTGTGAAATTTCTGCAGCAATTGAGCTGCAATCCTACTCGACAAAGGGTGAACTTAGATCAAACTTCGTGGATGAGTAACTTTCAAAGTAGCAATTTCAGTGTACTTTTACTTTGTCTTTCATAACTTTCAGGCACAGAATGGAACAATGGTATAATTTAATTTCAAACGAAATGTGTGTTTGACTTCAACGGTACTTGGTTCATATTTCAGTCGCAATCACATAGATGGCACTTAAATATTCCGTGTGGTGGTAGCGTAACAGAATCTATCACTCCATTATGTCGCGTGGGTTTCTTCAAATGTGACTATGATTAATACCGGAAACATCTTATAGCTTCCGGTAGATGGCGGAATAACTATAAATTAAGGCAGCCGTTCTGTACCGATCTGTAGTGGTGGTGTAAGAATATCCACTACTCCGTATCATCCCGTGGGTATCGTAAGAGGCGACAGAGGGAAGCAAATTAGAGATGGACAGCAGCGTCTTCCTTATAACGACTAAAGAAAAAACAGCGGTTGCCAACCTGGCAACAAAAGCAAATATCCCCCTATGAGGCAAGGAAGGTCTATGTTAGGCTGTGAACTGTAATAGGCTGCAACGTTAACGGTTCTGCAGCCAGATCGGCGACGGGCAGTAGGGTCAGTGGTATTTTTTAAAATTATTTAATTATTTATTTTATTTTATAATCTAAAGTGACAAACGAACTTGCAGTCCTAAGATTCTAAGTGGCTACTGCAATCCAAGGACACCTGTAATCAACTTCAAAACAAAGAAGGCTACAGATGCTTTGTCACCTCTAAGGACTAAGATGGAATGCATCACATCCTGTAATAAGCCATCTTTGTTTTTAGTTGGTTGCAGGTGTCCGTGGACTGCAGTAACCACTTATCATCAGGTATACTGTAACTGCGATTGTTTTATAAAAAATAATCTCTAATTGTCATTTTAGTGACGATCGACTTGTGCTCGTTAGAACTATGTTTAACAGAGAAAATAAAAATATTTTAAAAACATGTGAGTCCGCAGACATCCAGTGAGTCTGCCATTACTCATTCAGGCGTTTACTTTCCAGCTACAACTTTACTAGGTTGTACTGTCGTCTCTACTCTTACCTTTTTCTATTCCCAAGCAGAATTGCGTGCACTGTAGTGTTCCGGTTGAAGTGTCAAAATGCCAGTACATTTATAGGCTGTGAAACATTCCACCTTAGTCCTCAGAGGTGAAAAAGCATCTATAGCCTTCTTTTTTTGAAATTGGTTGCTGGTGACCATGGGCTGCAGTAGACACTTACCATCAGGTGGACTGTAAGCTTGTTTTTCACTTCTACTTTACACAAAAATACGAAAACCCTTTCCGAAATGAGATGAAATGCCTGTATTCAACTGTGGGACTTTACTTTATTTTTATTAAGTATTCAATTTAATATAAAAAAAAAAACTAAAACTAATAACTTAATTATCATACAGTCCTACTCCCCGTGGTATCGTACCAAGAACGCTGGCTGCGTTTGCTCGCTGAATGGCTATACTTAGCCTTTGAGCGAGAAAATAACCAGCCCTCTTATCAGCAGCAGCAACGATTAGAATCTGTGGTTTATCAAATCTAATGTAATGGCGGGGGCCGTCTAGGATATGATCACAAACTGCAGACTTCCCGGAACGTTGGTGCTTCACGTCAGCTATGTGTTCTTTTACGCGGGTTTTAATAGATCGTTTTGTTTGCCCTATATATGAGAGACCACATTCATGTGGACTTGTAAAGAGGATTTGCCTTAATATTCACGTATGGCAGGCGGATTGACGATGAATTATCAGACGTCAATGATTTTTAACGCATGACGAGGGTTCGAGGATCTTCTACACCACCACTAATGGGGAATACTGTTTCTTTCGTAAATAAAAATCAAAGAAGATCAGAATCAGAAGAACCAGCGTAAAATAAAAAATTTATGCTGCTGTGAGTTTAGAGATCCGAGGACCCTCCTTACTGAAAACGAGGCAGTCCATCTTCGTCTTCAGGAGTGACAACGCATCTGCATTTTGATTTAATCGAGGATACATGTAGATGTCTATGGGCCACAGCATCCACTTACCATCAGGTGGACTGTTGCTCGCTTGTCACCCTTATCCTATAAAAAAAGTAAGATAGTCTAAACTAGGGAGGGGGGGTGACGCACACCCGGGAGGGGAGGGAGAGTGGATAAAATTTCACTTCGCTCTATAACGTACATATTCCGATAGATAAAAGTGCTCCATTAATTTTGCCAATTTTTATACTTATTGATATTAATAGTAAGTTAAGAACCGTGGATGCTTAGAGGCTAAGCGCTCGCTGAAAATGTCACAGCATACGAGCAACCCAGGCTCGAGATCCCAGCCAGCACTAATAAAATTGCTTATTGCAATTATAAATTCTGATTTGCTACATATGCGACGGTGAAGGAAAACACCGAGAGAAAAACTGCATCTACATAAACACTCACGCCTGTCACCCAGACTATGGACTTCCATTTGGCACGATCCTGGCACACCTCACTCGCCTCCTTTACATCCATATATCTACGCATACACGCTCGTCGGTTAAGGGTACTCCTAATCTGGCCCATTTTCAATATATCGCCAATTTGGTCGATAAACCTTCGTCTAGGGCATCCCTTTCCGACTCAGCCGTTCACTTCTGCATCATAAATTTGCTTTCTCACTCTTTCCTCATTCATTCTTTCTACATTAACAAACCACCGAAGCATTCGTTTCTTAGTCCTGGTCACAACATCATCTTGCAAACCACACTCTTCTCTTATCACATAATTTCTCACTCTGTCATTTAGATTCAGCCTTAACATACTCCTTAATGATCGCATTTCTACAGCATTTATTCTACTCTCGTACTTCTTCTGCCACACCCAACTTTCACTACCGTACATTAAAGTAGGGACTAACACAGCATTGTGAATTGCCATACGTGCCTTTTTGAACACATTCTGACTTTCCACAATAGAGTGTAGAGCCCCATTTACTCTATTTCCTGCGTTCACACGTCGTTCTATATCCTTATCATATCTACCATCCCTGCTAAATACACAAACTCATCTATTTGCTCGACCAATTCCCCTTCTATTCTTATTTCACATACCGTTTTAATTTCTTCTCTTTGAAAAACCATAATTTTCGTCTTACTTACGTTCACTTTCATTCCCCTTTCTTTTAATGACCTATTCACTAATGTAACCATCATTTGCAACTCTGCCGCCGACGACGCATGTATGACTTGATCATCGGTGTACTAAAGGCATTTGACGGCTAACTCACCCATTCTTAACCCACATTCTTCAACTTTCAAAGTTTGCAAAAAAACTGTCCATAAATAGGTTAAACAGCCACGGGAAAGCTACACAGCCCTGTTTGACACCTTTTTGGATGCCAAACCAGTCCGAGCAGACCCCGTTGATCTTGACACAAACACTAGAGTCCGTATAAAGAGACCTTAATGCCTGTATCGAACCAGCGCTCAAACCAAATGAGTTCAGTGTTTGCCATAACACATTCCTGTGCACTCTGTCATAAGCCTTTCCCAAGTCCATGAACGCACAAAAAACTTTCTGGGTTTTGACAAAAACTTCTCCGCAATCATGCGCATGGAAAATACTTGATCCGTACACCCCATTCCCTTTCTAAATCCAGCTTGCACATCCCAAATTTTCCATCATTTTTTCCATAACTCTTCAATTAACACCTTAGCATACAGTTTACCCACAATGCTAAGGTTGATACCATTTAGTAGTTTTACAGTCCTGCTGTGACCCTTTTCCCTTATATATTGGGACTATAACGGCTTTGCACCAGTCTTCCGGTACCCGCTTCAGTTCCCAACAAAAATTAAACAAGGTGTACAGCAGGCCTGCCACCACTCCCTCTCCGGCTCTTAGCATTTCATGCTTTTCATTGCTTTCATTATTTCATCTATACTTATCTCCCTACCTCTCTCCACTTCTTTCGGAATTTCTATTTCACTTAATTCAGACGACTCTTCACTCATAAACACGCTTTCAAAGTATTCCTTCCATCTCTTTAAATTCTAAACTTCATCATTCAGCATACAGCCATTCTCGTCTCGTATAGCATTCATTCTAGGCTGTTTTGAATTTCCTCTAGCAGTTCTTACGAGTTTCCAGAACATTTTAATATTTGCCTGGAAATTATCAGATATCCTTCTATCATTCTTATCCATTTTTTTTCGCTTTTTCCTTTCAACAACTTCTTTTACTCTCTTATTTATAAGTTCATCTGCCTTTTTCTTTCAACTCATCATTCATACCGCCCGAATTACCAGCTTGGTTGCCAGTAAATCTAGCCATGCTCTCTTCTTTGCTTCAACTTCCATCCGTACCTCATTATCCCACCACAACGTATTATTTTCCTTTCATTCGTTCTCTACTTACACCACATACTTCGGTGGCTGCATCCATAAAACTTTCTAACATTATTCCATACAGTCTTCAGGTCTAAATCATTCATACATATTTCATTCAAACCACTTATGTTCTCCCTCAGTCTACATTTATACTTCTTTCACACCTTCATCTTGTAACCTCTCTATTCTTATACACTGTAACGCAGTGGTAGACACAGATGTCCGATGCCGCCAACGCCTGAATAGACCATCAATTCGGCATAAGACCAAGTAATGATCCGTCCCTACGTTGGACCCCCGGTAGACCCTTGTATCTACAACTGCGCTCCTCATTCTTTCATCCACAATTATGAAATCTATCATGCTTCTATCATCACCTCTTTCCCATGTATACATGTGAATCCTCTTATGGCGAAAGAAAGTGTTCGTCACAAAAATATTCTTTTCCACACATACGGCGAGGAGGTCTTCACCATTCTCATTTACAATTTCAACGCCAAACGTTCCTTATATCCTTTCATAACCAGACCTCTTCATCCCAACCCTTCCATTAAAATCTCCTAACATAATAATATTTTCATTTCCCTTACATTTCATCAACACCATCCTTACCATGTCCCAAAACTGCTTTCGGATATAAGTGGGCTTAGACATGTCTGGGGCGTATACCCCTAGCGCAAACAACTTCTTTAAGCCCACTTTCATTCGTATCCATAGCAGCCTTGGGCTTACACATTCATACTCTTTCACACATTGACCCATTCTTTCTGAAAGGATGACACCGACTTTCTGGCATGCTCGCTCGGTCTCGTCTACACCAGACCAGTAAGCGGTATACATGCCATGTGCAGTGGCATCCTTTCCCTTTCGTTTCGTCTCATTTACACATAACACATGCATTCCTCTATCATTCATCATTTCGCATACTTCATCCATCTTATCATTCATTGCTCCACATACATTCAGCGTAGCCAGACGGGCCTCCGCAATCCACTTTTCGCCCCTCCGGGAGACAGAACGTGACGAGTGGCGAACCTCATCGCCGGTTTTTCTCCCGGAAATTCTTCGCACAAAAAACTGCATGTCTGAGAAATAAAAAAAAACAAAATCTTATTAAGTCCACCAAAATGGGGGCAGCGTAGCGGACACTACTTTGTCTTAAAACTCTTTCAGTTGTGAGGAGAGGCCTCCGCACTGCCGTGGGATGTATATAAATAATAATAATAATAAATAAAAATCAAAACCGCTTTAACATAACTCACTTCACTTTTTTATATAAGAAGGGGCAAACGAGCATTCCGCTCACCGGAAGGTAAGTGACTACCGCCGCCCATGAACAACCGCAACACCAGAGGAATTGCAGAGTTGCCGGCCCTTTAAAAAATAGTTTTTAAAGGACCTTTTCTTGAAGATTCCTAAGTCAAAAAAATCTCTAAATGCCAATTAAAATCATAAATACACGCGGTTTTTTTAGTTAATTTATAGGAGACGAAGTTTCACCTGTGATTGCACTAAGCTCGGCTTGTATTTTGAGTGTCCTTAAGTTTATATATTTTTTTTTAATTTACATGCCAATACATTGGTTGATAGTGTTATAACGAAATACAAAGATTGGGAAAAAACGCAAATTCTAATTAAATGTTTTTTTATTTTATTTTAAAAACTTTTCTTCCACACTAGGATTTTCTCCTGTATCGTGGGGGCAGTTTAGATACATAAATTACACAATGACAAACGTCCATCCATCCATATAAAAGTCCTCTGGCCTCGTAGGGTTAGGGCTACCAGATGAAAATTAAAAAGCCCTGAAAAATAAGCTAATTTTCATAGAAGAGTCCTGACATTTTATTGCAAACGTAATTAACTACTGTGGACAAACAAATTTAAATTTGGTTTTGTACAAGATTCCATCCTTCCCAAGTAAAAAATATATTTTATTTTATTTTATATATTAAGGGTGATAAAGGGGCATACAGTCTAAGTCCAAGCATAAGTAAGTGATTTCTGTGGCCCATAGACATTCACATCTATCCTAAGTTAAGAATCAAAATGTAGATGCGTTGTCACACCTGAGGACTAAGATGGAATGCCTCGTTTCCAGTAAAAAGTTCTCTACACTCACCATACAAAACACAGCAACATTAAGCTGCTATTTTATGCTGGTATTCTGTTATAAGCGTGGTCCTACGTCGGCCGGGCCGTCCCATTCGTGTTACCACCGTAATATAGCTGCAGCTCGGCTCTACCACGTATAATTATCTACTGTATTTTGTTGAGGTATTAAAAAAGTCTAATATTTCTTAAATCTGACCGCAATCCTTACAACTCCTGTCGCCTCTAACTATATTCTTACACTGACTAATACTGATCGATTAGTCGAAACCACTACATAATACTGATCGATTGGTCGAAAAATCAAAGTGTCTTCTGTATAAACTTGTCGGGCGGGGAACGTGTCGATCAAGTCCTTTCAACCTTGCGCACATTACATCAAGGTCAGACGAATCTCTTAAATACTTTGGTGAATGTTCTTCTCGCGGAGCAATAAACGTTCCGTGGTCCTACGTGAGTTTAATATTAAGCGCTATGGAAAGAATAACCTAATAAGCGTCGTGTTTTATATGATTTTCTGTTGATTTATGCCCGATTCCTGAATTCAAAAAACGTTCCGTTGTTTGTTACTAACCGTTTTACTATATAATACTGCTTGTTATTTTTACGTGGTAGTGCCATGCTGCTGCTATACTATGGTTGTAGCACGACTGGGTCGGCTCCGCTGGGGAAGGACCATGCTTTTACAGAACATCAGCGTAAAATAGCAGCTCAATGCCGCTGTGTTTCATATGATGAGTGTAGAAAACCAGAGACCCTTTTTACTAGAAACGAGGCATTCTATCTTAGTCCCCGGGGGTGACGTTAATCGAGATTAGATGTAGACGTCTATGGGCCACAGCATCTACTTGTTATCAAGCGGACTGTATGTTCGTTTATCACTCTCATTTTATAAAAAAAGCATCATCATAGAACTTACTTCAGTTACCGCTGGGTCTGTTATCGTTTTCCATCTTGTATATACTATGCTTTTTAATATTAACTTTAAAAAAATGACAAAAAAGGATAACTGTGGAGTTTCTTTCGCCGTTTCTTCTCCGATCAGAGGAACCTCATTTTAAAACGATAGTAGATTTGAAAAAAAATACATTTGGCTAATGAAATTTTATTTTCTTATGTCAAAGAAATATATACCAAGACTTAATTTTATTTGGTTCATTTTTCCGACCTTATCGAGCGAGTCTCACAGATAGAACACTGAAACTCGAAATGATCGATCGACCCGAATGACACGGTTCATAAGACGTATCAATACTTGAATGATCGGGTCACTAGAAATGAATGAATGACACATGTCTACACAGGACCAACAGCTTTACGTACTTTCCGAGGCACGGGGGTGAAACACAGCCAACTTCCTGACTTCGGGCTGCTACTGAGAATTTCTTGACAGGAAAACCCAATAACTGCTTTTACCCTGACCTGGGATTTGAACCCGGGACCTCATTTTCAACAATCGCCTTCACGACCACAAGACCAACGATACCGCCAAAGTTTCTCGTCATAGCGAGGATTTGCCTTGATTTGCTTCGATTAAGATATTTACCCAAGACTTTCTACGCTGAAAGAAGAAAGAACAAAGGAATTAATTTATTTAGTAACACATTATAGCAATTTGCTTAAAATAAGAGCATTTTTTAAATTTGGTAAATGGTTACTAATAATTATAACATTTAACAAAAAGTAAAAACCGTCTTCAAATTGCTAATAAGAAGTTACTTATTTGCTTTGTGAAATTTTTTCTCCAAATTTATATGGGACCACAGTTATAACCTATTTATTAAAAAAAGAATCATCAAAATTGTTTCACAATCTGCGAATCGTAACATACATATAAAAATAAACGTACACTCGAATTGAGAACCAACCGCCTCCTTTTTGAAGTCGGTTAAAAAAGTACACCAATCAGCATAGTCTTGGTATTGGCAGAGGATTTCACACACATGAATATTTTACAAAATAAAAAAAAATAACGTAACTGTATTAATTATTGACGAATGTTTAATAAAATGCATACAAAAATTTAAACTATTACACTATGTAGACACCATCACATTCATATTTATTATAAAAGTAGCAACAATTGCTATTTATTTTTTTTTTTAATTATATTATAAATATAAATTATTACTTAAATAATGTAAGGCGCAGTGTATTTTTCAATAAGTTGACTTTTTAATATTTAGTAAGTATTGTTTGCAATTATATTTAAAACTGTGTCCAGGTGCTTTGACCATATACTACACGGTTGTAGAGAATATCTAAATCCAACTTCAAATCAACACAGGTCTTCCCAAATATTTCCTGTTAGGGGGGATTTCGCTATAGTTACCACGCTTAGCAGGCAGGTTGGCAACCGCTTATTTATAATTACTAGTTGTTATCAGGAATATACTGCTGCCCATCTCCAGTTTTAGTTAGCTTCTGTCGCCTCTTACGACACCACAGTACGATATGGGGTAGTGGATATTAATATACTGCCACTACACGGTTTATTTATATTTATCTAAAATACAACAACGCTTCGACACGCTTTGCAGGTGGATTCACTATCAAAGTGCCAGACGTATCAAACTTTGCCGTTTCTGTCTGTAACTGGTCTGGGGACTTTATGTCTGACGTAAACGAAATAGTTATCTATCGGCAGGCATTCACATAGTAACCTATTACAACACCACCGGAAACCCTTTTTACTCAAAACAAGCAATCTATCTTAGTCCTCAGGGGTGACAACGCATATGCATTTTGATTCTTAATCGAGTGGATGTCTACGGGCCACAGCATCCACTTATCATCAGGTGGACTGTGTGCTCGTTTGTCACCCTTATTTTATAAAAAACAACCAGGGATGATGTATTCCCTTACGCCGCCACACGGCAGTAATTTAAGTATAACAATGTCGGGTTTTCAAGCTTAACACGTCATGAATAGACCAAGTTTATAATTGTCTATCTGTCACAAACATACTCGAAACTATAGGACAAAGCTACGCATAATTGAGGACGCCTGAGGGAAGTTATGACAAAAGTTCCGTCCGGCTGACATCAAGACAAGATACTCGGACGTTAAACACAAATAAAATTGTAAAATGCAGTTTTAAGTCTTTATTTTTATTTAGAATAAGGGTGAGAAGGATCACACAGTCCACCTGATGGATTCTGTGGCCCATAGATGTCTATCATCGATTAGGAATCAAAATGCAGATACCGTTGTCATCCCTGAGGACTGAAACGGAACTAACTAATTATTTTAGGTGGTAGAGCCATACTGGAGGTATATTATGGTTGTAGTACAAATGGGTCCGCTCAACGGGGGTAGGACCACGCTCTCACAGAATAACAGCGTAAAATACGAGTAGGAGCTTAATGCTGCTGCGTTTCGTATTGTGAGTGTAGAGAACCGGAGACCCTTTTAACTGGAAACAAGGCATTCCATCTTTGTCCTCATGGGGACAACGGATCTGCATTTTGATTCTTAATTGCGGATAAATGTAGATTTCTTTGGGTCACAGCATCCACTTACAATCAGATGAACTGTATGCTCGTTTGTTAACTCTCATTCTATATAAAAAAGAATGCCTCAATACCAATAAAAATATTTCCTTGGTTCTCTACACCATACGAAACACAGCAGTGTTAAGCTGCTATTTTACGCTGGTATTCTGTGAGAGGGTGGTCCTACCCGGTCGAGTTGACCCATTCGTGCTACAATCATAATATAGCTGCAGTGTGGCTCTACCACGAATAAATTAAGTATTAGTTTACCTCATGATAGACGGTGAAGGAAAATAAGAAAACATCGTGAGGTAACTTCGAGTCTTATATTATATAATGTTTTCCAGACTGAGTTTCGATCAGGTCCAGGAACAACGGCTTTACGTGCGTTCCGATGGTAGGGCGTGAAAACTGTCCGAATCTGGGCTGCAACTGAAAATTTCTTGACAGAAAAGCCCAATAGCTGAGTTTTACCCGACCCGAGATTCAAATCGGTTTATTTTCAATTTACCATCTGCTCGGCATAGGTGAAAAAAATCTTGAGAAATAAAACATTTTGGGAACAAGTCAAGTCTGCCAACATGAACTGCAGTAAAACGACAGACTAACTCCACCTACATTCTCTCAGAAAATAGAAGAAACTTGGGCCCAGCAGCATCTATTGCAGCTTGTAAAAGTCTATTGCCGAACATAGGCCTCCAACTCATAGTTGAGATTTTGTCATAGTTAGCATGCTTGGCAGCTAGTTGTTAACAGCAGTTTTTTATTATTTTCGTTGTTGTTAGGAAGATGCTGAGGCTGCTGCCCATCTCCTGGTTTGTTTCCCTCTCACGACACCCACGAGACGATATGGGGTAGTGGATATTCTTACACCGCCACTACACGGTATGATAGCAACATGCTTACAGTATATAGTCTGTAGCTATATTTTTTTAAATAAGATAGCTGGCTAAGCAAAGAAAACGTTCGCATTCAATTCGTTTTAGAGCATAGCGATAATGTAAAAATAAACTACATTCAGGCTCTTTAAAACTGCTGCATCATGAAACTGAACTTGAAATCAGGTAGGAAGGATAAGTAAGAAATGTTACCTGTATATAATAAGCCAATAAAAGTATTATGTTTATTAACTTCTTTCTTAGCCGGGTTTCCATATGTAAAAAAAAAAACTTTGTTTTCTCATACGAGCCGTTCCACAGTACACGAAGTGCATGAAAGATCTTTTTTTTAACTAAATAATCGTTCAACGGCTTACGTAGTTATCTTAATTAAACGAACGAATAGCTTGTAATATAAGCTGTTTGTACATGCACCTCATTAGTAATATAACTAATATTTATTAAGAACGAGTCGGTTCTTGTATAGGAATCGGCAGAAGTATTCTGAATACTAGTGCATACGATAAGCACCTCTCTTTGGGACTTGCGCACGTAGCTTATTAGTTATATAATCATCATCAATATTATCCGTTAATATCATCCCTTAGGTGTCGTAAAAGTGATAGAGGGAAACTGAAAGAAGAGACGGACAGCGGCATTTTCCTGATACTACCGAAAATAATAAAAAACCTCGGTTGCAGATTAGCCTCTCAAGTGAGGCAACTATTACAAAATAACCCTCATTAGGCAGTCTATGGGGTAGGCCTATGTTCAGGAGTGGACTTTTGACAGACTGCGACTGTCATGAATGAAATAAAATACTGAGAATTTTAAAATACTAGTTATGATAATATATGAGACTAGCGACCCGCCCTGGCTTCGCCTGGGTAGGATCTATTAATGAGGCGTTATATTTATTAAAACAATTTTTCGATTTTAAAAAACATATCCAATTTTTTCGGATAAAATATAGCATAGATCACTTATGGAAGTGCTCTCTATCTGTTCGCCAAGTTTCATCACAATTGGTTTAGCCTTCTCGACGATTAACCCGGACAGACAGACAGACAAAAATTTTGCAAATAATTATTCCTATCTTGGCATACAAATAACCCTCTGAGCTCGATACAAGGCAGTTATTTTGATATTACTACAGACACATCAATTGAATTTATTTGTACAGATATTTATAAAATAAAGTTTTCTTTACTAACCCCAGTTCAAACGCATAAACCAACTTTGGGATATTGGTGAAACATTTACTAATTACGTGCAGCGTTGTGTAATTATTAAATGTTAATTGAAGCAAGCACTGCGGGTATTTTACTGTCAGTTTGTGACCACAAAAACAGAAATTTTGGTCATGCAATTATCATATGTAAATGACCACAGATTTATGGTTAATATTAATATCAGAAATTTTGACAGTTAATATTGTAAGAACATCTACTACCCCATATCGTCCCGTGGGTGTCGTAGAAGGCCACTAAGGAAAACAAACCAGAAGATGGGCTGCACCTAACTCATAATAACTAGAACATAAAAAACTGCAGTTGCAAACCAGCTTGCCAAGCGTGGCAACTATTATAAATACCTCCCTTATGAGGCAATCTGTGGGGAAGCCTATGTTCAGCGGTGAACTTTGATATACTATAAAATACTTCCTGACTCCGGGCAGCTACTGAGAATTTCTTGACATAAAAACTCAATAACTATTTTTTTTTGCCTCGACACGGGATTCGAAAACGGGACCTCATGATCAGCAGTCGCGTTTACAACCATTAGAAATACGAGCAGATAGACTATAACGGAGTGACAAACATCTCTGACAGTTGCCCTTAGGAGTACTACGGCTGGTCATATAACGATAACGGTATAATAAGTAAAAATTAGTGCACATTATTTTTGAATTCGGAAATCTCTCAAGACTCCTATGCGGGAAAGAAGGTAGTAAGCTGCTCTTTAACAAACTTAACGTTAATATTATTTAAATATTTACTCAGTAGCAGTCTGAGTCTGGAAGGTCATGGTGTTTCGCCTCCGTGCTACGGAAAACATGTAAAGCCATTAGTCCTACGCCTGATCTCTCTCCGGTCGTATCGGATTGCCGTTCCAATGGACTATTAAGAGTGAGGGAACCGAGAGTGCACCAATACTTGCTCATACACTAGTGCACTGTGTAATCCTATCCTGGCGCAAATGGCTAGTCTACCTTGAGACTGGCCACCGTGACCGTAATTCGGTCTCGAGGACATTATTATTTTAAGCTCCATAATTCATTAATTTCTCCGGGATAATTTATTCCCCTGACCATGCATAATCTGAAAGAAAGAACTATTGATTGGATACACACATTTATTCTATTAGATATTCATTTTATTAGATACACACAAGGGGCAAAAATATGCATGCACACGTCTAAGACTGCTTACGCATAAAAATTTATTAATAAGTGGCACATGCACATCCTTAATTAATATTTAAACAAAAAAAATAACAAATTTAAAAAATAATTTAAAATGAAAATGTAACAACTAACACGTCTCCAATTCAGCATAATGCTGGAAAGACAGCGCCGGTTTTCAGTTGGAGCCTTGTGTCTTCACTGACAAGTCGGTGTGTGAACATCAAATTGTCCAACAAATACGCGTAACTACGAATTACAGACTTATTAATAATTACTAGCTAGAGAGTAGTGCTAACGAACACAGTTAATATACACATACTGAATAAATGTTATTTAGTAGTTGTATAAATGGTGTATAGTATATATTTATATAATACCTACACATATTCTTACACATAAGATATTTGGCTCTATGGGGAAGATATATTTTACTTTTTTTCATAAAACCTAAAACGCAAGCAAAGTAGCAATAGAATTTATGGCATAGTGAAAGAAATAAGGAAATGGTCAGTAGCGTCTACCTAATAACGACTAAAGATAACAAAACTGCGGTTCTCAACCTGCTTGCTAAGCCTGGACTATTTATTATAATAACCCTTTTTATACAAACTTAATTGAAGAAAGTTTTTGAACTTTGAGCAGGTCAAATTTGTATGTTTTGTAGTTTGTTTGTTTTGTATGTTAACTTGGAAACTATATCATATATCACCCTATCAAAAGATGGCTATCAAAGGTCCACAGCTGAACAAACAAACACAATCCAACTGATGGTAAGTGGAAAACTTAAAAATGGATAAAATTTCTTGATAATTTTTTTTACTTTTTGATAGTAATGCCTCCATATTTTCCGGGACTTCGTTGTAAAAGCGATTTGAATTAGGCCCCGCAAATCGATAGAAATACTCGTGTAATCGAGATACAACTATAATGTTAAAGTTAATAGAACTATTTAGACGTTTACCCTTAACAGAAATCACTAATTAGACCGGAACCGGCTTAAACCGCTATCATCCGACATTGACGTGAAATACCGCATCAGCCCATTACAGCCATACATCAATGTCTTTATTGCGCGCTTGGTGCCGAACTCTGTTAAATTGTGGTAGAAAGATAATATAAGTAATATTTCTATATGTAATTTTTTACTTGTAAATAGCTGTTACTACATTAATTCTTTCTGTACTGCTAGTCAAAGGTTTGAAGTATGTTTTTGTATGTAACGAATTTTTTCATACTCCATGCCACTTCCACAACTAAGGCGAATTGAATGATACCCATATGTTTAAAATCTATCAAACCGTTTAGGCTAGAGCGTGCTTAATAGACATACAAACATCTCTCGAAAAACATTACCGTCCTTCTGGGGCAGCCGGGTAAAAAAATGCAAATGGATTGCACTTGTACATCAATAATGGTAAAGATAATATAAGTATTCCTATATGTAATTTTTTAGTTGAAAATAGCTGTTACTACATTAATTCTTTCTGTACTGCTAGTCAAAGGTTTGAAGCATGTTTTTGTATGTAAAAGTGGTGCGCTTTTGTGTACATAACAAGTAAGAATTCGCGCTATGAGTATTTTGCTCACGCAACTTTAGGCACATGTTATTTTTTTGGAAAACATACAAAGAGGTCTTATTTGTTCAGTAGCTGAGTTTTATATAACGTTCCCCCGGGAATTATTGTTTTCAATTTAGCGCGCTTCAATGCTTCAAGGAGTGGTTTGAGCGGTCGGTTACCACCGTGCGGCAATTTGCTCTTCGTGCGAGTATTGAAGCAAATATTATGTCTTGTGGGTTGTTATTCGGAAATATAATTTTACGGCTCCGCGGCGCAGTGGCTTAGCAATGAGTTGCGGCGCAGAGTTACCCGCAGGTTCGAATCCCGCACGGGTTAAGTCTTTGTATTTGTGGCCTACAAGTAATTGTTCCGAGTCTGGATATTTATTCTTGTGCAATTTATGTATGTTGACTGCCTCCACGATAGAACACAAAATTCCAGTGTGGGAGTAAAATTTTAGTAATAAAAAGAAAAAAGAAAGGGATCATTCTGTTTTTTTAAAAATATTATTTCGTTATTTTAAGTCATTAATAATGATGCTTGTTTAATCATAGTAGGCATTATTGTATTTATTTATGTATATATTTAAGTAGATTTATGTATTTGTGTACGTCTGTATTATATTTATATTTGTATGATATATGTATAGAATATATATATGTATATATATATATTCTGGTTTATTCGAACTTCGTCACCTTTTTTTCTCATTATTTGTTTACTTTTGCTGCACTACCTTCCATATGTTTATCTCTGCTTAGCCTAATGGTTGAATGGGAGAGAATTCCTTAAGGTATTGAGTCCGCCATATGTACGATTTTTCTTTTGTGCATAAAAGTTTAAATAAATAAATAAAAATTATTATAATCATAATATTTATATAATTATATTACGTATTACTATAATTATATAATTTCAAATCAAATTAGGATTTTTTCATATGCAAAACTATTAAAATCTCTCTTTTGTGGCAATCTATGGGGTAGGTCCATATTCAGCAGTAGACTTTTATGGCCTGTAATGCAGGTATTATTTGTTTTTTTTAATAACTTCCTTTCTTTTTGCCTTCATGATTCAAATTTTGTAAACAATGTTTGAAGCAATTGCTGACATTTGATTGAACTGTAATTTGACATACCTACGAAAATGCAACAATATGATACCAAGAAGCTGATCTGAAACAGAAGATAGGCAACATAATCTTTCCGATAACAATTCAAAATTATGAAAACACTGCAGTTGCCTACTACGGCAACATCCTATGAGGGAGGCCTATACAATCTATGGGGGGAGGCCTATGTTCAGCAGTGGGTTTTATAGTCTGTAATGGAGCTGATCTAAAGAAAGACCTGGATACTGGCCTTACCAAAGACTTTAAAGCCTTGTTTTTAAATAGATTTTATATTTAATTAAGTATATTTGTATGAATAGCGTTAAAAATGAAATTTTAGCGTGGTTGCTAGAAGATGACAGAAAATGTTGAGGACCCAATTTATTAATTTTATATTGATGATGTTAAAAATACGACCGAGCCAGTGACTAAAGCAACCACTGCTCCTTCACCGAATCGTTATCGGAGTGTGAGGTAGAGGTTTTCTTGGACAAAATTACTTCACTATATTACTTGGTAATGAGCATCTTCATCATCCCAAAGTCATAATTTAATATAGGTAGAGCTCGCATATACGAGGGTTTTTTGTAAGTTTGATTTATCTAAATAAAAAAAAGAATAATGCAAGTGTGCTTTACAAGATTGCCTACTTTAAGTTTCTATGATTGGTATTATAATGAAACAGTATAGGTGATTTTATGATTTAAAAAAAATCATGTTATTATAATATTAGTGTTTTATTGCAAAAGTTTACTTCTAATAAAAAGTAAAAGCCGACTTCAAAGAACTTAGAAAGAAAAAATAATTTCACATTCTAAAGTCGGGGCTTTGGTAAATTTAAAGTTAACTATATATATATATATATATATATATATATATATATATATATATATATATATATATATATACAGGGTATTTTTAAACTCCCGAAAACGAAGACAGACGACAGTACTAACTATATCTTAGATGATGGGTGAAATATAAAATCGATCCTGATGAAAAAAATCATCTTTTCACAACGTTTTATTAGCTTATCTACGCTCCATCGTGTTGATATAGTTAACAAAACATTAATTTCATTAAAAGAATCATGAAAATACTTAAATATTAAACCAGCAGTGGAATTTAAAATAAATAAATCATAAAATCAGCTGACTAGGGTCAATATCCGCGTCGAAGCCAAACTTTATCTAGCTCCGCCAGGTCCCGTCACGACGCTGAGCGACAGTGAGGGGTGTCTCATGGTACAGTCGCGTTCTAAAGTACTACATGGTACTAGGCTGTTGTTTTATAATATTATAATAGTAATTAATGGTTTTATTGTAGAATCATAATAGTTACTTTACTAACTTCTTAGAACTTTGGAAGAGGTTGAAATAAAATGGATAATGTATGCTTGAGCATTATTTTTATTTCAATCAAAATAAAGTAGTTTGTAACAAGAAAACTTGCTTACAGGTGACACGCCGTGATGCAGCGAAGCAGTGATGCTGAAGCGAAGAGGTGGCGGAGGAGAAGGAAAGAGCAACAGCTTTCTTCCCGATCGCCGGAGACGCCCTGGCGTCGAAGGCGTCGGCCCCTGACCACCGTGGTAGGACCTGTGACGGCGAGCAATGGTAGCTCGCCGTCCGTCCGTCTAACGACGACAGGCCGTGTCGACGGCGTTTTGTTCCACGCGCGCCTCAAAGAGCTGTCAGCAGCGTGGGGGCCTCGCAGGCTGGACATTCGCCGGGGCTGCGGGCTGTTCGAAAGAGATACCGCGGCTCCGGAACGTAAGGCACTGAAGGAACACGGATGGTTTTAGTCAGTAAAAGTCTGACACCCTTCCGCTCCACCCACAGCGCGAAAGGCGTCATTAGATGATTTTCCATCCGCAAAAAAAAAAAAAAGTGGGTGACACGCCATCCATTATACCGTTAGAACATGGAACATGGAAGCCGGATGTCGATGGTGTGTTGTTACTGGATGCTACTTCATCAGAATCATCATCATCAATGCGAATGATAAATGTTTCCGTCATCAGGTTGACCACATGGTAATTTTTTCGGTATTCTTCCTCAATACATTTAACTGCACAATTTTCCCCATTCACCTTCTATTTACCTTTTCGTTCACTAGTTCAGTCATAAAACAGATATAAATAATTTTCTTTCCTTCCTTTTTAAAACATCGTCGCGCGTCGTGCATAGAAAGCTGTGTGTGCGACTGTATATTGGGAAACATCGCTTTTCAAAGCGCGGCAAAATGAGGAACCAATAGCGTGCGCGCACAACAATACTGGCGAGCATTCCCCGTCGCGCCCCCTTCGTACCACGCGCTGCCGCCACCCGACTGTGTGTCACCTCGCGTCAGCGCCAACATATAAATTCCCCAAATTTACCTACTAAGATTTGTTTGCAACGACATAAGAATTAGAGCAATTACAATAAAACTTGCAAGTAATTTGTAATAGTTTTGACGTACCTGTTTTCAAATTAAAGTATTGGAAGGATTAAAAACGGAAAGTCAATAAAAGTAAAGTAAAATAATTATTTTAGATTAATTAACTGTCGATCATAATTGCAATTGATTTTAACTATTAAATTATTCAATACCATTTTATTTCTATTTCTTGTACAAAATCAAAGACCCAAGTAAGTACGTTTATTAATTTCAATATCATTTTGTAGTAACGAACTGCTTGTTTCGTCAGGGTACAATTGATTGTCTAATTGTATTAAAAAATTACAACTATAACTTCTAAATTCCATATGAAGACTAGTCGTAGGATCATATGGAAACTAAACTTATAAAATAAAGTTGGCAGTCATAAACATTTGACGGTCTGTGGAATGTTCAAAGTGTTTACCGCAAGGACGTTAGTTAGGACGCAGTAGGCTTCAGTTTTGGCGGGATTCACTATTAATTTTAGTTTTGAGACAGTTCCGCTGACTTTGGACACGCATGCGCGAGCGACAGTTCATTGGTTTTGTTTATTAAATTCTTATTGTTATTACTTGGTATTACGTACTTGTTGTTACGTGTTATTCTTGTTGTTACGTTTTGTGTTTCTTTTTGTTTTAATAATATACCTAACGTACGTTTATAGTGCTCGTGAATACGGCAACATATTAATGTGCCTTGGAGAATCTCATAAGGCCACGGAGGATCGGTAAGCCGTTTCATACCTAATTTTTTAAATTACTTAGTACTGAACTGATCTGAAAAGGTACATAACTGAATACATCAGAATAATAAACATACCTTCACAATGGATAAAAAGCATGACTAAGCTTTTAACATTTTATTTAAGTATTTTTTTTTAGCGGGGAATCGAACCAGTTATTTGGTTTATTAACCTAATTTTTTAAATAATTTAGTACTGAACTGATCTGAATAGGTACATAACTGAATACATCAGAATAAAAATATACCTACACAATGGATAAAAAGCATGACTCTAACTGCTGTAACATTTTATTTAAGTATTTTTTTCATTTGCGGGAATCGAACCAGTTATTTGGTTTATTTAACCTGTGAATTCAATTAAAGTGGCTATGTGGAGACAACCACAGTGGCAAATTAGTAGGTTAAGTAGATAAGTTAGTATTTAGACAAGTGTTGTAAATTATTAGGTATTGTGGTACCATCGCTAGTTGCAGGCCGCGTGAATTCGGCGTTCGCGCGTACATTGACCCCAGTCAGCTGATTGTAATTCAGTGTTCCACTGCTGGTTTAATATTTAAGTATTTTCATGTTTTATTTTAATGAAATTAACGTTTTATTTAACTTTAATAACACGATGGAGCGTGAATAAAGCTAATAAAACGTTGTGAAAAGATGATTTTTTTTTCATCAGGATCGATTTTATATTTCACCCATCATCTAAGATATAGTTAGTACTGTCGTCTGTCTTCGTTTTCGGGAGCGTTTCAAAAATACCCTGTATAATTCATTATATGTTAATACATTAAAATATGTATAATATTTTATCTCATTTATTTATTAGCTCACAATTTGATTGCAGAATTAAGATACAAATATTTTGCGTGGAAATGGTGTCATAACTGGAATTAAACCGATGTGATGGATCACCAATAGATATGTGTCAATTGTTAATTCCTATTGCCCGATCGTTCAAGTAATTGTTTCGTCTGCGTAATATTACCTATTATTGAGCCATAACAAGATTTGATGCTTGATCTTGATCTTACTTATTCATAATTTGACCAGCACAGTCCACCACAGGCAGATTGTAGTGTGGTTCCGTCAATTATTTGTGTCTGGTCGAACGGGATCGTCCAAAAAAGTGATTGTGATACAATTATTATCAATACTTTTACGCAGCTCGGGTAAAACGACAGAATCATTAACAATTGATACACTCAATTCTATTCAGTCTATTCAGTCTATATTTCATTATACAGTCTATTCAGCCTCCACCCCACGGGTAAATACTAAAAACTTTATATGGTGATATGGTAAAACTAGATTTGACACTTAAACTTGATCTAACACATTCATAATTTGCCGAACACAGTCCACCGCAGATTAAAAAAAACGTGCAAGTCACACGCGGTAGAAGTAAAACCTTCAGAAAAGGCTTGAAGCACTGCTATATGTGTGTTATATCGTTTCTTTTTATAGAATAAGGGTGACAATCGAGCACATAGTAGACAATTACATTTTTATCTCCGATTAAGAACCAACCGATTGTCACCCCTGAGATGGAATTACTTATTTCCAGTAAATAGGGTCTTTTCTGTCTGGTCAAACCAGATCGTTCAAAAGAAGTGAGTGCAATCCAATCATTACGCGCAACTCGGGTCAAATGACCGAATCGATGACGATTGGCTCACGTCTATCACCAGGCCTCCAGCACACGGACAAATACTGTCATAATGTGTAACCTTTATATGATAATACCGGTACATACCGGTAAATTTTATATGGTATTATATTAATATAAATGCTAAAGTAAATAATTACTTTCAATAAGAATTACATGAAATCTATATTGAATATAGAAATTATATTCTAATCTATATTCTATTCAATTTAATAATTAGATAATTTTTTCAGTAAATTTTATATTTCACGTTGCACCTATCCGTCAAAATATAAAATCACAATTTCCTTTCACGTTCGATTTTTCAGGTAAAAATTACTCCAAGCGATATGAACACCGTTTGTAGTTCATAAGTTTTCCGTTACTGTAACAACTTTAGCTTTAAATAAAGAGTTATCTATCTATCTATCTACCGGTAATACAGGCAGTAAACTAAAATTGTTTATTAGTGCGTGAGAGTGCTTGTATACTCCTACGTAAATAAAGTCGAGCTAGACTTTGGTGAATTGGTTCAAATTTATTGGATTTGAATACCCATAGTACGATACACATTTTATGTTGTTTATTTATCAAAGTATAAATTAAGGATTAACTTCATATAATATAAAACTCTAGCGTTCCTCTAGTACGACAGTTGACTGGGATAGAATGCCTTTAGGAAATAAGATGCGCCCTTTGCAAGCCTTCTTATATAGTTTAAATAAGCTATATAAATAAATAAAACGTCAAAATGGAGTTCTCGCAGCCTTGAAAAAGGTTTATCTTTGGGAGTTGTAAATCGAAAACCAATAATAGTAGATATAGAGTTTTTCGTTTTTTTTATAAAAAATAACGTTACTATGGTACTTATTGTTTAGTGTATAAAACATATATAATATATATAAAATGTTTAAATAAAAAAACTGATTTCAAAAAGAACTAAAAAGATTAAATAAGATAAAAAATTAAAAAATATAAAAAAAATCAATTATTTCTACATTATTTAATAGCATAATATGAAGTCAGTAAAAAGGAAGGTTCTCGAGTGGTAGACTCATACCAGTACATAAAAAAATGTAGGGCGTCCCTCCACTAGATGGAGTGACGACCTGGTAAGACATACAGAAAGTAGATGGATGCAGGTGGCTCGGAACCGCGTTTTGTGGTATACCTTAAGGGAGGTCAATGTTTAGTAGTGGACTTGTGAAGGGCTGTAATTATGATAATGATGATGATTATATGAAGTCAGGACCTTAATTCTTAAATAATATATCTAAGAATGGAGTTTAATAGCTTATGTGGAAATTAATTATTTCTTTTTAATTTTTTTAAGGTCAATGTTAACTTTTTTTAAATTAATTATTTTAGTCTTTTGAGTGGGGTAAGCAATATCACAAAAATATTACACAATATTGTTTTAAACTCGTTATAAGCTAGCTTGACCACAATCCCACCTGTTGGTAAGTGGTGATGAAGCCCTAGATGGTAAATCACACTGTCTTAGCGTAAAAAAACCATAAGAATATTAATAACTATATATATTATTAACTCCCCGTGTAGTGGCGGGTAAGAATACTCACTACCCCATATCTTCCCGCGGGTGTCGTAAGAGGCGACAGTGGGAAACTGAGGCAGAGGATGGGCAGCAGCATCTTTCTAATAACAGCAAAAAACAATAAAACTGCGGTTGCCAACCCAAGCGTGGCAACTATGGCAATATACCCCATGATAGTAACGAAGAGACGGCCCCAGTCTCGGCGGCCCCTGCTATTCCTGGCTACGGTGGCGACCATGGTAACGGCGGGGCAGGGGTGCTAAGAATCTCTGGTGGAGGTTCGGTTGCCACCTACGACGACTGACTGGCAACTTATAACGCACGTACCCTGAGGACTGACGAGAAGATCCTGGAGCTGGAAGAAGAGATAGACAAGTTGCGCTGGAATATTATAGGAATATCCGAGGTCCGAAGAGAGGGGAGGACACGGTAATCCTCAATCCGGCAACTTGTTCTATCACCGGGAGGGCGACCATCTGTCCCAAGGAGTGTCGGATTTATCGTCCACAAGTCTCGTTAACAACGTTGTAAAGATTGGGAGTGTGTCGACGAGGCGTACCATACTCAGAATCACCAAACGGTATTCGCTGAAGGTCATACAGGTTTACGCACCAACCTCGGCACACCCTGATGAGAAGGTGGAGGAAATATGAGGATATCTCTAGAGCCATGCATTCCTCCAAAACCACTATACGGTGTTAATGGGAGACTTCAACGCAAAACTAGGCACAAGAGAGTACGATGAGCTGAAAGTGGGAAATTCGGAGTAGGGCAACGGAACCCAAGGGACAGCTGGCCGACTTCATGGAGAGGACTTTTTAGATGAACTCTTCTTCAGAAGCGGCCCCACAGGAAGTGGACCTGGTCGAGCCCCGACGGTTCGACAAAAATGAATTGACTTCATTATGACGACCAGTAGACAATTGTTCAGTGATGTCTCAGTGATCGCGAGTGAAAACCGGCAGCGATCACCGAATAATGAGGCACACTGAACTAAACGTAAAGTTGGAGAGGTCACGTCTAATGAAGTCAACGCTCCGTCCCCTCGTGCTCTAATCAAAGTCCGAAACCTTTCAGCTCGAGCTACGAAACCGTTTCATTGCCTAGAAGATTGCAATGCAGTGGACGATATGAATGACAAGCTCGTGAAACTGTCCATGCGGTCGGAGCTAAGTTTGCAAGACCCGCCGCAGAAGAACAAAAACTCTCCGATCACACTCTTAATCTCATGGCTGTTAGACGGAAATGAAGCTGCATCTTCAGTAGATTGACAGAATACAACTGAACAGACAGATCTCCAAATGCATGCGGCGGGACTTGCGCAACAGCAACTCAGCTCGTGAAGAAGCAATCAAGCACAACCAGGGCTCAAAACTTTGCTAGAGATCTGTCTGCCAGAAAGAGCCAACTGTCGAAGCTGAAAACCGAGTGTGGCAGCGTCGTTTCCGGGACACCTGAGATTTTGGGTGAGATTGAGAGGTTCTATGGGCAGCTGTACACATCGTTGGAGCCGCAAGTGTGGTAACGATCAAAGAGCAAGTCTTATCCGACACTATTCCGATGATATTCCGGACGTCAGTCTGAGCGAGATTAGAATGGCTCCAGCACCTAAAATCCCCCAGGCGGGGATGGAATTACGGGCTTCTGAAAGCGGTGGAAAACCGGTTGAAGTCCTTCAAACTCAATTCCGTCCTACATGGTGGCATTACACCGGAGGCGTGGAGCAGATGCGGTGGTCTTGTTCTTCAAAAAGGCGACAACGCTCTCTTGAAGAACTACAGACCGATTTCCTTCTGAGCCGCGTCTACGTGCTGTTTTCAAGAGTCATTACGAATCGTCTCGCATGCAGACTCGACGACTTCCAGCCTCCCGAACAAGCCGGTTTACGGGCTTTAGCACCATAGACCACATACATACTCTTCGGCAAATTGTACAGAAAACCGACGAGTACAATCTGCCACTTTGCCTTGCGTATGTAGACTATAGAAAGCCTTTGATTCCGTCGAAATTTGGGCGGTGCTGGGTCCCATAAGCGGTGCCAAGTGGACTGTCGGTATATCGAGGTGCTGAAATGTTTGTACAGTGGGGCTACGATGGCTATCCGAGTACAGAACCAGACGAAACCTATCCAACTGCAGAGAGGTGTAAGACAGGGTGACGTAATATCCCGAAACTCTTCACCGCTGCATTGGAAGACGTTTTCAAGCTACTGTACTGGAAAGGATACGGTATTAACATCAATGGCAGTACATCACTCACCTTCGATTTGCCGACGATATAGTCCTTATGGCAGAATCGCTGGAGGACCTAAGCACTATGCTCAATGACCTCAATAGTGTCTCCCAACGGATAGGTCTCAAGATGAACATGGACAAAACAAAATCATGTTTAATGTCCATGTCACACCTATGCCGGTAGTTGTTGGAGAGCACTAAGCTCAGTTGTTGACGAATATGTTTACCTGGGACAAATGGTCGACTAGGTAAGTCCAACTTCGACCGAGAGGTCAATCGACGGATTCAACTCGGCTGGGCAGCGTTCGGAGATTACGACCATCTTCTCGTCAGGCATACCTCAAAACCAAAACTAAATTATACAACCAGTGCGTGTTGCCAGTGATGACATACGGAACTGAGACGTGGTCCTTCACTGCTGGCCGTATGAGGAAGCTCAAGGTCGCTCAGCGAGCTATGGAGAGGAGCTATGCTCGGGTTTCTCTGCGTGATAAACTTAGAAATGAGGATATCCGCAGTAGACCAGTAACCGACATAGCCAAAGTTAGTAAGCTGAAGTGGCAATGGGCGGCCATATAGCTCGAAGAACCGACAACCGATGGGAAAAAGGTTCTCAGTGGCGGCCTCCTACCGGCGGACGAAGTGTAGGGCGTCCCCCCACTAGATGGAGTGACGACCTGGCAAGACATGCAGGAAGTCGATGGATGCAGGTGGCTGAGGACCGTGCTTTGTGGCATTTTTTGGGGGAAGCCTATGTTCAGCAGTGGACTTGTGAAGGGCTGTAATGATGATGATGATGATGATGATTAATAATGTCCTACAGATCGAATTTCGGTCACGGCAGCCAGTCTTAACTTAGACTGACCATCTGCGTAGTACCAGATTATGAGTAGTAGAACAACGAGGCAGTTAAACTTATAAATAGCAGCGACATTTTTTACCTTGATTCGGTCAGGGTTTTTTTTATAATAACGGTGATAAACGAGAACACAGTCCCCTGACGGTAAGTGGATACTGTGGCCCATAGACATATACATCTATTCTCAATTAAGAATCAAAGTGCAGATGCTTAGTCACCTCTGAGGACTAAGACGGAATCCCTCACACTCTGTAATTATACTGGCTCTCTGTACCCTTCAGACCGGAATACAGTAATGCACGCATCATTGCTTGGTGGCAGAAATAGGTCAGAAGGTGTTACCTACACAAACAAAAGTATTGAAATATTTTCTTATGGTGTAATATGGGAAGGTGTCAATGAGAGGCGTGTTAACCTATCTAGAAGTTTAATTACACTACTAATAATAACTACAATTGAGATTAATATAATTATATAATATTATTTTTAATATCGTGTGGGCTGCTCTACATTATACCTCTCATCAACAAAAAAAAATACTATAATTTACAAAAATAAATAATAAAGATATCTCTACTATTATAATCTACATCACAATGGAACTTAGTAACTAATGGTATAGTTAAAATGACTTTCAATAAGTATTCCTTTAATCTACATTGAATAAAAATCATTCTATTCTATTCTACTCAAGTTCCCTTATTTGCGAAAATATTTCAGTTAGTTTCAAATAATTTGTATCTTAGTATCATAAGCTTTAAGTTAATCATACCAATGTTTGTTCCAAGTTTGCGGTAATATTGACAATAATTATCTCCTTGAAGTACGTTTTGAGCGGCTTATTTTACACCGAAGCCGAACTTAATGTGTTGAGGATTGACTTAGTTTGCTTTGGGTACTTACAGAAAAGTAAATTGGTAACTAACGTTCTTGTAAGTGTTTATTGGTAGACAAACACTACGTACATTTAGTTAATATCAAAACCATGCACACTTGATGCTAAAACAATCACTCACGCACTTAAAAAGCTGTACAAATTTGCAGTAAAATTAAACTGCCTCAAATAAATTTAAAATGACGTGAGTCCCGCTTTCTGGCGACGGCCATTTTGGCTTTGACAGATCTGTGACTTCACAGAGATATACCGCGAAATCTATGTGGCGAGCGCGTACCTTGGTACTATTCTTTTCTCGTTTTCGCCATCAGAAATCAGAGATCATAGGGATCTTACGAGCATATTGCTACTAATTTTGTAACTACCTTGATTGCGAGGTAGAGTAAAATAAAGTTACAACCTACATACGTCGCATAGCTGGGAACAGGATTTTTATTTCTGAGAGGATAACGGTGTAATTAATCCCACACGTTGCTCCCGGTACGTGTTGGCGGACTTTACATGTCTTCGAAATATTTGTATCCAGGTGTCCTTAACATTGTTGCTAACCCGCCCGACAATCGTGGAAACTATGGCCTATATGCCTATGGAGCGGTCTATGGAAGAGGCCTGTGTTCAGCATTAGACTTTTGGTAGGCTATAATAGTACAGTTAAATAACGCTATAGCCGTTATAATGAAATTTACGTGCTAGAGTTACGCTACAGCTATATATGGTTGTAACACGAATGAGTGGGCTCGACCGGGGAAGGACCACGCTCTCACAGAATACCAGTGTAAAATAGCAGTTTAATGCTGCTGTGATTTGTATGGTGAGTGTAGAGTACCGGAGACCCTTTTTACTGAATACGAGGTATTCCATCGTGGTCCTTATAGGTGACAATGCATCTGCATTTTGATTCTTAATCGAGGATAGATGTAGATGTCTATGGGCCAGCATCCACTACCATCAGGTGGGCTGTGCTCGTTTGTCAAATTTAATCCATTAAAAATTAAACATAAACGTGTTTTCAAAGTGTTTTCTGGTGGAACATCGTCATCAACATCATCATTATTTTTTAAGCCATTTAAACACTTGTTCCGTGCGGAATTCGAACCCATACACATCGCATTTGTAATTCTATAGCCTTGTTGGTTTGAAGTAGGTTGCAGGTGGCCACTTACCATCAGGTTCAATGTGAGTTCGTTTGTCACCAATTTTATAAAAAAAGAAAACAGAAAATATATTACGAGCTACGCCGTTTGGTTTCGGCGAAAGAGTCTCAATCCCATATCATCCCTTGGGTGTCGTAAGAGGCTAGAGGGGAATAAAACAGTAAATGGTCAGCAGAATCTTCTTGATAATAACTCAAAATAACTCAAATTAAAACATGGCAAATATTACAACATCATCCTTTATGAGGAAAGCTATGGCGGAAGCATATGTTCAGCAGCGGACTGTGATTGGCTGCAATGAATGAATGAATGAATATAATGAAAAAATACGGTTCCGTGGCGCAGTGGCTTAGTAATGAGTCGCAGCGCTAAGAGCCGCGGGTTCGGCTACGGTACAGAACAAGCATTTGGATGTTTGTCCTTGTGAAATTTAAGTATGTAAACTAAAAACTAAAAACGGTGTTAATGGGAGACTTCAACGCAAAACTAGGCACAAGAGAGAACGATGAGCTGAAAGTAGGGAAATTCGGATTAGACAGCAGGAACCCAGGCCAACAACTGGCCGACTTCATGGAGAAAGAGAGACTCTTTATGATGAACTCTTTCTTTCAGAAGCGACCCCACAGGAAGTGGACCTGGTCGAGCCTCGATGGTTCGACAAAAAATGAGATTGACTTCATTATGACGACTAGACGGCAACTGTTCAGTGACGTCTCAGTAATCGCGAGGGTGAAAACTGGTAGCGATCACCGAATGTTTAGAGGCACACTGAACCTAAACGTTAAGTTGGAGAGGTGTCGTCTAATGAAGTCAATGCTCCGTCTCCCTCGTGCTCTAATCCAAAGTCCCAAAACCTTTCAGCTCGAGTTACAAAATCGTTTTCAGTGCCTAAAAGATTGCAATGTAGTGGCAAAACTCTCCGATCACACTCTTAATCTCATGGCTGTTAGATGGGAAATGAAGCTTCAGTCTTCAGTAGATTTGATAGCATACAGGCAACTGAACAAACAGATCTCCAAATGCATGCGGCGGGACTTACGCAACTTTAATACTGCTCGTATTAAAGAAGCGATCGAGCGGAATCAGGGCTCCAAAGTCTTTGCCAGAGATCTGTCTGCCAGAAAGAGCCAACTGTCGAAGCTGAAGACTGAATGTGGCAGTATCGTGTCCGGGACACCTGAGAATATGAGTGAGATTGAGAGGTTCTATGGGCAGCTGTACACGTCATCGTTGGAGCCACACGCAAGTGTGAGTAACGATCCAAGAGCAAATCTTATCCGACACTATTCCAATGATGTCCCGGACGTCAGTCTGAGCGAGATTAGAATGGCTCTCCAGCACCTTAAAACGGCAAGTCCCCGGGCGAGGATGGAATTACAGCGGAGCTTCTGAAAGCGGATGGAAAACCGGTAATTGAAGTCCTTCAGAAGCTCTTTTATTCCGTCCTCCATGGTGGCATTACACCGGAGCAGAAGTGCGGTGGTGTTGTTCTTCAAGAAAGGCGACAACGCTCTCTTGAAGAACTACAGACCGATTTCCCTTCTGAGCCGCGTCTACATGCTGTTTTCGAGAGTCCTTACGAATCGTCTCGCACGCAGACTTGACGACTTCCAGCCTCCCGAAAAAGCCGGTTTCCGAAAAGGCTTTAGCACCATAGACCACATACATACCCTTCGGCAAATTTTACAGAAGACCGAAGAGTACAATCTGCCACTTTGTCTTGCGTATGTGGACTATATGAAAGCCTTTGATTCCGTCGAAATTTGGGCGGTGCTACAGTCCCTTCAGCGGTGCCAAGTGGACTGTCGGTATATCGAAGTGCTGAAGTGTTTGTACAGTAGGGATACGATGGCTATCCGAGTACAGAACCAGAGTACGAAACCTATCCAACTGCAGAGAGGTGTAAGACAGGGTGACGTAATATCTTCGAAACTCTTCACCGCTGCGTTGGAAGACGTTTTCAAGCTACTGAACTGGAAAGGATACGGTATTAACGTCAATGGCGAGTACATCACTCACCTTAGATTTGACGACGATATAGTATTTATGGCAGAATCGCTGGAGGACCTAAGCACTATGCTCAATGACCTCAATAGTGTCTCCCAACGGATAGGTCTTAAGATGAACATGGAGAAAACAAAAATCATGTTTAACGTCCATGTCACACCTATGCCGGTAGTTGTTGGGAGCACTAAGCTTGAAGTTGTTGACAAATATTGAATAAAACTATTTTTACGGATTTTATCGCGTTTAATTTTACTAATTTTGATTCCCGACGTTTCGGGTGCTTTACAGCACCCATGGTCACGGGGGGGACTGAGGTGTTTGACGTCCTAATGTTAGCCCGGCTACCTTCAGTTTTTTGAATATTATATTATTGAAGTGGCAATGGGCCGGCCATATAGCTCGAAGAACCGATAAACGATGGGGAAAAAAGGTTCTCGAGTGGCAGCCTCGTACCGGCAAACGAAGTGTAGGGCGTCCCCCCACTAGAACGAGTGACGACCTGGTAAGACATGCAGAAAGTCAATGGATGCAGGTGGCTCGGGGCTGTGCATTGTGGCATTCCTTGGGGGAGGTTTATGTTCAGCAGTGGACTTGTGAAGGGCTGTAATGATGATGATGAAACTAAAAACTAAAACTCCCATGACAAAGGTGTACTAGTACTAGTACTAGTACTATTTTGACAAGGACAAGTGTAAATGATTTTCCTGAATAGAACCCCACGCGAGCGAACCCGCCGGTAAATAACTACTAACATTATATACCTGATTTCGTCATATATGATTACACATAACTTTTTTGTTTAGCTAGCCATACTACTCAAACCAATATTAAAATACTAATTAGAATAAAATATTTAATTTTTTTACTAGAATTTTATTATACTAGTTTATTCAATAAAAAAATATCATATTATTTTATATTTTTTGCAGGTGGGTGGTGGGATGTTGTAGCCAATACGACATTTTTAATTAATTATAGGTATAGTATGCATAGAATATTAGTAATTAAAGTCCTAGTATCAATAACACGTCTCTCATTGACACCTTCCTTCCAACATTACTACCATTCTATTAATTGTTGAAGCTATCTGTAACTATTAATTAAGTTCAGTTCTCTCAGATACGTTAACTATGTCCATATAATTTAACTCGATATTTATTAACATCCGGAGAATAGGTTAATTGTTATTTACTGGTGTTGGAAACTGTTTGAATCGAGATCTGTCGCTACATCAAAACCTGCCTACGATTTCATCGCATAAGTGTCATTAAATTATGTCACCTAACATTGTTTGTGTTTGTGTGTGGGTGTGTATATTTTGTGATAGCTAGATGTAGCACATTGTCATTCTTCTTTATTTTGTTATTTTAGCCACACTACGGTTTTCTCCTGTATCGTGGAGGCAGTTTACTAATATAAATTGCACGAGGACAAACATTCACACCCGGAACAAATATTTGTAGGCCATACAAATACCTGTTTTGTGCGGTATTTGAACCCGCGGCCCCCAGCGCTGCAATTCATTGCTAAGCCACTGCGCCATGGAGATGTCAATTATTTTAACAGGAGATGGATAGCAGCATCTTAGTTATAACAACTCAAAATAAAAAAGATACTGTGGTCGCGAACACGCCTGCCAAGCGTGGCAACTAAGGCAAGATCCTTCTATGAGACAATCAATGTGGGAGGCCTAGGTTCAGCAGTGGACTTTTTATAGCCTGATTATAGGATCTCCAATGTTACGTAATTCATTTAATTTCAAGTTAGTAATAAGCAGCGAGACGTATTACTTATAGTAAATACAGTGCATAAAAACCGCTTTTTAAAACAAAATACCTGTTAAATTATTTATGAACTTTTTAAAGTTTTTATTTTTCATTTCAAATCATACTAAGTTGCTGAATTAATAGTTTGTAATATAAACTGTTTTTACATGCTCCTAGTATGTAATAAAACGGATCGTTACAGAGAACAAAACGTTTCTTGAATATAGGAATTGAGCATAAGTCATTATCATCATCATCATTATCACATTCTATAAAAGTCCACGGCTAAACAAAGGTCTCCCACATTGATTGAGTCAAAGGAGAGATATTTACCATAGTTACCACGCTTGGCATGCCGAGTGCTATGCGCAGTTTCATTGTTTTTTTTTTTTATAGAAGGGGACAAACGAGCATGCGCCTCACCTAATGGTAAGTGTCGACCGCCGCTTATGAACATCTGCAATATCAGGGGAATTGCAGGTGCGTTGCCGATCTTTTAAAAAGGTGTAAGCTCGTTTATTGAAGTTCCCTTAGTCGTATTGGTCCAATAAACCGATGTTTTAAATCGCAGAATGGTGGACCGCCAAGCATGTAGTCGGTGTGGATGGTATCGTAAGCTTCGTCGCGATGTGCGTTGGTGGAATTTGGCGGCTGCAATTAATCCGAACAATTTATAGTTGTTATAGAAGTTTTTACTGCCAAGTACCAAGCAATTACAATAATAGGGGATGTTCAACCGCAAATCTCCGCAGATCTCATTGCTCATGCAATCGGAATTAGGGACCAAGACGAGACAATGGCCTCTAAGCCGAGACCGGAATGCCGGACAGCTGCCAAAAACGAGCGGTCGTAAATTAAGCACTGTTCTTGCGGCGAACGTAGTATCCCCAGAAATGGCACTAAAATATCTTCCAGTCCACTGCTTCCACGTTATGACCGCATTATCAACACTGAAATTATAATGACTTACGCTGTGTGGACTGAATTCTTAATACGTTGACTTTATTCAAACGTAATCCCTTTCAGATTGTTTATTTTTTAATAAGGTGACAGCACACAGTCTACCTGATGGTAAGTGAATCTATCATATCCTCGATTATGAATCAAAATGTAGATGCGTTGTCACACCTGAGGACTAAGATGGAATGCCTTGTGTTAGGGATTACCTTATTCTAAATAATATAAATTGCCATTTCCGGTGGTTAATTAATCTCAAGCTATTGATTTTATTCAAAACTTCGAATCACTATTAATAAAATTAATTAAAATTCATGTATAATTAAGCTAATATAACTTTTGTGAAATTTAATACAACTTTCGTAAAATAAGAAAAACATTGTAAGACTACATCCGGTCCGTGTATTTACCGTTTCCGGCTATGCGGAAAGGTAAACACACGACTTGCTAAACGATACCGGCGTAGTCATTCGTTCGTCGGCATTTTAACAGTGAAGGAAGCTTAAGTAGGACGTTACGCCAAATTTGAGCGATAATTATAAAGTGTAAGCGGAAGAGATAATAAATTTGTTGAGGGAAATCAAACTCGTTGTATGAATTTTCGTTAACTCTAATACTTGTTTCCAGAAAAAGAGCCTCCGGTTCTTTACACTCACCATACGAAACACAACAGATTTAAGCTGTTAATTCACACTGGTATTCTGTGAGAACGTGGTCCGACCCATTCGTGCTATAATTATGTTATAGCTGTAGCGTGGCTCTACCATATCTAGTATATAAAATGGAGCAGTGCGGCGGTCATTGCTCCATAACCATCTCAGAAATTAGCGGAGGCCTGTACTCAGCTCAGTATAGTGCGGTTTGAAGGATTAACATGTTGTCTTTGATGTATTTTATTTCTTCGATATGGCAGAGCCACTTTGCAGCTATATTATGGTTGTAGCACGAATGGGTCGGCTCGACCGGGGAACGACCACGCTCTTACGGAATACCAACGTTAAAGCTTAATGCTGCTGTGTTTCGTGTTGTGAGTGTACTTTCGAAGACCGTAAATGAAAATCTCTAGAAAAATCACAGCTCATGATCAATGTGTGTTTTTAAAGTTATCTTAAACTTGAACTTATATTTGCATTCTCTTAGCTAGGTGGACTTGTTTAGTCTGCCCTCTGTAACTCTTTTTATGGTGTAAACAATAAAGAGTGTAAATGAAATGTCATTGTAAACAGCACACTCCTCCAAAGTTACAAGAAACAAATTAGCATACACTTTGATTACTTTGAACAGTCATGTCAAACATACGGCCAGGAGACCGCGTATCACTATCAAACAGGCCGCGGTCCGATCAAATCTAGTTCAGTTAATTCGAAGATGCCGCCGCTAAACCCGTTGTATACAACGCGCCTTTTCTCCCACGCTGTTTGACCTTTAGTTCCTAAAAAAATATCATTTAATTTGAATCTAACCTTCTAGTATACCCAAAATTTCGTGGAATCTCTCCATTTTGTGAAATCTTAAAAAGCCTTCTTACGTGGTAGAGCCAAGCTGCAGCTTTTATAGTATAGTTACCACGCTCTCACACAATACCAGCGTAAAATAGCAGCTTAATAAACAGCTGCTGTGTTTCATATGGTCAGTGTAGAGAACCGGATACCCTTTTTACTGGAAAAGAGGCATTCCATCTTAGTCTTCAAGGCTGACAACGCATCTGCATTTTGATTCGCAAACGAGGAGAGATGTAGATGTCTATGGGCCTCAGTAACCACTTACCACTGTGTGCTCGTTTGTCACCCTATTTCTATAAAAACGAAATTAAAAAAATAAAGCCTGGCCCGATTGACCCTTGAAACGCTTTATCACAATAAATCACTTAAGATCTGATCTGATACACCTTAAAACATTCTAAAACATTAATCCGGGTATATGATCATACATTCGATTTAGAATCCCTGGGATTAAGTTAGAATAAACTGCATATTTTGGCCAAGGTCCATATTCGAACTAAGCAACTCAACGATATGCCCATTTTATTCCTTAACGGAAGAAACACCTGTGCACGTCCTAACTTTTTTTTTAAACGTAACTGTTTGTGGACCCTTAATGCGCAAACGTAGCACTCATCTGGGAACTACATATTTAGCCGAGAAGTGAAAGTGCTTACAGCTAAGCAACTCCCTCGATTCATTAAAGATATGGGACTTAGCAGTGAACTATAGCTGCGGCAGCAATCACAATAGATATTACTAGTCGCAGTGATACTGGTCTTATTAGACCTGCATAGCTGCTCACACATATAAAAAATACCCTTAATTTTGTAAAATGGTTCCTTAGAAAATTGAGTTATATATTCTATATATAAGAAAAAATAATTGTCGAAATATCGTTTTAAATTTGGAAGAGTTATGTTGTTATTAGGAATGATATTAAATTCCTTGAAGTTTAATGATGTATAACTTTCAAATAAATTTGTTGGTACGATACGCGCACCACCTATTGTAAGTTAAGTGTACAGTTCCTATAACCTTCGCACAAGTACAAGCAATAAGTTGACAAAGTTTTAGGGCAATCTGATGAATGGTGTGGGAAAGCATGAAATACGAACATAAAATCGGAATCCTCGGCGTCGACATATTGAATAGTGTGCAGTTTCGTGGTCACTTGGAAGGGAAGGCCAAATTGGCCTCTAAAAAGCTTGGCGTGCTCAGCAGAGCGGGACAGTATTTCATGTCGGCACATCGCATTCAACTTTACAAAGCGCAAGTTCGGCCTCACATAGAATACTGTTCTCATCTCTGAACTGGAGCACCCCAGTGCCAGCTCCTTCCACTTGACCGCATCCAGCGCAGGGGGGTTCGAATCATCGACGACCGACTTCTTTCTGATCGGTTTGATTTGCATTTTCTATCGCATCTACCACGAGGAGTGCTCTGATGAATTTTTCGGATTAATTCCAGCCGCAAAATTTCACGAACGCACATTCACGATACCATCCTCACCATCTGGATGTTTGGTGGTCCACCACTGTGCGTTTTACTAGGAGTTTTCTTCCTCGTACAAATTCTCTGTGGAATTGTTTACCACTGGCGATTTTTCCGGACCGATACGACTTAGGGACCTTTAATAAAAGAGCTTACAACTTTCTCAAAGGCCGGCAACGCACCTGCAATTCCCCTGGTGTTGCGGTTGTTCAGGGGCGGCGGTAGTCACTTACCATCAGGTAAGCCGCATGCTCGTTTGCCCTTCTACTATTAAAAAAAACGAACAAACAAAAACTAATTTTTATATTAAACTAGCCGGTACCTGGCGCGTAAGTTGTATTGTTTAATAAGGAATGATAATATATTCATTGAAGTTGCATGAACTTTCAAATAAATTTGTTGTTGCGATACGCGCGCCAGTTACTGTAAGTTAATTGTACTATGCCTGTAACCTTCGCGCAACAACAAACAACAAAAAAAGTGTACATTTGTCACCATTATTCTATAAAAAGAATATTTTTACTATCGGCCAGTAAAAGACATTGCTGTACAAAGGTCTCCCCATCTTAGAAAACCATTAATTATAATTCTGTTATGACGATCAGCAAAAACAATAATAATATTTAATAATTTCTACATACACCTAAAATAGCAACAGCAATACTGAATACGTACGAATAATAAATACGTAGCAGCCACGCCAGTATATATTAAAGTTGTAGCACGAATTGGTCGGTGACCGGTTAGGACCACGCTGTCACAGAATAAGAGCGAAAGTATCAGCTTAATGCTGCTGTGTTTCGTATGGTGAGGGTAGAGAAACTTTTTTCTTGAAACGAGGCATTTGCTTGTTTGCTCGCATCTTCGTCTTCAGGGTGACAACGTATCTGTATCATAGTATTATTTGCTGATGATACTTCCTTGATTTTAAACTTAAACGTCAATCATTTAAATGACGAAGTGAATAATGCTATATCAAAGTTAGCATTGGTTTAACGTTAATAATCTACATTTAAACGGAAATAAAACTAAATGTATTAAATTTACAACAACTAATGTTAAAAATCTGGGTACCAATGTGTTTTTAAATGGGAAGAACTGAGCCCTGTTGAATCCACTGTTTTCTTGGCATCACTCGACGCAAAGCTCAGTGGGGCCCCATATATCCAAACTAGCAAGCAGACTAAGTTCTGCAGCCTATGCTGTAAAAGATTAGAGGTCTCACTAGTGTCGAGACAGCTAGACTAGTTTATTTCAGTTATTTCATAGCATAATGTCTTATGGGATTTTGCTATGGGGAAATGCGGCTGATTCAGAAACTATTTTTGTTTTACAGAAGAGGCCATTAGAGCTATTTACAACCCAAAACCGAGAGAGTCTCTTAGAGATAAATTTAAAGAAATAAATATATTAACTTTGGCCTCTCAGTATATTTACGAAAATTTAATGAATGTTCACAAAAACAAAGGTAGTTTTAGTAAAAAGTGATATACATTCTGTAAACACTAGGAACAAACACAAGCTAGTGATACCAGTTCTCGACTCCACAGAGTCAGTAATTCATTCTTGGGGCAATGTATACGCTATTACAACAAGGTCCCGGAAAGTGTACAGGCTCTCTATTACCAAGTTTAAATGTTTTGTTAAGCTGAAATTGTATAAAAGGTTATTATAGTATAAATGAATATATGATTGATAATAGCCACTGGGAATGAGGTGGTCGTTACCAAGCAGTTTCTAAAATAAATTTTGTACTTAAATAGTTTGTACAACCATTAATGTAAAACTTACTTTAAAAAAAGTCCTGCTGGGTTTCTTGCTGGTTCTTCCCAGGACAGAGGTTTTTCGAACCAGTGGTAAAGAAATGACTTTCAATAAGAATTACACATGTAATCTATATTGAAAAAAAATTATTCTATTCTATTCTATTCTATTCTATTCTATTCTGCATTTGATTCTTAATCGAGGGTAAATGTAGATGTCTATGGGCCACAGCATTCACTTACCATCAGGTGGACTGTGTGCTCGTCTGTCAACCTTATTCTGTAAAAAAAAGTTCTAACAACTGCTTTAACTTACTTACAGGTACTTAAACTACTTAAATAATAAATGTCAACATAAATATTACTTACTAATTTAATAAGTTACAATTTTCACGCATTGGCAATTATGAATTCCGTCTCATCATCATCATCATCATTACAGCCCTTCACAAGTCCACTGCTGAACATAGGTCTCCCCCAAGGAATGCCACAAAGCACGGTCCTGAGCCACCTGCATCCATCGACTTCCTGCATGTCTTACCAGGTAGTCACTCCATCTAGTGGGGGACGCCTTACACTTCGTCGCCGCCGGTATGAGGCCGCCACTGAGAACCTTTTTGCCCATCGTTTGTCGGTTATATGGCTGGCCCATTGCCACTCAGCCATTAATCCTTTGGGCTATGTCGGTAACTCTAGTTCTACTGCGGATATCCTCATTTCTAAGTTTATCACGCAGAGAAACCCCGAGCATAGCCCTCTCCATAGCTCGCTGAGCGACCATGAGCTTCCTCATACGGCCAGCAGTGAAATATCACGTTTCAGTTCCATAGGTCATCACTGGCAACAAGCACTGGTTGTACAGTCTAGTTTTTAGGTTTTGAGTTATACCTGACGAGAAGATATGCCGTAATTACCCGAACGCTGCCCAGCCGAGTTGAATCCGTCGATTGACCTCTCGTTCGAAGTTGGACTTACCTAGTCAGACTATTTGTCCCAGGTAAACATACTCGTGAACAATTCGAGCTTAGTGTCCCAATAACTACCGGTATAGGTGTGACATGGACGTTACACTAAAATTTTGTTTTGTCCATGTTCATCTTAAGACCTATCCGTTGGGAGACACTAATGAGGTTACGCGCGTGTGGCTCCAACGACGATAAGATTAAGAGCGTGATCGGAGAGTTTTTGTGTTCTTCTGCGGCGAGTCTTGGAAAACTTAGCTCCAATCGCATGGACAGTTTCCACGAGCTTGTCATTCATATCTTCCACTACATTGCAATCTTTTAGGCACTGGAAACGGTTTTGTAGCTCGAGCTGAAAGGTTTCGGGACTCTGGATCAGAGCACGAGGGGGACGGAGCGTTGACTTCATTAGACGTGACCTTTCCAACTTAACGTTTAGGTTCAGTGTGCCTCTCACCATTCGGTGATCGCTGCCGGTTTTCACCCTCGCGATCACTGAGACACCACTGAACAGTTGTCGTCTGGTCGTCATAATGAAGTCAATCTATTTTTGTCGAACCGTCAGCTCGACCAGTTCTATTCCTGTGGGGTCGCTTCTGGAAGAAAGAGTTCATTGGCCAGTCCCTCTTTCTCTGTGAAGTCGGCCAGCCGCTGGCCCTTTGGGTTCTGTTTCTATTCCGAATTTCCCCACTTTCAGCTCACTGTTCTCTCTTCCGAGTTAAATAACTTAAATTTTTTATTTAAGTTATTAAATGAATGACAATGACTGAAGACACATCATTTGACTCTGTCTTGATTCACACAACATGAATCAAGACAGAGTCAAAAATTTGCACAAAGGAGAACACAGGCTTGTATAAATTCGTACAGCTAAAAAATTTGTGTTTTGAGATATTTATGGTTTTAATTGGCAGTTAGTAGGATAGTCAAGCCCTATTTAAATTCTTAGATTTTAAAACTTGGGACGTAAAGTTATAACCAGTTTATTTTTTAAGGTTATGTACTAGTGTACCAATGGAGATTGTTACATATATGCACATAAACATTGTTTTGGTGATAAAGTAAATGTTCTTGATTGCTTGTCGCTATCTTTGTAGTGTTTTACTTACCATTAAGTAGGTAGATTGAGATGAGGATGCAGTCACAAACCACAATCCAAAACAACAGCAAAGAACTGAACTGAAAGACAGATAATCTTTATCTGTCAATAAATAATTGTCATATGAACAAAAAAATATTGATGACGAACATCATTCCTATCATTAAATCGTAAACCATTATGATTTAATGCAACAATTATGCATTCTTAGGTATAATATATATTGTTATTTCTATTTCTAAATAAATAATTATCATTTCGATATTTGTGTTTTTATATAACTTCTAAAAACATAAATGCGTTTGGCTTACGCTTATATTACGTTTATTTATTAAAATATTTTTATTGATATTATTAATTAATCCGGAGTTCTAAAAATAGAACACTAACATAAAAATAAATGGCTTAGTTGCCTTAATATGTGGTACAAATTCTATAACAAAACAACAAAAAAAGTATGCGGTACGAAATCTGCCGTTCTCCTTTTACAAAATGGATTACTATTGATAAAACTAACTTATATCTGAACTTTTTGCTTGCCGTGACTACGTTAGGGTAGGAATTAAATTATGTAATTCAAGCGCATACTAATATCTATATATAATAAGCGGATTTATCCAATAAAACACCGAGATGCTGACTTCTCTTCCCTTTGCTCGAGGCTGACAAGATTGAATGTTCCATCCATCCTTATATTGCAGTCTATAAAAAACTACTGCTGAACATAGGCTTCTCCCAAAGATTGCCTCAAAGGGGGGATTTTGCCATAGTTGCACACTTGGCTGGCGGGTTGCCAACCGCCGTTTTATTATTATTTTGAGTTGTTTTCATTAAGATGCTGCTGCCCAGCCTGTTATAGTTTTCTTCTGTCGCCTCTTACGACAAAGCTCGGGACGGTATGGTGTAGTAGATATTCTTACACCGCTACTACGCGGCTTAGATTGAATGTTAAAATATATTTAATTTAAATATACCAGTTTCTACAATTTAGAAATCACCATGTGCAAGCATGCATCTGACCACCCGTATTTGTTTGTAATTATAATATTTTATTACTGATACGAGTTGCATCTTCCGGTTACGATCATAAACATAAAGACACATGCAATTATTTATTAGTTCTTAGTTCTATAAAAAGTATTTGGTTCAAGCTCAGAGAACTTTTTATATCAAAAGAAAATAATTTTCCTGTTTTATATTAAGGTTAATAAAGTGACCAAAATCGGGTCAGTAAGTTGGTGTATAGACTCGACGTACCGATTACTGATGGAGAAAATTTTGAGTGGCAGCCTCATACCAACAACCGATGTGTAGGACGGCCTCCCACTATAATATGAAGTGACGATCCGGTAAAAGATGCCGGAGACCGATATGTACGGGTGGTTCAGGATCGTACGATATATACAGCAGTGGATTTGTGAAGGGCTGTAATAATGATGATGATTAAAAAATCGGACAAATGCATTTTAACACTATTGCAAAATAAGAGTGACAAACGAGTACACAGTCAACCTAATCGTAGGTAGGTACTGCAATCTATAGAAAACAGAGATATTTTTTTTTAAACATTACTCCCACATTAGAATTTTCTCATGTATCGTGGAGGCAGTTAAATAAGATATAAACTGTACAAGGACAAACATCCAGCCCCGGAACAATTATTTGTACGCTATACAAATACTTGTTCCGTGCAGGATTTGAACCCGTGGCCCTTAGCGCCTCAACTCAATGCTAAACCACTGCGCCATAGAGCCGTCAATCTTTAAACATCCAGGACAAAGATAGGTTTTAACCCCTTAGAACTAAGATGAAAATTAAAATTACCGTTACAGCCGACATACGTCCCACTGATGGACGCAGACCTCCTCCTCTTAGAAGCTTATGGAATGATTAATCCGCCGCGCTGCCTTAATGCATGTTGGCAGATTTCACAATTTTTAATTTTAATCTATTTTCTCCCCAGACAAGCAGGTTTCCTTACATAATTTTCTTTCATTTTCAGCACGTAACTTCAAATCATCATTTTGCAATTAACATTTCGATCAGGCGGGGACCGCACCTGGATCGCCCGGGTACTGTGATATTTAAGGCGAGCGCTTAGCCAGGCTTAATTCTGAGCTATCACTGCACTTGAAAATGCCCGAAATTATGCTGTCTCTCTCTTTATATCTATGCCGCTGAATGCCTCTTTATTCCAGTGGTTTTACGTTCGATAATGTGGTCCCGGTTTCAAATACTGCGTCGAGCTAACTCAGTTAATGGGTTTTTCTGCCAAAAAATTCTCACTAGCAACACGGGATCAGGAAGTTAGCGGTGTTTTACCCTCGTGCCTCGGAAAACACATAAAGCCGGAAACATGGATTGCCGTCTTGTAGGGCTATGAGAGTGCGCACACACTGGTGCACTGTAATCCTGTCCTGCGCAGGTGGCTATTCGACGTTGAGACTGGCAGTGGTAACCACAAAAAGGTCTACAGGATATTATTATAGCCATCTACACTGCTTAGCGGCAGTAAAAGGTAAGAGAGAACGGTACCAGCCCTGGATGGCGAATGGACCCCTAGGCAGAATGTAATCCCACCACCTAGTACTACCACGCTATACTTACACAGTTAATGAACTTTATTCATGGCATCGGCTTAAATTATTTATAGATTGTATTAACTAGTAGCTTTTTAATCTTGATTTTTGAATTTTGATATTTTTTGTCATTCTGCATCTTTGCCTTAATGCTCTTGTTTACTTATAGATTTTTCTTAACGAATATTCATCATCATCACTATATCGTTTTTGTGTTGTTATCCAGTTGGCTTTTGCAGCTTGATCGAACTCAGAGCTCGCGGCCTTTCAGGTATTATCGTCAATACTACAGTCATCATAAGTCCATTGCTGAACAAAGGCCTCCCTCAAGGAATGTCAAAAAGCGGATCACCCTACACTTCTATTACCGGTACGAGTAGCTACTCAAAAACCTTTCTTTTATTTCGGTTGTCGGTTGTTCGTGCTATATGGCTCGCCCACTGCTACTTCAGCTTACTGATCCGTTGGGCTATATCGCTTTCTCTGGTTCTACTGCAGATATCCTTATTACAAACTCCTCAAACGAATAATAATAAGATAATATTTAAGCGTTTTCACCGAAAATGTTTTAAAAAGTTGACATAAAAATAATATTCCTTTGATGCATATTGATGATTTTTCTAGATGTTTCTCAGCGAGAGACGTACCGTGTAGAGACGTTGTAAGAACATTCACTTCCCCATATCATCACGTGGGTATCGTAAGTGGCGCCAGAGGGAAACAATCAGGAGATGGGCAGCAGCGTCTTCCTAATAACGACTAAAAATCAAAAACTGGGGTTGACAACTCATTTGCCAAGCGTGGTAACCATAGCAAATATCCCACCTATGAGGCAATCTATGGAGATGGCCAATCTTCAGCAGTGGACTTTAATAGGCTGTAACGGTAGCTGTTTTCATCGAAATAGCAAGTTTCAAGCACTTTTTAGTAACATTGCTCAATAAAATTCAAGACTAATACGTGGTAGAGCCACGCTAAATTATGGTTGTAGCACAAATGGGTCGGTCCAACTGGGGAGGACCACGCTCTCACAGATTCCCATCGTAAAATAGTAGCCTTATGCTGCTGTGTTTCTTATAATGAGTGTGAGTGTAGAGGCACTTTTTACTAGAAACGAGGCATCCCATCAACCTCAGAGGTGACAACGCAGCTGCATTTTGATTCCTAATCGAGGATAAGTGTCTATGGGCCACAGCATTCACTTACCATCAGGTAGATTGTGTGCTCGTTTGTCACCCTTATTCTATTAAAAGTAGCTAACAACTACCCAATGATATCGAAAAAATCATCTAACTATTTTACCCCCCAAAACAAACCGCTTACGTTGAAAATCGTATCGTATTTGTGTGACCATATAGAATGATGTGTTCTCAGTACCGTACAGGATAAATGATAATGATGAAGCTCTTCTATCAGATGTGAACCACAGTGACAACTTATGATTTATTTTATAGAAGTATGTGTGATAGATAAGCATATAGTCCACTTTCACCTATCCTCGATTAAAAATCAAAATGCAAATGCCACCCCTAAGATGAAATGCTCGCTACCAGTAATAAAGGTCTACGGTCCACTACACTCACCATGCAAAACACACCAGCATTATGTTGCTATTTCACAGCGGTATTCTGTCGTAGGCTATTAGTCTGTTTCATAGAAGATATAATAACAATTGATTTAATCGCGTTATAGACTGGAATATTAATATAATAAACAGGCCAAAAAGAAATTCTAATTCCACAACAGTCAAACATGTCATATATAATGATGTGAAAATAATAGAAAGTACAATTTTAATATTAATATAGACCGATCAAAGCTTTTCTTTTAATCAAGACATGGTCAGTATTAGAACTATGGAAAATCCATTTTATAAGGCTTACTTGCATACAAATGAGATACCAATTAAATTGCTTACTAAGCTGAAATAATTGGATAAATGTATCCAATTATAGCGACCAAATTGAGTCATACACTCGTTACGTGGGCTATGTATCTATTTACTAACAAAACTTTAAGGTGTCGACTGACTGAGTTTAATTTTATTTATTTAATTTTTCGTATGAGTCACTCAAGATATAATTAAATGGTAATAAAATGAGGAAACGAGAAATCAAAAAATCTAGAAAAGATGTGAAGTCCATTGACATCAGCTAAAGCTGAACAAAGGATGTAAAAATTGCAACAAAAGACGTTTCTTCCAACGACATACGTATTTTACAAAGCGGGATAGTTACTGAGGATTCATATTATACTGAGTTTGTCTATACGAAAACCTCTCTTCCCTGTCAGTGGCTAGTCTAGATATAAAACTCACTTACCTCAACGCAATAAGAAAATTATAATTAATTTAAGACCAAAAAGTTTATTTTATAGTAGGGTGACCACCGAGCTCACAGTTTACCTCATCGTAAGTGTATGCTGTGGCCCATAGACACCTAAATTTATACTTGCTTAAGAATCAAAATATTGATGCATTGTCACCCCTGAGGACTTAGATGTACACAAATTTGTTATGACATGTCATCATCGTCACAATCTACTTTGATTACTATTACTACCATTTGCTTGATAACATTTTTGACCAACGTTGGATCAATGGATAAGGTGTTCTTCTGTAAAATGCTCTATAAATATTGGACACGACACAACACCGAGCACAGTTCTTCCCGTAGGAATAATCGTTTCCCTTCTATAAACTATTTCAAATAAGGTAAATAATTTCCCACAAAGTAATTTCTGTAGGCAAATACTTTTAAGGTAAACCCAAGGTCTGCAGTAGCTATGTACTTACCATTAGGTTGACTAATGACCAAACACTGTTACTCAATTTTGAAGATCGTCAAGTCTCGTGGTGTCACAGTCACTTTGACTTAAAGTGATAGAGACTTAACGGCATCTTAAAAATAAGCAGCGTTTGAGTATTTGGGCATAATAGTATTTGATTGATTGAGCAGGGCGGTTATACGCTACTCCAACTCTAAGCGCGTATTTTTCTGGTGAGCAGGCATTAATGTAATAGGTATTACTCAAACCAGCCAATCTACTCCAGGAATCTTAATAAGTTTTAATATTACTGATAACCACGGGTAGTGACCTAGGTCATCCGAGGTACTTTGTGGCTGGCTGGCTGGACCAATCAAGTGAGGTCGTGGGCTATAGTTTTCTCGTGCCCAGGCAGGCTCCGCACAATATACTTATTTATGAATGTATGAGTGAAAATGGAGCTATTAATAGATTTATATTTATTTATATCACATTTAAAGGATTCCAGAATTTCTTGCCATTTATTTCCTGTAGATGTATGTATTTCAAGGTCATATTTTTTTTACCATAATTTGTGTGAATCACAGACAGATTATGGCGTTAATGTGAACTCTAAAATAAATATTTTAAGCGCTAAAATAATTTTATTGTGGTGTTCTTGTTGACTTTTAAAATAAATATTTCTTTATAATTTTAAAGTAACACTGAATTGTGTATACACCTTTATAATCGCTTTAGTAGTAAAGCGGCCCAAATAATCGCACCCACAAAACGCCTCCGCAAAACGCTCAAATTTAAGAACACCATTTTAATCTTATGTGATTGCTTTAAACTGTTTCACCGATGTACTTAGGTAATGTTTTATTGTGAAACTATATACCAAAACATTCTATTTCCGATTCCAGCAGTTGTAAGAGGCGACACTTAGTACGCATATAGTATTTATCTTCCATGTAAAAAACAACCATAATGCAGATGCGTTGTCACCACTGAGGTCTAAGATGGAATGCCTTGATACCAGTAATATACCTACAGTATTCATTCATACATCAGAAACAGAAACAGAAACAGAAACTTTTATTCAATATAGATTATAAATAATACTTATTGAAAAGTCTCTTTTGTCTAATTACCACTGGTTCGAAAAAACCTCTGTCCTGGGAAGAACCAGCAAACCCAGCAGGGATTTTTTTTAAACAACAGCTTACAATCATGTATATTACACAATTAACCACACAAAACAAATTAGAAACAGCCTGGCAGCGAACACCTCATTCCCAGGGTTATTATCATCCATAAATCTTTAACATTATAATAACCCTTTTATACAAACTATGTTTAATAAAGTTTTTGAATTTTGAGCAGGTCGAATTTTGTATATTTTCTGGGATTTTGTTGTAAAGCATACATCGCCCCAAGAATGAATTACTGACTCAGTGGAGTCAGTAACTGGTACTACTAGCTTGTGTTTGTTCCTAATATTTACAGAATGAACATCACTTATTTTGTATAACTACTTTTATTTTGTGTGCGTAATTACATTTTCATAAATGTAGAATGAGAGATTAATATATTATAATTTCCTTAAATTTTGTCTGAGCGACTCTTTGGGTTTTAAATCATAGATTGCTCTTATGGCCTCTTCTGTAAAACAAATATAATTTCAGTGTCAGTTGCGTGTCCCATGGCAAAATACCATACGACATTATGCTATGGAAATAGCTAAAGTAAACAAGTCTAGCTGTTTCCACACTGGTAAGATTTCTAATCTTTTTACAGCATATGCTGCCAGAACTAAGTCTGCTTGCTAACTTTGATATATGGGGCTCCATTGAGCTTCGCGTCTAGTGTTATTCAAGAAAAAATGTGGTATCGACAAGACTCAGTTCCTCTCCATTTAAAATTAAATTAGTATTTAATTGTCGACATTTGAGTCATGAACTTCATACATTTCGTTTTATTGCTATTTAAATGCAAGTTATTAACATTAAACCAATTTACTAAATTAGATATAGCATTATTTACTTCGTCATATTTTAATAATTGTCGTTTTAATTTGAAAATTAATGAAGTGTCATCAACAAATAATACTATATTATGGTTATCACCATACTAAGGTAAGTCATTAATATATACAAGAAACAGAAGGGGCCGAAACTGACCTTGAGGCACGCCCATTTGTACTATCGACCGGAAGAGCTCATACTATTAATGACAACTTTTTGAGTTCTGTTACTTAAATATGACAATTAATTTAAAACATTACTTCTTACACCGTAATGTTTTTTTTTATAGGATAGGGTGACAAACGAGCACACAGTCCACCTGATGATAAGTGGTTGCTTTGACCCATGGACATCTACATTTATCCTCAATAAAGAATCAAAATACAGATGCGTCGTCACCCGTGAGGACTAAGATGGAATACCTCTTTTCCAGTAAAATGGGTCTCAGTTCTCTACACTCACCATGAAACACACAGCAGTGTCAAGCTGCCATTTTACGCTGGTATTCTGTGAGGCGTGGTCCTTCCCCGGTCGAGCCGACCCATTCGTGCTACAACTATACTAATATAGTAGTATAGTTGTTCCTGATAATGTTTCATGAGTGAACACAATCGAAGGCTTTGGATAGGTCACAGAATATACCCAAAAGCATCCTGTAGATTCTCCACATGCATTGAAAATATATTTAATCAGCTCAACACCAGCATCAGTTGTCGAGCGACCCTTGTGAAACAGGGATTTTATGAAGTAAATTATTAACATTAAAAATTTTCAAAATTTTACTTAGTGTTAGCAGTACAGAAATGGGTCTAAAATTAGCGGGTCTAATGTACTACCAGATTTAAATAAAGGTATTACTTTACTATGCTTCATCAAATCAGGAAACACACCATATTCGATACTAGTATTAAAAATAATAGCTAGTTGAGGCGCGATTATATCGATTATAGACATAATAACTTTGAAATGCCCCACAGATCCGCAGTTTTCTTAACATCAATAGTTTTAAAATATTTTACAATATCTTTTGATGATATTTTATGAAATGTAAAATTCTTTGTACACGCATTTACATTTGTTTAAGCAATGATTCGGCGACGGCAGGAGAAGAATTCAGTGACATAGTGGTTAAGATCGGAATATCCGTAAAATACTTCTCAAAAACCATTGCAACATCTTGATCTGATTCCGTTAATTTGTTGTTAAAACTCAACCGGTAGTTTGAATTGCGAGTTGACCTTACCAGTTTCACTATTAATTATACTCCACGTCATTTTAATTTTATTAAAGCCGTCTTAATTTTTTGCTCAAATGCAAAGACTTGGCTGGAGCCAAGTCTTTGCATTCCTTTAAATATTTTTGAATATTTTTACATATTCCCTAAATTCGACGCTAGGTTATATGACCTTTCATGGTAAGTTCATATAACCTTTACTCTTATGGACTCCTACTGTCGCCCATTCATTGAAAGCCTTCCAACTGTTCAAGGAGAACGTTTTAGAAGTAAAAATATTATCAAATTCATTGCAAATAAGTTTAAACACTGTTCCATACAAAAATTAGGATCATTTTGGTATGAAAGTGATGGAAGTTTCTTCACTATGTTACTTCTAAACTTCTCCAAGCGACGTGCATTTACAGGAACAAACACAATTTTCTCATCTACTTGCTTTTGTGAACATAAGGTAACGAAACTAACTGTCCACAGTGATCAGAACTCAATTTTTGAATTATACATTTATACAACGGCTTAACATTTGTAAAAATGTTATCTATACATGTTGCACTACATTCAGTAATACGTTGGCTCTAAAAATAAATTAAAAGACCATATGATTTAAACAATGATCTAAATTTAATATTGGTGGAGAAGCTTCTAGGAGATTGATATTAAAGTCTCACATATTACAACAGATTTATTCTGTTTATTAAACAACAAACTTCCTCCATAATTTTTCAAAAGTATTGTATATAGAACATGGGGGTCTGTAGACGCACACAACAATGAGGTGCTCAAACTCAACACATGCCATTTCTACAGTTCGCTCAACGAGGCTCACAATATCTTTACGTTCCTTACATGATAATAATTTACTAGCTAATATTAACGAGCCACCTCTTAAAACCGTTTCTCTATTGAACGAACTGACCACCTGGTGATTACTGAAATTAAACATTATGTTATAAGCTTTTAACCAATGTTCAGTAATACATAAAATATGAATATTGTTGCTATTTAAGAACAATTCAATTTCTAGCTCTTTGCCTATCATGCCTTGTATATTCTGATGCACCAGGTGTAAACAATTTTATTTTCACTCTGTGGAGTCATACAATGAAGGTTTTGTAAGCTACATTCTAAATTATTTAAATTATTATAACTGCTAGAATTACCTCTATTGTCTCATTTTCTAATTTAAATTACTTGGAACTGATTCCAAATTACATATTAAGTCATTACACTGCTCAAAGAAGCAGATGTCGATTGTAGCGAAGTCCTTGGCTGAGTTAGTATAAACAATAAGATAGCACATTTGCTATCTGTCTTAAATATATTTGGATAGGTAATACCTATCTCTAGTCAAAAATTTCTTAATTAAATTATTTATGTCTATTAAATTAATTATATTATTATAATTATAACAATTAGCTGTCAAGTTTATATTGTTATTAAATGAAATTATTCATTAATAAATTTAAATTGTATCTTATTTTATTTTCCTGTGGCCAACCCCATATGTAAGGCAATGTAAACAAGATAATTTTATGTACATTTAAAGTATTTAGATGATCAATATATTTTAATAATTGAGTTTTGTTTACATTGCCTCTTAACAAAATTATTAATGTGCTATTAGGGCAAAACTTACTAGTTAAAACTTTATTCATTATATGACTAAAGGATGCTCCAGGCATACAACAATTACTAACCTGATGTCCTTTTAAACAGTTATTTAACATTGTGCCCAAATTTTTGCCTATGTCATCACAATACATAATAACTTTATTTTTATTAATATTTAAATTACTTTTTAAGTTAATATTCTTTGTTATAGTACTGTCATAGAGTGTAGGTGAAAATAATGAGTCCTTACTGTATCATTATTTTACATATTGTCTGATGAACCTGTTATGATGGGCGCTGATGCTCACTCTGATGTTTAATTAAGAGTCAAGCGCTCCTCATTATACCCATGACTTTACCAGATCATTCATGGCCAATATGTGTTCTTTTATCTCATCCTGAGCCGATTCATATTTATTTGATATACTTTGTAGGGAGTTTTTAGTGATAAAATTGTTAAATTTAGACACTCTATATCAGTCTCATAACAATTATTCATATTTTCCACCTCAATTGAATATAATTTAAGTTTATTAATTAATTCTTGCTTTCTTTACATACATTTATATAATTTTTGACATTAATTTTAGTTTTAATTAGTTTTGTACTTTCCTAATATATTTATTAATTTTATGTATTTCTTTAATTTTCTTCTACTGCAGGTAATCCTTGCTGCTGTTCTTGATGTGACATAATCATCACCAGTCAAATCGATTGTTGTGGAGGTTGCAATGATTTAGAAGATTCACATTCTATGAGCTCATTGAACAGACTTTGAGTTTGGGACGCTTTCAAGTTATCTATGTATTGTTTTAATTGCACAATCTGCTCATTAGCCTCACTTAACTGTAACTGCACAGTAGCAATTAATCTGATTCCTCATATTCCTTGCCATTGGTCAAACTCATCGACTGTTCTCTGAAGTTCATCCTTTTCTTTTAAAACAAAAGTATATTCTTTATGCAACTTAACCATATCACTTTTAGCTGAGTATTTTTAGCAATTATATTTATTATTTCCTTTTCGTTGTCATCCTTTTCTTTACACAACAGCTCACACTGCTCCTTTGACGCCTTAAGTTCTTGAAGCGCCATTTGAAGTTGGTTCTCCAATTGGCGCGTTTGGCGTGCGTGTATTCATTTTACTATTAAGTGTAAATAGTAAAAACAAAGAAAGAAAACCGAAGAAGCAGAGTAAGCAAATGTCCAGATCTATGGGTTTATTTACAGATCTCAAATTAAATTATCATGTAAATAATTCAAAATGAAATCAGAATAACACTTACTTAAAAGGTAAATCTTAAAATGTTAAAGGATAACAAGAATAACACTTACAGTAAGTTTAAACGATGTTCGTTACAGCTGTCACTTTTGGTTAGAACACTAAACACAATTTAATTAAAATACTTATGACTTTTACTTATTTTACAAATAAAAATAAGTCGTATTTAACAATTGTAACTCAAAATTGAGGTGGATATTATCAATTTACAATTTTAATTTTTAAATAGTTGGGACAAGTATTTTACAACTAGTCACCGGGTTGCCAGTGGAAGTTTTCCATTATAGATACAAAGGTTTTGCCATAGTTGGCAACTATGGCAAAATCACTTAACAATCGAACAATCTATAATGAATGCACTTAGCAGGTGAATTGGTAGTTGCAGTTTTTTATTATTTTAAGTTGTTATTAGTAGATGCTGCTGCTCATCTCCTGTTTCAGTTTCCATCTAACGCCTCTAACGACACCACGGGACCACTTGGGGTTGTAGATATTCTTACACCGCCACAAACGGTCAATACAGTAATTATAATTAATTATAAAAGTAAAAGCCGACCTCAAAGTATTTAATTAAAATAATTGCAGAATATCAAGCTCAAATTTATTCTAAAAGTTACAGTTTT
>JAGSMP010000853.1:0-90732 GCA_029286625.1 Parnassius orleans | reverse complement strand
CTTTTACTTATTTTACAAATAAAAATAAGTCGTATTTAACAATTGTAACTCAAAATTGAGGTGGATATTATCAATTTACAATTTTAATTTTTAAATAGTTGGGACAAGTATTTTACAACTAGTCACCGGGTTGCCAGTGGAAGTTTTCCATTATAGATACAAAGGTTTTGCCATAGTTGGCAACTATGGCAAAATCACTTAACAATCGAACAATCTATAATGAATGCACTTAGCAGGTGAATTGGTAGTTGCAGTTTTTTATTATTTTAAGTTGTTATTAGTAGATGCTGCTGCTCATCTCCTGTTTCAGTTTCCATCTAACGCCTCTAACGACACCACGGGACCACTTGGGGTTGTAGATATTCTTACACCGCCACAAACGGTCAATACAGTAATTATAATTAATTATAAAAGTAAAAGCCGACCTCAAAGTATTTAATTAAAATAATTGCAGAATATCAAGCTCAAATTTATTCTAAAAGTTACAGTTTTTGCATAGTGAGCCAAGATACCCATTTCGTACGTTTGCAAAGTTTACTCAATCAGATCATGAAATACAGGAACTAATTAAATTAATAAGACATGGGTGACCGAACAGCAAAAAGGAAGTAATTGACATATAAAACCATACTGGGATAGCAGAGAATAGCTGACGGTTGCGTACAAATCAGTATGGAAAGGACAAAAATAGTAATACCTAAATGTATGAGGCGCGAAATGTTAAAGACTATACATGTAGGACATTTAGGTGCGGCGAAAATGAACGAAAATAGTAAACAACCACTGATCCCACATGAAGTTACTAACAGGGCGTGATCTAAAGTCGGGATTGACATATTTCATTTCAATAATAGGTCATATTTGTTAGTCGTTGATTATTTTAGTAAGTTTATAGAAGTTGAAAAGTTGTATAACCTAAAATCCGAATGCGTTATAAATAAACTAAAAATAATTTTCAGTAGGCAAGGTATCCTGGACATGGTCATGTCAGATAATGGCCCTGAATTTACCAGCTGAATATTTAAAGACTTTGTATCAATTGGAGTTTGAACATAAAACGTCATCCCGGTATCCGCAATCAAATGGACAAGCGGAAAGAGCAATACAAACTGTAAAACAAATGCTCAAGAAAACGCATTATCATAAATCTATCTTTAGGCTCGCGTTGCTAGAATTCTTAAATACCCCAATAAGTGAAAGTTTGCCTTCCCCTGCTGAGCTTTTAAATAACAGAAAACTTCGAAGCATAGTTCCGTGTCCTCCGGAAATGCTCTAACCAAATTATTTAATACAAAACAAGCGCGAAATACTAAAGTCCGTCAAACAGTGCAAAGAGGTATTACGATAGGGCCAGTAAGTTTCTAAAACCCTTAAGCAAAGGTGATAAAATTAAAGTACGCATTAATGGCAAATGGGTCGACGGTATAGTAATAGACATTTTAGGAGAAAGATCATACGTATTAAAGTTACACTCAGAAAATCATACGTCGATATCGAAGGCATATTATCCACGACAGCTATTTACGACGGAAAAATAAAACCGTTACACAAGCATTTGATTTTGATGACGTATTAGCAACAACAACCGACGCGCCGACATAACCGCTCTCGCATACCGTTCCCGCCAGCTCCAGTGCCCCGCCCCGTTCATTCAATATATCCACCACAGCAATCACAGCTCCACATGCTACTAATACTACTAATACTTACGTTACTCAATCCGGCAGGGTAGTGAAAGTTCCTGATCGGTGGAGATATTCCTGAACAAGTCGCTCAGTGCGACAGGCACCACGAAAAAAAAACAGGAAGTAAGAAGTAGTAATAAAATCTGTATAATTATAAAATGGAAATATTATTATTTACTTTACTCAATTATATTAAATTCTATTGGATGTATTAAATGTAGGTAAGAAGAGGTTGATCAGAATAAAATTGAAATACTATTTAATTTATTCAATGAAATTAAAACAACTCGATAATCTTAAGTTAAGTTAATCTTAACTTGTGTAACGTAAAAAAAATTGGATTTTATCCATTCGCTCATAAATTATGATAATTGCAATTGATATCTCCTAGTCAAATGAATGTTTCTTTTTCCATTTATAAATGTAAATGTTTTTAAAGAGATTGTATCTATTATTGCATTAATTATAAAAAGCATACTTTTATTTTCGTAAATAAACTAAATTCATATAACATTAAAAGAAAATATTGAACAGAGAATATTATCTGTAACGATAACATTCCTACTTTTATTACATAATTGATGTACTATGTATTATGTTAATTTGCTTACTGATTTATTTAAGTTGGGGGATGTGGGTAAATGTAGATCGGATAATGTTTGGTTGTAACGAAGGTAGGTGATAATAAAGAGTGGAATGCATGCTATTGTATTGTTTCAATTCATCTCCCCAAAACACAAATTTTACATACGCTGCATTGACTTCATTAGACGTGACCTCTCCAACTTAACGTTTAGGTTCAGTGTGCCTCTCCCCATTCGGTGATCGCTGCCAGTTTTCTCCCTCGCGATCACTGTGCAGTTGCTATCTAGTCCTCATAATGAAGTCAATCTCATTTTTTGTCGTACCGTCGGGGGTCCACATTCTGTGGTGCCGCTTCTGCAAGAAAGAGTTCATTATAAAGAATTCCTCTTTCTCCATGAAATCCCATGGGTGTCATTGCTCTATCCCGAATTTACCTACCTTCAGCTCACCGTTCTCTCTTGTATCTAGATTTGCATTGTAGTCTCCTATTAACACCATATAGTGAGTTTGGAGGAATACATGGCTCTAGAGATATCCTCATACATTTCCTCCACCTACTTCCTCATCGGGATGTACCGAGGTTGGTGCGTAAACCTGTATGACCTTCAACAAATACTATTTGATGATTCTGAGTATACGGTACACAACCCTCGTCAACATATTCCCAATCTTTACAACGCAGTTACTGAGAGACTTCTGGACGATAAATCAGACACCTCCTTGGGACAGATGGTCGCCTTCCCGGAGATTGAACAAGTTGCCGGATTTGAACCCCTCTCTTCGAAATTCAGATAATCCTGAAATATTCCAGCGCAACTTGTCTCTCTTCTTCCAGCTCCAGGATCTTCTTGTCAGTCCTCAGGGTGCGTGCGCTATATTATTTATTCCAGGTCGAATCATCTTAGGTGGCAACTGAACCTCCGCGGAGATTCTTTTACGAATAGAATTTTAGAGAATAGGTTTACGAAACGTGAACTTGCACGAACATATAATTTAGTACCTAAAATATCTTATACCTATGTCAGCATTTCACACGAAATCAAATTCTCTTTGGCCAGCCTCAATAGAGACTAGTCATTTGCGATGTACGGGATTATGGTGCAAGAGTATGCGCAAGCACAGTTGTACTTTCTATTCCTCTCATAGTCCGATAGGGTGGCAATTCGACATGACCGGAGAAAGATTAGGTTCAGGACCGACGGCTTTACGTGCTTTCGAGGCACGAAGGTTAACCACCGCCAACTTCCTGACTCCGCGTTGCTACTTAAAACCCAATAACTGTTTTGGCTCAACCCAGGATTCTAACTCGGGACCACATGATCAGTAGTCACGCTTACGAGCACTAGGTCAACGAGGCGTTCAATTCATGAATACCATCTTATCATTGGATGATTGTCACCCATAATTATAAGCGTTATAATATTTATTCCCCACTGTAATTTTTTTGACGTTCTTAAATAAAATCATATTTAATAAAGATTGCCACTACACTACACCGCTTCAGAACTCTAAATTCAATCCTCATCATCTCGATGGTTGGCGGTCCGCTACCGTGCGATTTACTTGAAATTTTCTGCCTCGCACGACCACATTGTGGCACTTACTGTCGCCAGCAGTTTTCTGGACCGACACGACTTACTTACCTTCAAGAAAAGAGATTGCTCCTTTGTAAAAAGCCGGCAACGCACCTGCAATTCCCTGGCGTTGCGGATATTCATGGGCGACGGTGATCACTTACCATCAGGTCAGTCGTATGCTCGTTTGCCTCCTCTTACATAAAAAAATAAAAAGACTAAAATACTTAACATATAGCATGTTAAATATTTTAGTCTTTTAAACATACTTTTAAGTGAATAAGTTATAAAAGCATTAGTCTTGATGTTTTGCAACATTTATAAATGGTATGTAAATTAAATAATAGGGTATTTTACACCATGTAAAAAAAATCAAAAAATATATATATTTATGATAGATTTTGTAAAAAGTAAACGAGAAATATTGATTTCTATTTATAAAAATGCATTATAAATTTTATATTTCAATTTTAAGAATATTTTTTATATGTGCCTCAAATCTGCAAAACGCTGTCCGCCATATTAGATACCGTCGTGACGTCACTGGTGAAGAGAACTAGCTAATGTGTTGTGGTATTTCGAAATTTTCAAGTTATCATTACGATTGTTGAGTTTTATTCCGAATATAATTGAAAAGGCATCATGGAAGGCATAATAATAATAATAATCACTTAGGCATGTCATCTCCGGTTGTTCGGCGCTTAACTCTGAGTACTTGCACAGGCACAACTTAGTAGCCAGAATTTACACCAGGAGCTCGTCTGAAATACGGTCTCGTGGACCGGAAATTGCCGTATTACAAGTACTTGCCGGAAGCCGTGCTCGAAAATGACCGCGCCAGGCTCTACTGGGACCGGGCCATCATCACAGACAGGACTATTCTTGCGAATAAGCCTGATATTGTGCTGATGGACCGGGCACAGTCAGGATATTTTGGTCGACATCACCATTCCGTATGACGAGAACCCGTGAAAGCCGAAACAGATAAGCGAACAAAATATCTGGACCTGGCTCACGAGGTGACCGACATGTGGGTGGACTGCCGACCGAAATTATACCTGTAGTCGTCTCTGCGAACGGGTTAATCCCAGTCAGCCTCTCGGGTCATCTGAGGCGACTGGGACTCCGTGACGGACCGCTCCAAGCTCAAATGCAGAAGGCGGTGCTCCTCGATACCGCCCGCATCGTCCGCCGGTTTCTCTCCTTTCCCCTAACCTCGGCCGTTTGGTCTCCCTGCTGAGGGTTTCCATCTGTTGGGTTTTATTTATTTATGTATTATTTATTTATTTATGTTAGTATATTAAATATATATTTATGTTTATTTATTATTTCCTTTAAAATATTTAGTCAGCCCAACCAGATGAGAATACTATATAAATACCCAAAATAATAATAATACTAACTACTAACACTATTAAACGGTGCCGGGCCTGGGCGTCTCCCGTTAATTGACGCCCATTTTATGGATGATGGACAAGAATAGAAAGCGCATAGGGCCGCTGCCTGTCGCCGGGCGCGTCTGAGCTGGCGCTCGACGCGACAGCATGCGGGCCGCCAGCCGAGCGCGAGGTACTGCACGACCACCTAGCAGTCCTCGCATCCATCATCCCCACCAGATGGCTTGGTGTCGGCAGGGTCCTCGGACTCGGCAAGCGGCACCGCCGCTGGTGGAGTACGCCGCATGCGTTGGACAAAATATATGAACATAAACGCATTGCGGGCGTACTATAGGCGAAAGGGAAGAAACTGGAGGAACAGCGAATCGGCCTGTATGCACCGCTTTTTTGCTGAGCTGGAGCCGTCTGTTCCCGTCACAGAGCAAAACCTGGCAGACCGAGTTCGGTACATCATACGCTCGAAAATATTTGATGATGCCGAACTCGAACGACTACGGCGTGAGGCTATTCCCTCATCGAATGAACCAGCTATAGCTGGGGATGCGACTCCTAAGGCCATAGACCAGCAGCCATATGTGGAAGCCGCCATGGATATTCCCGCTTTGGTTGATTCAGGCGATGATGGAATGGTCACCCAAGAACTAGAGCAGATGAGGAGTAAATTGGAGGAGGCGATTGTTGAAAAGCGCTGTACACCTCTCGAAAATCGACCGCGACACCCACGCATAACCTAAGCAAGCGGAATCGGGATGTCGTGACGGCCCTGAACCCATTGCTGGCAACCTTTTGAAACCAGCCGGGACCTTTGCGATACGGACTCAATACTTTGGCGCCGCATTGGCAGTTTGCCGTATTGTTGGTGCCAAACTTCCACGTCTGGACGTGCTACTGGGCAAAGTAGCGCTATCCCAGCCTGGCGAAGAAGGATTGAGGACCGTATCGCAAAGGCAAGGGCCTCATCGGCAGACTGATAAGCTTCAGGTCGGGCAATAATAGGCCGAGAATTGTGCGCACCGTCAGGATGGCGTTTGCTGGGACAAATATCAGTTTGTCTCAGCCGGATATAACGCAAAAACTGACGGAGCGCATAGACGACCTGAAGCAGAGAATCGCTGCTTGGGGGAAGCGGATTCGGCGATATACCGAGAGGTCAACACGGTTCAACCAGAATCGTCTCTTCCAGAGTGATCAGAAGAGGCTCTATGAATCATTGGAGCGGCCGATGGTACGTGGAACGGGCTCAGCACCGAATCAGGCCGACACTATCGCATTCTGGCGCGGCCTGTGGTCAGAGCCCGTAAACCACAGCGAGGGCCCTTGGACGGAAGTTGTGGCGAGTCAGTGTGCGAGTGTTACGCCCATGGACCCCGTCATCATAACGCCGGATGACGTAGCTGAGGCGGTCCGTAGGGCCCCGAACTGGAAATTCCGGGACTCGACGGACTGCATCACTACTGGCTGAAGGGGTTCGTGGTGTGTCACGCTGTGCTCGCCCGACAGTTTCAAGAGGCTCTCGACCAAAAGTCACTCCCGAGCCTCTTCACTACTGGGATCACTCATTTGGTTCCTAAAGACCGGGATTCCACAGACCCGAGCAAATACCGCCACATAACGTGTCTACCTACCATATACAAGACACTAACATCCATTTTGAGCGCGAATCACTCGTCACCTGAACGCAAATCAGGTGATGTCGCGCGCTCAAAATGGATGTCGGGCGGTGGTCGTGGAACCACTTCTCATTGACGCGGTCATTGGCAAGGTGGTTAAACGTAACCGTCGGAACCTCCGCCGCCTGGATAGACTACAAAAGGCATTCGACTCGGTGCCTCATACATGGCTTAAGAGGGTCCTGGGCTGTACAAGGTTGACTGTACAGTTCGAGACTTCCTCGGGCAGTGTATGGGGCAGTGGAGTACGATCCTTTGTCATCTAGGCGAGCGGATGACGGCTGCGGAGAACCACATAAGGATAAGAAGGGGCATCTTCCAGGGCGATTGTTTGAGTCCAATCTGGTTCTGCCTCTCTCTTAACCCTCTCAGTACCTTACTGGAGGGTTCCGGGAGGGGATTTCAGCTTCGGAAAGGTGGTACAAAAGTGACCCACCTTTTCTATATGGATGATCTCAAATTATTCGCCTCCAGTCGCTCTCATCTTGTGGAATTGCTAAACATCACTTGTGATTTTAGCAATTCTATTAGAATGGAGCTGGGGACGGATAAGTGCGGTCCTCCATGTCGAAAGGGGAAAGGTTACTAAATCTGAGGGTAAAGACTTGTCTGCCCATCAACATAAAGACCCTATCCGAGGCTGAAACATACCGATACCTGGGTATGTCACAGAACATAGGTATCGTTGAGGCAGACATGAGGCAGTCAGTTTGCGATGTGTTTTATGCACGCTTGACAAAGGTGCTTAACAGTCTTTGTCGGGCGTTAATAAGACACATGCATATAACGGTTGGATCATGCCTGTTCTCATGTATACATTTGGCATACTCAGGTGGACTCAGACCGAACTGAACGCTCTGGATAGAAAAGTCCGCACTACTATGACGTCCCATAGGATGCATCATCCGAGATTGTCAGTAATGAGGCTGTACTTGCCCGGAAACATGGTGGGCGCGGCTTTTAAGCGCTTACCATGCATAATCGCGAAGTGTGCAGCCTTCGTAATTACTTTCTGACGGAAGCGGATGATCCATTCTATAGGGACGTTATTTTTTGATAAAGGACTTACCCTCTATCCTTAGCCAACGAGCAATGGCAAGACCCGTCAGTACAGAGCATTTCCGACCGGAGACCGTATGGAAGGAGAAGGAGCTCCACGGGAGGTTCTACAAACTCCACTGGCTACGTTTTGGTGACCTCTTCGGGAAACCGAGGGTTTTGTCTGTGCAATACAGGATCAGGTTATTAAGACCAACAACTATCGGAGATACATCCTAAGGGATGGCACCATCCATATTTGTCGAGCTTGTCGCCATCCCGGTGAATCACTTAGCATGTCATCTCTGGTTGTTCGGCGCTTTCTAACTCTGAGTACGTGCATAGGCACAACCTAGTAGCCAGGATTCTACACCAGGAGCTCGCTCTGAAATACGGTCTCATGGATCGGAAACTGCCTTATTATAAGTACATGACGGAAGCCGTGCTCGAAAATGACCGCGCCAGGCTCTACTGGGACCGGGCCATCATCACAAACAGGACCATTCTTGCGAATAAGCCTGATATTGTGCTGATGGACCGGGCACAGTCAAGGATATTTTTGGTCGACATCACCATTCCGTATGACGAGAACCTCGTGAAAGCCGAAACAGATAAGCGAACAAAATATCTGGACCTGGCTCACGAGGTGACCGACATGTGGGGTGGACTGCCGACTGAAATTATACCTGTAGTCGTTTCTGCGAACGGGTCAATCCCAGTCAGCCTCTCGGGTCATGTGACGGACCGCTCCAAGATCAAATGCAGAAGGCGGTGCTCCTCGATACCGCCCGCATCGTCCGCCTGTTTCCTTCCTTTCCCCTAACCCTCGGCTGTTTGGTCTCTGCCGAGGGCTTCCATCTAGTTGAGTTTTTATTTATTTATGTAATTTTTCATGTATTTATTTTATTTTATTGATATTTATGTATTTTTATCATTTTGATTTACAATTATATATACAGCCCAACCGGATGAGAAAACTATATAGATACCCCACATAATAATACTAAGTACTTATCTTTATTCTCTTAATTCTAATTCGTTTAACAGAATCCATAATCATATATTGTGTGTAATTTTCCATGTCATTTTCCAGCTAAAACATGCAATAATCTTTATGACATTTGAAATCAAAGCGAGTTTATTACTTGATTTTAGCACTAATGTTATAGATATTATAATATAAACTTAGGTGAGAAAACCATTTATATTATATTTTTTGTATAAAACCTGTCATTATTCCCATATAATATAAGAAAACACGAATTAAGTAAACACTGCACTGCACTTGCAAGGGCTGTCAATATGGCCCACAAAGGGGCGGACAGACGAGCGATTAACCTAATCTATTACAAAATTTGACTTGCAATGGGTCATGCACCTATCATGTCATGACGTTTTGTATTGTATAAACGATAGTTAAATATAAGTCATACTTACATCAAAGTGATCTTCAGAAGTATAGTTTAGATTTTGTAGACAATGCCTTCGGGTCTCTTCTTGCCAGTTTTAACCAAGTATTCTCATATTTAAATCAGTTGGCACTTGAATCTATAACTTCCCCGGCATTCATATGCTCGTATTTTTGCATTCAGGCACAATACAACAATGATATAGATGATAGCTCATTATTAAACATCCAAAATCCATCTTATTCCTTTGCAAAATTAGCAAAATTCTAGGACAGTGACGTCACGAGTTGAACAGCATACGGCTATCCTTTTCACGCGAAAATTTAAAACGATAGATTAAAAGTAACTTTTATGGCACTATTCAGTTTTAAAAAAATTATATAAAATTATAGTTGTTCATTATCACTCTAGGATTCATTTAAAACACTTTTGAAAATGGGTGTAATACCCTATTACAGTGATTTATAGAAGAAAGCAATGCTCGATTTCTATTTACATTGAATTCATCTGGCCATCACGTTCTCACTTATTGCTGCTAATCAATAGAACCTACATCTACATTACGGTTAATTTTGTAAGTTAAAAACGATAAGTTGATAAAATTGAAAGATAAGGATGAATTCCACGAATAACAATACATTCACTGCAGCTGCAGTTTCCACATTTGACTTGGTTGGCTTGATTGTAACTTTTAATTTTTAAATTGACATAGAAAAATATTTCTACATTTATTTGAAATTATTATATAATGCTATTGAATGTTTGTAAATCAAATTTCCATTTAATAATGTTAGATAATAAACATATTGAAGATAAATATTTGGATGTAATACCTGTATAATGCATAATGGCAATAAGTACAGTTTAATTGCAACCTTCTGGGTACAGAATACTAGGTGCATTTTGTACCTGCGAGGTTTGAAGACCAACTTCCAACAGTTTAAGCTAACTTAAATTGCTCAGACGACATTAGGAAATAAGACACCTCTGAGGCTATAAGCTCTTATAGGAAACAACTTTAAACATGTTAGAAGTTCTACTAATTGCTTGATGCTCGAGGTTAGTTTGTTAGAAGTTTTGAATTAAATTTAAAACAAGTCATATTTAGTTTCATACATACTCTTTTAAAAAAATATTTGCGCAAATTTACAAATTATTTGAAACAATTTAATGGTGGGCTCGAATTCAAGCTAAAATTATGCAATGCCAAATAATTCATTTTCAGGCAATAGGCATAAATATTTGATAGGAATTTATTTAATAAATTAATGTAAAGGTAAACAGTACTTCTGTTTTTGTATGTAAACAACTTATCTTGATATACAATTTTATGTTCAAATAAAAATACAAATTTAAAATCTATACCTTAATGTAGTGATTATATTCTCTTTGTCTATAAATTCAATTTTATTGCTTCAATATTTGTGACAATGCTAAATGACATGGTAATCTATAAAGCTCGAAATGCTTTGTTTACAAATGAGTTGTTATTCGTCATAAATTTAATTAGCCCACTGGAAGACGCTGATAAAATTTAAATTTCCTTTTGTAAAGCAATGCTTATCATGTTCCACGATATGATCCATACATATTTGTAGGAATTCTCATTTTGTAAATTTAATTTATCACCATTATTAATAAGCAAATGTCACAAATATTAATTACATAAAAATATTCAATGAACAATTATTTCTCAGTGTGCTGTTTTACTTCAAGAGAACAAAAATATTATTCTTAGAAGGGGCATTCCTAATAATTTATTATGTAAAGGTGCGACGTAATTTTCAATTATTTTTAATTCTAAAATTTCATATTTATACCTACCACCACAAATATTATTACTTGTGTGACAACTGTATCTGTAAATATTAGTGCGGCGTAAATTTCATCTTGTGGGTGTCGTAAAAGGTATCGCCTTTAGAAAACTAAAACAGAAGGTTAAGAAAGCTCAGTCAAGAAGGCCATCGGCATCTTTCTGATATCAACTGAAAATAATAAAACTACAGCTAACAACCCACATGCCACGTGATAACTATGGAAAATATCCCATTAGAAGACAGTCTTTGGGAACGCCTATATTCAGCAGTGAACTGTGTGTATGTGTGGGTGTATATAGCTATAATAAATGAATGAATGAACTACATTAACACTAACAACTATATTAACACTGACTGGCTGACTTATTAAACAAAAGTCATAGTTATAGTCACAGTAATTTATTCCATAAGCAATATACATTGTGCATAAAAACATATTTAATTAAAACATAAAAGAAAAGTGTGTGACCTTTATCAAAACCAAAAATCTTTAGTTGCTCAGCAGAAATTCACAGAACTTGGCTAAAGTGTCGACGCATTCACCCATTCCTGATTTTGCAGCTTCGTTTACGCACCTACAAGATGCAGCAAATTAAACCGCTTCACAGTTGCTTCAGAATATGAAAACGTCTTGCTGATGAAGCTACTGAAATGGAAAGAATATGGTATCAACATAAAAGCAAATAAATCACTCACGTTCGATTTACCGACGTTACTGTCATAATGACAAATCTCGAAATTTTTACACTAAATATGTAAATAGGGGTTTCAATGGATAGGCCTTAAGATGAATATAATCAAGACTAGAATGCGGTCATGTGTATTTAGAGATATTATATTTCCAAAAGGGTAGGCCATTCACATGTTCTTTGGCAACAGTACCCTAGGTATATACACCTTGTATATATACCTGTGTAGTGGCGGGTTAGAATACCCACTACCCTATCTTCCCGTGGGTGTCGTAAGAGGCGACAGAGGAAACTGAGGCAGAAGATGGGCAGCAGCATCTTTCTGATAACAGCAAATAACAATAAAACTGCGGTTGCCAACCCGCTCGCCAAGCGTGGCAACTACGGCAATATCCCCAATGAAGAAAGTTACGAAGAGACGGCCCCAGTCCTCGGCGGCCCCGCTATTCCTGGCTACGGTGGCGACCATGGTAACGGCGGGCAGGGGTGCTAAGAATCTCCGGTGGATGTTCGGTTGCCACCACGACGACCTCGACCTGGCAACTTATAACGCACGCACTCTGAGGACTGACGAGAAGATCCTGAGCTGGAAGAAGAGATACAAGTTGCGCTGGAATATTATAGGATTATCCGAGGTCCGAAGAGAGGAGGACACGGTAATCCTCGAATCCGGCAACTTGTTCTATCACGGGAGGGCGACCATCTGTCCCAAGGAGGTGTCGGATTTATCGTCCACAAGTCTCTCGTTAACAACGTTAAAATTGGGAGTGTGTCGACGAGGGTTGCGTACCTTATACTCAGAATCACCAAACGGTATTCGCTGAAGGTCATACAGGTTTACGCACCAACTTCGGCACACCCTGATGAGGAGGTAGAGAAAATGTATGAGGATATCTCTAGAGCCATGCATTCCTCTAAAACCCACTATACGGTGTTAATGGGAGACTTCAACGCAAAGCTAGGCACAGAGAGAACGGTGAGTAGGGAAATTCGGATTAGGGCAACGGAACCCATAAGCCAGCAGCTGGCCGACTTCATGGAGAAAGAGGGACTCTTTATGATGAACTCTTTCTTCCAGAAGCGGCCCCACAGAAGTGGACCTGGTCGAGCCCCGACGGTTCGACAAAAATGAGATTGACTTCATTATGACGACTAGACGCCAACTGTTCAGTGATGTCTCAGTGATCGCGAGGGTGAAAACTGGTAGCGATCACCGAATGGTTAGAGGCACACTGAACCTAAACGTTAAGTTGGAGAGGTGTCGTCTAATGAAGTCAACGCTTCGTCCCCTCGTGCTCTAATCCAAAGTCCGAAACCTTTCAGCTCGAGTTACAAAACCGTTTTCAGTGCCTAGAAGATTGCAATGCAGTGGACGATATGAATGACAAGCTCGTGGAAACTGTCCATGCGGTCGGAGCTAAGTTTTGTAAGACCCGCCGCAGAAGAACACAAAAACTCCGATCACACTTAATCTCATGGCTGTTGGACGGGAAATGAAGCTGCAGTCTTCAGTAGATTTGATAGCATACAGGCAACTGAACAGACAGATCTCCAAATGCATGCGGCGGGATTTGCATCTTCAATACAGCTCGTATTGAAGAAGCGATCGAGCGGAACCAGGGCTCCAAAGTCTTTGCCAGAGATCTGTCTCAGAAAGAGCCAACTGTCGAAGCTGAAGACCGAGTGTGGCAGCGTCGCCTGGGACACCTGAGATTTTGAGTGAGATTGTGAGGTTCTATGGGCAGCTGTACACGTCATCGTTAGAGCCACATGCAAGTGTGAGTAACGATCCAAGAGCAAGTATTATCCGACACTATTCCGATGATATCCCGGCCGTCAGTCTGAGCGAGATAAGAATGGCTCTCCAGTACCTTAAAAACGGCAAGTCCCCGGGCGAGGATGAAATTACAGCGGAGCTTCTGTGAGCGGGTGGAAACCGGTACTTAAAGTCGTTCAGAAACTCTTTCATTCCATCCTCCATGGTGGCACTACTCCGGAGACGTTGAGCAGAAGTGCGGTGGTCTTGTTCTTCAAAAAAGGCGACAACACTCTTTTGAAGAACTACAGACTGATTTCCATTCTGAGTCGCGTCTGCGTGCTGTTTTCGAGAGTCATTACGAAACGTCTCGCACGCAGACTCGACGAATTCCAGCCTCCGAAAGGCCTTTAGCACCATAGACCACATACATACCCTTCGGCAAATTGTGCAAAAGACCGAAGAGTAAATTCTGCCATTTTGTCTTGCGTATGTGGATTATGAGAAAGCCTTTGATTCCGTCGAAATTTGGGCGGTGCTGCAGTCCTTCAGCGGTGCCAAGTTGACTGTCGGTATATCGAAGTGTTGAAGTGCTTGTACAGTAGGGCTACGATGGCTATCCGAGTACAGAACCAGAGTACAAAACCTATCCAACTGCAGAGAGGTGTAAGACAGGGTGACGTTATATCCCCGAAACTCTTCACCGCTGCATTGGAAGACGTTTTCAAGCTTCTGGACTGGAAAGGATACGGCATTAACATCAATGGCGAGTACATCACTCACCTTCGATTTGCCGACGATATAGTCCTTATGGCAGAATCGCTGGAGGACCTAAGCACTATGCTCAATGACCTCAATAGTGCCTCCCAACGGATAGGTCTTAAGATGAACATGGACAAAACAAAGATCATGTTTAATGTCCATGTCACACCTATGCCGGTAGTTGTTGGGAGCACTAAGCTCGAAGTTGTTGACGAATATGTTTACCTGGGACAAATAGTCCGACTAGGTAAGTCCAACTTCGACCGAGAGGTCAATCGACGGATTCAACTCGGCTGGGCAGCGTTCGGGAAATTACGGCACATCTTCTCGTCAGGTATACCTCAAAACTTGAAAACGAGGCTGTACAACCAGTGCGTGTTGCCAGTGATGACCTGGAACTGAGACGTGGTCCTTCACTGCTGGCCGGATGAGGAAGCTCAAGGTCGCTCAGCGAGCTATGGAGAGGGCTATGCTCGAGTCTCACTGCGTGATAAACTTAGAAATGAGGATATCCGCAGTAGAACCAGAGTGACCGACATAGCCCAACAGATTAGTAAGCTGAGTGGCAATGGGCCGGCCATATAGCTCGAAGAACCGACAACCGATGGGGAAAAAGGTTCTCGAGTGGCGGCCTCGTACCGGCGGACGAAGTGTGGGCGTCCCCACTAGATGGAGTGACGACCTGGTAAGACATGCAGGAAGTCGATGGATGCGGGTGGCTCAGGACCGTGCTTTGTGGCATTCCTTGGGGAGGCCTATGTTCAGCAGTGGACTTGTGAAGGGCTGTAATGATGATGATGATATATACCTTAGGTGTCTTCAAGGCAAGAGTGAATATGCTTTTGTTAAGTCAGTGCAATTCACCATTTTAGGCTACATCACTATTTACCAGGTGGGATTGTGTTAAGCGCTGGCTTAGAATAATACAAAAAAACTGGATGTAATGTTTATGCGATAAGATCGGAGGTATACAAGGATGCAGTAACGGAAGTATCATAATTATATCACACTCTTATGTCTGTGAAGTTGACACACATGCTGACACCCATAGAAAAGTGATAGATTCCATTGGTATTTTAGACGGTGAATTCTCATGGAAAGACGTTGGTAATGAAGAATTCTTCTTTTATTCTTCAAAACTTTATCCCAGCTATTATGCCAGGGTATAATAAAGCTATAGCTAGCGGCAACGTATTCGTGTCCAAGATAGAATTTATTCGTGGCTTGATACCGAGCTGGTATTCCACAAGGTGGCGTCTTACCTCCTCTTTTATTCGCAATCATTATTAATACGATTACATCCCAAATATCTTCTCTACTACTTGAATACAGATGATCTCCATATATACTTACAAATAACCATTGTAGATCTTTGTCTAAGTTGTTAAATATATCAATAAGGTTCTGGATTATATTCTCGACTGGATTCGATCTTATGGGTTAACGGTGAACCCTTTAAAATCCCATGCCATAATTATTGGGAGTTCAAGAATGATTTTCAAAATAAAATGTCAACTACAACCCGTTGTATTTAATGGTGTCCCTATCCCAATGGGAACTAAGTAACGTGTTTAAGAATACTCCACCTATATGGGGCACAAATACAGAATGAATGTTATTACAAAATGGTAAACTGTTTAGATGCGATTTCCAATCAATTAATCAATACATTCTATATTGTACATCGATACACATTAAAACAAAATAAAATAAATAAAGATGGTCCAATAGGCGGTTTTATCGCTCTAGAAGTGATTTCTTCCAGACAATCTTATTAGCTAGGCTAGGCTAGGAGGGAGGTGTACATAAATTATGCAATAAATGAGTTTGATTCGAATATCAAAAATCTTTAAATGTAAATCGAATCTAAGAGCGCTACGCAGCAGGCTCGTAGACAAACTTACAACTGCGCACGCAAGTCATCCGGCTGGAGCTATTTAATGCTACCCTTGAGAAGCGAAACTGGAACTAAATAATAATATAATAGAAACTCGGTAAATTGTGCTCAGTAAATATTTAACTTTGCATTTTGCATTAATAGACATTTTAGAAATATTTCATTTCCTTTGTTATATTATTGAACGTTATAAATCCTTTTCTAGACAGTAAACAGTACAAATTTCTTGAATTGCTTGCTTTATACAGTGTATTTAAATTCTCTGCCTCTTAATAAATCGACAAATAATCACACGAATTACACTTCAGGCACTTCAAGTCTAAAATAAAGAATATCATAAAAATGTTAGCCATATTAGATCATTTTTGGCACAAGCCTCCTATTATTTATTAGCAGATTACGGCGAAACTAATACGCCGTCTTTATCCAATGCGCGTCATACAGGTTTATTGACAATGTTTTACTTTACTGCCAAGGACGTTGTAAATCAGCACTTCAAATTGCAATCAACAATTCTAATTGCTTTCTGGGTAAAGTTCAAAATAATTTATATAATAATATTATATAAATATTTGCGGCTCTTTAACCTACTGTTGCTGGAATTTTTTGACATTACACTTAGTTTAAACTTAATTAACCTAACGTAAATGTTTTATTACAAAAGAAGTGTTTTACTACTTCGACAAACACCATGATCCATGATGATGAAATAGAGGTATAGTGATATACGGAGTGGCATAGTAGTCAGCCTTTAGATAAAACACCTAAAGGTTGACTATGCGCCTGTACTCGTGATTGGCAATATTGGTTCTAACCATATTGGTGTCACCAATAAGCCTCTTGGCACGTCTTACCCATTTAGTCTAAAGCCGCTAGGTGGCATTTTGCAGCATCAGCCCGTATAAATGCAAAATCTAATCCATGTACGACCGGTCTTCATATAGTGTAAGCAACAGTCCGGTAGTGAAGTATTGCCGCATTTTTGCAAGGACATCTAACATTCTTGCAGCTGCATTGGCCCTGGACTTAATGAGTAGTAATAATAGCCTGCCAATACGCAACTCGAGTTGCTCGCGCACAATGTAGATTAAATTACTATTGACTCTTTCTTTGGACTCAAGTAATTGTTATAACAAGCTTGTGCTTATTCCTTGGGTTTCGGTTTCTCACAACAAAACAAACCATCATTAATTTGCTATCTTACTCTGCTATTATGCGCGGGCGTGGTCCTTTCCCGGTCGGGCTCATTAATTAGTGCTGCAGCAATAACACGCGGCAGCGTGGCTATACTCTTTTCTAACCATATCGGAGGTTTTTACATCTGGCATATGCGAGATGTTACTTATACCGTCATCTATCAGATGCAAAGAAGTCTTCCCGACTTTTTTAATACTTGACTCTTGCACATTGCACTCATAGAGCGAAATGGAGTGATGGATTGCTTCACGCCACCACCACTCACGCAATCCGTTCCCATAATGAAGTAAATCATAAAGCTAAAACACGCTATTTTATGTCATTAAAGTACAGGTAACATATAATTTTCAACAATAGTAAACCTTATATAAAAATGAACCACAATTACAGAATTTTCAACTATTTTTTGTTCATGGTAAAATTCTAATAAAGAAGGTAAATACTGCGTGTTACTAAATGTTCTTTCTCTGCTTTGTCACAGACGAAGACAGATAGTGTCGTTCCGTGACGAATGTGTAGACAGACATAAGACTTACACGAGTTCAGGTTTACTTAATCGCTTTTCACATATCAACACTAAGGTATACGTTTCATGCTCTTTTATGCAAAAATATAATACATAATTAGTTCTTATGATTTTGAAATACATATCGTTGAATGGAACTATTAAACGGATTTTATCGCATTTAATTTACCTCTCATTATATTTTCAAACCATAGGCGTTAGGAAGGGAAAAGGCGTGGAGTATTCTACGTCTTGATACCATAATGAACCCGTACTACCTTTTGATTATTTATTTTTTTGGCTGATTTACGCAGAATTTATTTACTTACTGTATCTTCAAAATTAAGAGAAAGGCTGACTATATACATATATATATAGACCACGCCCGCCCATAATAGCAGAGTAAGATAGCAAATTAATGATGGTTTATTTTGTTGTGAGAAACAGAGACCCAAGGAATAAGCACAAGATTTTGCATTTATAGGGGCTGGTGCTGCAAAATGCCACCTAGCGGCTTTAGACTAAATGGGTAAGGCATGCCAAGAGGCTTATTGGTCACACCAATATGGTTAGAACCAATCTTGCCAATCACGAGTACAGGCGTATAGTAGTCAACCTTTAGGTGTTTTATCTAAAGGCTGACTACTATGCCACTCTATATATCACTATACCTCCATTTCATCATCATGGATCATGGTGTTTGTCGGCGTAGTAAAACACTTCTTTTGTAATAAAACATTTACGTTAGGTTAATTAAGTTTAAACTAAGTGTAATGTCAAAAAATTCCAGCAACAGTAGGTTAAATAGCCGCAAATATTTATATAATATCATTATATTAATTATTTTCAACTTTACCCAAAAAGCAATTAAAATTGGTGATTGCGATTTTTTGTTCTGATTTACAACGTCCTTGGCAGTAAAGTAAAACATTGTGAGGAAACCTGTATGACGCGCATTGATTCAACACGGCGTATTAGTTTCTCCGTAATCTGCTAATATATAATAAGAGGCTTATACCGGATGACTTGTTAAGTTTGTCTACGAGCCTGCTGCGTAGCGCTCTTAGATTCGATTTACATTTAAAGATTTTTGACATTCGAATCAAATTCAAATATTGTATAATTTATGTACACCTCCATCCTAGCCTAGACTAGCTAATAAGATTGTCTGGAAGAAATCACTTCTAGAGGGATAAAACCGCCTATTGGACCTTTACATCTTTATTTATTTCATTTTGTTTTAATGTGTATCGATGTACAATATAGAATGTATTGATTGATTGATTGGAAATCGCATCAAAACAGTTTACAATTTTGTAATAGCATCATTCTGTATTTGTGTCCCATATAGGTGGAGTATTCTTAAACACGTGTTACTTAGTTCCTAATTAACAGCTCATAGTAGTGTTATCAAAGATATAAAAAGAAGATAAAAAGAGAAAGGGGTAAAATTAAGGAAGAAAGATTTCAAACAATCTTTCTTCCTTAATTTTACCCCCTTAGATAAGGTTCATTGTCAAAAATACTGAAACACGTGTCTCTTAGTTCTTTATATAAGGCTTAAATACAAATATAAACTTCTTTTAAATCACGTAGTTTTATACAAAGTTTCATCCCTTATATAACCCCTTTTGGGGTGAAATTTCCAAATATTCTGAAACTGATATTTCTTAATTTTATATATAAATTTCACAAAATCATAACTTTATAAAGGTAAAGTTATGATTTTGTGAAAATTTTTGAAAATAAATTATTTCCGCCCATTGCCACTTTAGCTTACTAATCCGTTGGGATTTAGATGATTTTTACTTGCAATAAGATTTATAAAATATTTTGTTGCATTACGATATCAAATATATATTTAACTACAGCTTTAGTAATATAATTATTTACATAGGCAATACTCATAAAAATACTAATAATCCCAATATAGTCAATTCAAAAAGATATTTTAACCATTCCTTTTTAAAAATATCAATAATTTTATAACAATTTAATTTTTTAGCTTTTGCTTGGTTGAAGATCACTTTTGTTCTGGTTAAAGGTGCTGTATGGTTAAAGGCCCTAAGTGCGTCTGAAATGCCTAAATTCTTGGATATAAAAATGGATATACAATTCGCCACGAAGAAATATAGGATGACAGATGAGTGACAATGAGATGACAGATTTGATAAATGTTTTTAATTGAATAAAATTTTTTTTTGTCAACTGCTTATTAAAAAAAAATCATTAATGAGTACATATTTTTGTCATAATTTGCAAAATTTCTCCAAAACGGGACGAGCTCTTTAGTTAGATTTTATGCAAAAAAAGGCCTTAAAATATATACATTTTTAATCGAGAGTTTTATTTTTATCCTAGAGATCATTGGCACAGGTTTGGGCTAAGTCACAAAATTGTTTAAATAAAATAGTCATGTGACACATAATTGTACTTAATATCTTCAACAATTTTTTCTATAAAGATGTGACCCATAGATTCAACTTTCAAAATCTAATTAGCTCGAGTATGTTGGTTGTTCCACATTGAAATTATAAAAAAAATGTTTGTGTATCTTGTTGGGGACTTGAATTTTGAGCTTGTTTAACATTTTATTGGTAATAACTTTGTAAAGATGGTGACGGTGGTTTTCTTAAAAATTCTCTATATTGAATATTTATTTTTATTCAATATAGAGCAAGTGTTGAATAGATGAGACGCCATTTATAATCCCATTCTTTATCTGCGCGAGTGGTACCAAAAAGGTAAAGGTAAAATAAGTGACACGAAACAAGGCTTGGCTGTTACCAGTCTTGTCCGGCGGACAGAGGCAGCGGCTACATAATACTTATTGAAAGTCATTTTTTTATTTAACACCATTTTATTTTCTTTATCAGCTTTTTTTTAATAGCATCTTTTATGAACTGTGGTTCTCTTATAGATAGATTTCTAGTATGTCGTGGGTCAACAAGTTCGGGCAGAATACAATCTTCATAAAACGCTAGAAGTTTAGTCTTCATGATCTTTTTAAAATACTCATCGTCTCTTTGTATAATTTCTGTTTTCAGTAGTTCATTTTGATTTGACCACATGGCAAACAAGCAAATGTTTTTTTTGGTGACATGCAGTTGCCTCTGTATTTGCATATACCAATTATGGTTTTTATTTACAGTAACCCTACCCTGTTTGTCTAGAACCCAGAAGTTAACTTTTTTGGTTTTAATTGCTTGAGCTATTCCTATTTTTTGTGCCGTTATTGGACACTTGATTTTGATGATTGTGTCGTCACCACACAAGCCATACGGAGTTGCTCCTAGAAATGAAATTTCTAGGTCTATAAAAAGTTCGGAGAATTATATTTTCGTGCTTTGCCAATTGTTCAAGGGCAAGTTTTTCGTTTTCACGACCATGTTTTATAGACTGAACATGTTCTAAATTACGAGCTTTGTATAACAACTCTTTAACTATGTTTGAGCAACTAGTGTCCTCTTTATTTTACAATGCCTCCAAAATTGGATGCTGTAAGCAATGATCGTCACAGTTCTAGCCAGTCACTTGAGCTCATTATATATTGCCTTTCTTCATCTGTCCTCTTTAAATTTTCAATAAAGGTATTCTTGAATTTCTTCATAAGATCCTCCGATACATCTGGCTTGTGACTGTATTCTCCGTAATTTTCATTTCTCTTTGTCGCTAATGGTACTCGACGTTTCTGTATGAAGAGCCCTCCTCTTTAAAAGGCCGGCAACACAGCTGCAATTCCCCTGGTGTTGCAGTTGTTCATGGGTGGCGGTAGTCACTTAACATCAGGTGAACCGCAAACTCGTTTGCCCCCTCTCCTATTAAAAAAAAAATGTATATTTTTTGAGAAGATTTATTCTTTTAATCTTTCTGTCCTCGAAAATTTTCAGTCACTCTAGAGGGCTTCGACCTGCTAGGTTATTAAGGGTTGACAAAGATTTTTAAGAATTAAATAAGATTGCAGTCTCCTCTGATAACTCCTTAATAGGAAGTAGTTTACTCGTTTTCCCCCCACAAATTTTGCAACAATGCTGTGAAAGCGTTCATTGCAATAATGCAATACATTGCAGAACATTGCTATCTACATCATTTATAAGATTTCTCGAATGAACAGCAAGATTTCTCATAATAAAACCAATTCTTTGCTAAAAAGAGCTAGTAAAAAATCATTTGGTATTTCATTAAAATGGGTTTCATTTCTTTCGTCTCTTTCATACAAAGATTAGCAAAAATAAGATTTACATTTCTCAAAATCATTGTTTCTATTATCAGAGTGATTTTTGATGGCGCTGGATAGATTGAATTATTTTCTTTTCTTTGGTATAAGTTTCCTCTGTTTTATAAGATATTTTGTTTCAACTTGTAGGTTTTATAACTTATTACATACATTTCTCAACAGGTGGTTCCTACACTCTATTTTTTCTGCAGTAAAATTTTCGTATGGACGAGGTTCCAGTATTTTATTGTAGTTACCAGAGTCTCTGTCAGATGTCGGACATCAGAAAAAAAAACGAATGTCAAAAAAGTTAAGGACATGATTGGCGACATACAGCTTGCCACGCCTGTTGTTAACAATATTTCTGTGAAAAATGGTGTACAGAAGAGGATTAAGAGCAGACAAAATTTTTATTTTTCAAATTTTGGCCGAGTTGTATATAGAAGGCCAAAACCGTCATGTGCCAATTTAATTAAAGATATTTTATATAAAAGTTATATTGACTACCTTTAATCGATTTATCACTGATAAAATGAGAAGAGCAATTTTACAATTGTGTGTTCAAGAAACTATCAGTTGAACCTTGCAGCTTGTTGATTAGTTTTATTATAAATGCCTATAACTGTATATTTTAATAAATCACACCCATAATATTTCATACTATTTTTTATTTCACGCTATTTGAAACATTCTAATTTCTATAGAAAATGTGGCGTATGAAATGACTGACAATCACTGGGAAGTTTCATCTAGGTACCGACTAAGATGTTTTACGTCTTCGTGGCCTCCACAAGATATTTTTCTCAGCTTTACGTACCCTTCTGTATCTGAAACGAAAATGAATATTGCATATATTTTTTTATAGAATAAGGGAGACAAACGAGCACACAGTTAACCTGATGGTAAGTGGATACAGTGGCCCATAGACATCATCCACAAATGTGGACACACCTGCATATTGCTTATTTGTCGAGGAATAATATCCTCGATTAATAATCAATCTGCAGGTGCGTTGTCACCCCTGGGGACTAAGATGGACTGCCTCGTATCCAGTAAAATAGTCTCCGTTTCTCTACACTCTCCATATGAAACACAGCAGCATTAAGCTGCTATTTTACACTGGTATTCTGTGAGAGTGTGGTCCTTCCCCGGTCGAGCCTAACCATACGTGCTACAACAATAATATAACTGCAGCATGACTCTAACACGTATAATTGTATAAAATATTATACTATACAAACAAATACGATTCAGCAAATAAAATAAAAACACTTACGTACTCAAAACTTAAATAATTTATAGTTTATTCACCCACGTATATCACGCGTCTGAGCCACGCCACATGACGTAACCACCTAGTTCAAGCATTTTAGAATGCAATGTATGGAAAAATTGACAAAATTAATGGAGGCATATGTACGTTATAGAGCGAAGTTAAATTTTATCCACTCTCCCTCCTCGCACCCCCGCTTTCCCGAAGCGCGGTTTTCTCCCGTTTTAAATAAAACCTTAAGCGATACATGAAAAATGTGCAGGTACAAAATTATGCTTGATAAATTTGCTATCAATCTCTCATAAATACAAAACCAATATCACTTATAATTTCCGCGCAATCTGCCACGAAATATGTAAACTTTTTTATGATCTATTTGGTTTGCTCAAATTTTAGGTATCTCAAAAATTTCCCACTTTACCGCCATTATATGAGTAAAGAATAGAATATGTTCTTTAATAATTTAACAAGTGGTATAATCAAAAATTTTATACAACCAACTTCAATATAAATTATTAAGGATAACTCAAAAACTACTAGTCAGACCTTGATCAAATTTATATGGGATCACATGAGAAGCACTAGCTTTCAAATAAAAAATAATTTTCCTAATCGGTTCGGGCGTCTTCGAGTAATCAGTGAACATACATAAAAAAAAAGATTCCAACGAATTGAGAACCTCCTCCTTTTTGAAGTCGGTTGAAAAGAGGTATAATTTATTTCTAAATTCTTTCATTTCACGTTGCTATGCTACATTGAAAATTTTATTGATTAATAAGTATAAGAGGTTGATAGCATATTTATTATGGACCTTTTCTATTCTTTACCTTAGTCATACATAATTATCTTGGCGTTAGCATGCGTTTGGTTTGTGCGTTGTTGGTGCGCCGAACTGAGTGTTGGATTATTTTAATTTTTCATTATCTCTTTAACTGTCCAAATAACATGCTATAAAGAGCAAAGATTATCTTCATAAAATTGTCTTGATGATGAAGTAACTATTGTTCATCATCATCATCATCATCATTACAGGCCTTTACAAGTCCACTGCTGAACATAGGCCTCCCCCAAAGAATGCCACAAAGCACGGTCCTGAGTAACCTGCAACTTTCGTTTTTAAGGATTAATATGACATGTCTAATAATAACGCTCTAAAATTATTTTTGGAACGAAGTTCTTTATCGGACGGTACGGATTTGACGGATGGGGACTAGGCGACGTAAAGTGTAAGATTTTTCCGGCACGACCACTTCTGACGTAGTGTCTCGCTTCCTTATAGCCGCCAAGGCAGACGGCCATAAGAAAGCGAGATGGAATAATATCCATCTCCCTCGCACTTTTTCTTATCTTGCCATGAAAGAAATATTATTTTATTTTAAATGACGCTTCATTTTAATAGACGCTAGTAATTCATTTATTTGTATTTGTTAATCAGTAATATAATACGTTTATCGATAATAATATACTAAGAAAGGAACTTCGTTCCAACCGAGTGTTCCACGACACTCACGCATGTTTTTTAATTTTCAATAATTTTTGTCTCAAAACACCTTAAGTAAATAAAATAGGCCTATGGTATCACGGACTTTTTTTTAGATGGACTAAAGATCAATATTTTTGTAGAACATTTTACGTATCAATAATCATTACGCTAGCGCACGCGTATAAATCATTTCGGGAGCACTTTTTATTCTGACTTGCTAACCAAAATTAAGGCTAGCTGAGAGGTGTAGCCTAATGCTAGATAACCTATACTATTCCTCATAAGCCTGGCTATAATATACAAAAATATTTTTTTTAAATCGAACTGGTAGTTTCAGAGATTTGCGTGTTTAAACAAACAAAATAACAAAAAAACTTTTCCGCTTTATTTTATTAGTAATATAGATTATGCAGTATCCCAGTTACTTCACTCCAAATAATTAGTAATTCCTTCATGGGAAAATGTATACGCTTTTACAACAATGTCACAAAAAATATGCAGACCTTATCTTTTAAAAGGTTTAAAAATTTTATGAAGCAAATTTTTTTTATGGGATAAGGGTGAAAAACGAGCATACAGTCCACCTGATGGTAAGTGGTTGCTGTGGCCCATAGATATCTACATCTATCTTCGATTACGAATCAAAATGCAGATGCGTTGTTACCCGTGAGGACTAAGATCGAATGCCTCGTTTCCAGTAAAAAGGGTGTCCGGTAAAACACTCACCATACGAAACACAGCCGCGTTAAGCTATTTTACGCTGCTATTCTGTGAGAGCGTGGTCCTTCCCCGGTCAAGCCGACCCATTCGTGCTACAACTATACTACTAATAGCTGCAGCATGGCTCTACCACAAAATTGTTTAGTAAGGGTTATTACACTACTATAACTAAAGAGTACATGATTAATAATGACCCCTGGGAATGAAGTAATCGCTACCATGCTGTTTCGTAATGTCTTCATACTAATTGTATAAAATTATGCTTTAAAAAATAAGTACCGCAGGCTTGCTAGGTCTTCCCAAGACAGAGGTTTTTCCTGAACAGTGGTAAAGCTTAAATGACGTTCAATATGTATTCTTGTGATCTATATTGAATAAAATAGTATTCTATTCTATTCTATAAACTTGTTGCCTGGGCAGTATTTTAATCTTTGAACTTGTCTAAGTAGTTACGATCGTAGCCGCTAGACAGAGTTGACGTTGACTAAAAAGCCTGCCGTCACCGTTTCGTCAAGGTTATTCAGGCTTCTTAAAGCCTTAACGAGCTCTTATGCCAATTTAAATGTGTTATCATATTTCATACAAACATTCTACACGTCGCACACGCTTATAATCTATATATATCCACATACTTCTATATCCATCACAAAAAAGGGGAAATTTACATAATATAATTGGCAATATAAAATGTTTCGCATGTGTAGCCTTTTTTGTTTGAAGTTGGCTGTATTTATTTATTTATTTTATTCTTTATTGCACCAAATATTTGCACAAAAGGCGAGCTTAATGCTATATGGCATTCTCTACCAGCTAACCTTGGGTAGAACAGAGAGTGAGATATGGGCAGTTAAGTAGTTATGATCAAATTAAGTTAAAATATATACATGCAACACATACATATAATATACACATATATATATATATATATATATATATATATATATATATATATATATATATATATATATATCAATAAATGTATATTACATAAATAACTATAAACATATAACGTAAGTTGACTCTACTTTGTAGGCTGCGGATATGCTCGTATAGTTTTCTTTTAAAAACATTTTTGGTAGGTATTGTTCTCAGGTCCACAGGCAATTTATTCCAGAGGGAAGTAACTGTGAAAGAATTTGACATAAACCCAGAATGGTGGAGAGGAGTAGACAGTAATAAACTGTGTGAAAAACGAAGGTTGAGAGAATGGGTGTCACTACGGAATTGAAATCTTTCTTTTAGATAAAGGGGTGAAGAAGAATAATTAAGAACTGAAAACAGGGTGGACAAGATTCGGAAATCTCTGCGCTGGCGTATAGTTAACCACATTAATTGAAAGCGAAATTCTGAAACGTGATCATATTTGCGCAGGCCAAAGATGAATCGTATACAGTTGTTAAGTAACCTGTCCAACCTGTTTAGCAGCTCCTGAGAAATATTAGTGAGAAAAACATCGGCATAGTCAAATAATGGAAGAATTAGAGATTGGACGAGAAGAAGTTTAGTTGAAGGAGGCAGAAAGAACTTCAGGCGATAGATGGAACGAAGTATGCCTGTGACTTTACGACAAACCTCTGATACCTGTAATATCCAACAAAGAGACGGGTCGATAATTAAACCCAGATCCTTGACACTAGAGCTGAAGGGAATTACGCAGTTTTCGTAGTGCATAGATGGTAGTTCAGATATGTTAAGTTTTGACACCAATCGACGAGTCCCAATGACGATAGCCTGGCATTCACTGGGATTTACCGTTATACCAAAGCGCTGTAACCAGTCTGAAATACGTTGTAAGTCACGATTAGTATAAATTTCAGCCAAGGACGCTTGTGAGTGTAATTGGAGATCGTCAGCATAGAGGTAGTAAGAACATTGAAGGTGGGTAGTTAGATAGTTAGAAAATTGATAAACACCGAAAACAAGATAGGAGAAAGAATGCCGCATTGCGGTACACCTAGAGACAGATTGCACCAGTCGGAAAAATCCTGACCAGACCGAACAGCCTGCTGGTGACCGCGAAGATAAGAGGAAAACCAGTTCAGTACTGACAAGGACAAATTTAGTCGTGAAAGTAATCCAAGGAGTAAGTCGTGATCGACACAATTGAATACGTTTGAAAAGTCAATAAGGACAAGAACAGTCACACATGACCTCTCCATGCCCTCTCTAAAGTATTCTGTAACTTGAAGTAATGCTGTGGTTGTACTGTGTCCCGGACGCAAGCCAGACTGATATGTACTAAGGAAGTTGCATTTTGAAATGAAAGAGGTGACATGTTTTTGTACCAATTATTCAAGTGCTTTGGAAAGAAACGGCAGTATAGAAATAGGCCTAAAATAGGAAGGAAGCGATGGATTTGGTACTGTAGCAAAGGGCAAGACAAAAGCGTTTAGCCGTAACTTGGGGAGGAAGACACCAGTAGAAAGTGAGAAATTGATGCTGTGAGTGAGAACTGGAGAAATCACATCAAAGTTGGCTGTAGGTGTCCATGGACTACTGACCACTTACCATCAGCGCCTTCAACTTTAACTTCTTTTATTTCCGACGTTTTGTGTGCTTTACATCAATCATTACTGTTAACTACTACTTTCAGCTTTTAAATATTAATTTTTGGACCGATCTAGGCCGTACGAATTATGAAAATGAAAATGAGTGAAAATTTATTTATTACTTTCTCGTCGTATACTTAATAATATTTGGGGAATGAGTCGCTCGCGTCCGTAGGCTTCGACCACCTAATCCTAGGCCCACCCTACACGTGTCCCCCGGGTGGTGCAAACAAGCGACAAAGCCGAAAGAACAGACTTGACTCCTCGCCGTGTGGTAGCGGCGTAAAAAATACCACCAACTACTTTCGCACCATGAGGCATAAAAGAAAAGAAATAGCCCCGAGTTCCCGGCGCCCCTTTAATGGGGCAGGGGTGCGAAGAATCTCCGGGAGGAAAACCGGTGACGAGGTTCGCCACCCGTCACGATCTGTCTCCCGGAGGGGCGAAAAGTGGATTGCGGAAGCCCGTCTGGCTACACTGAATGTATGTGGAGCAATGAATGATAAGATGGATGAAGTATGCGATATGATGTATGATAGAGGAATAGATGTGTTATGTAAATGAGACGAAACGGAAGGGTAAGGATGCCACTACACATGGCATGTATACCGCGTACTGGTCTGGTGTAGACGAGACAGAGCAGGCATGCCAGGGAGTCGGTATCATCCTTTCAGAAAGAATGGGTCATTGTGTGAAAGAGTATGAATGTGTAAGCCCGAGACTGCTATGGATATAATGAAAGTGGGCTTAAAGAAGTTGTTTGTTCTAATATTGTTTTATTAGAAGATTTTAATGGAAGGCTTAGCGTTAATGAAAGGATATTGGTAACGTTTTGTGATGAAAGCATAAATGAGAATGGTGAAAGCCTCCTCACCGTATGTGTGGAAAAGAATCTTTTTGTGACGAACACTTTATTTCATCATAAGAAGATTCACATGTATACATGGGAAAGAGGTGGTGATAGAAGCATGATAGATTTCATAATTGTGAATGAAAGAATGAGAAGCGCAGTGGTAGATAGGATTTAGCAATGAAAATTTATGAAGGGTTTACCGGGGGTCCAACGTAGGGACGGATCATTACTTGGTCTTATGCCGAATTAATGGTCTATTCAGATGTTGGCGGCATCGGACATTTGTGTCTACCACTGCGTTACAGCTTATAAGAACAGAGAGGTTACAAGATGAAGGTGTGAAAGAGAAGTTTAAAGTTGAGAGAAAATATAAGTGGTATGGATGAATTGTGTATGAATGATTTAGACTTGGAGACTGTGTGGTATAATGTCAAGAAAGGTTTGGTGGATGCATCTACCGAAGTATGTGGTGTAACTAAGAAACGATGAAAGGAAAATAACACTTTGATGGAATGATACATGGATAAGTGAAGGAAGAAGAGAGAGCATGGCTAGATTTACTAGCAACCAAGTCTAGTCATTCTAGCGGTATGAATAATGATATTGAAAGAAAAAAGGCAGTCTTTAGACATCTAAATAAGAGAGTAAAAGAATTAGTTGAAAGGAAAAAGCAAGAAAGAACGGATAAGAATGATAGAAGAATATCGGATAACTTCCAGGCAAATATAAAAATGTTCTGGAAACTCGTAAGAACTGCCAAGGGACATTCAAAACAGCCTAGAATGAATGCTATACGATATCAGAATGGCTGTATTCTGAATGACGAAGTTTCGAGTTTAAGGAGATGGAAGGAATACTTTGTAAGTGTATTTATGAGTGATGAGACGTTTGAATTAAATGAAATAGAAATTTCGAAAGAAGAGGAAAGAGATAGAGAGATAGGTATAGATGAAATAATGAAAGCAGTGAAAAGTATGAAAGCAGGTAAGGCAGCCGGATATGATAGAGTATCACTCGAAATGCTAAGGGCTGGAGAGGGGAGTGGTGGCAGACCTGCTCTACACCTTGTTTAATTTGTGTTGGGAACTTAAGCGGGTACCAGGAGACTGGTGCAAAACCGTGATAGTCCCAATATTTATGGGAAAAGGATCGCATCAGGACTGTAAAAACTACCGTGGTATCAGCCTTCTTAGCATTGTGGGAAAACTGTATGCTAAGGTGCTAAGTGAAAGAGTTATGAAAGATACTGATGGAAAAATTTGGGATGTGCAAGCGGGGTTTAGAAACGGAATGGGATGTGTGGATTAGGTCTTTTCCATGCGCATGATCGCAGATAACTTTTTGGCCAAAAACCAAAAGGTTTTTTGTGCGTTTGTGGACTTGGAAAATGCTTATGATAGAGTGGACAGGGATGTATTATGGCAAACACTGAACTCATTTGGGTTGAGCGCTGGGTTGATACAGGCAGTGAAGTTTCTGTATAGGGACTCCAGTGCTTGTGTCAGGATCAACGGGGCCTACTTGGACTAGTTTGGCATCCATTAAGGGGCCAGACAGGGCTGTGTGTGTTCCCCGTGGCTGTTCAACCTATTTATGGACAGTTGTTTGGAAAATTTGAAAATTGAAGAATGATGATGACGATGATCAAGTCATACTTGCGTCGTCGGCGGCCGAGTTAAATGATGGTTACATTAATGAAAACAGGTTAAAGAAAGGGGAATGAAAGTGAACGCAAGTAAAACGAAAGTTATGGTTTTGAAAGAGAAGAAAGTAAAACGATATGTGAAATAAGAATAGAAGGGGAATCGGTCGAGCACGTAGATGAGTTTGTGTATTGGGGATGTGTATTTAGCAGGGATGGTAGATATGATAAGGATATAGAACGACGAGTGAACGCAGGAAATAAAGTAAATGGGGCTCTACACTCTGTTTTGGAAAGACAGAATGTGTCCGTATATATAGAAAGGCACGTATGGCAATTCACAATGCTGTGTTAGTCCCTACTTTAATGTATGGTAGTGAAAGTTGGGTGTGGCAGAAGAAGCACGAGAGTAGAATAAATGCTGTAGAAATGCGGTCATTAAGGAGTATGTTAGGGCTGAATCTAAATAACAGAGTGAGAAATTGTGTGATAAGAGAAGAGTGTGGTTTGCAAGATGATGTTGTGACCAGGATTATGAAATGAATGCTTCGGTAGTTTGGTCATGTAGAAAGAATGAATGAGGAAAAAGTGACGAAGCAAATTTATGTGGCAGAGATGAACGTTAGAGTCTGGAAGGGATGCCCTAGGCGAAAGTTTATCGACCAAATTGGCGATATATTGAAAACGGGCCAAATTAAGAGTACCCTTAACCGACGAGCGTGTATGCGTAGGTAGGAGGAGGCGAGAGAGGTGTGTCAGGATCGTGCCAAATGGAAGTCCATAGTCTCTGCCTACCCCTCTGAGTGACAGGCGTGAGTGTTTATGTTATGTATGTTAACAATACTGTAATACGAACCTCCTAGTAAGTCCAAACTAATACCTCTGTCAGAACTCACCGCTCTTCGTAATAATATTAAATATTGAGATAAGCTTAGCATAATTATCTATGATCTAATGATGGTGTGTTATGCTCGCGCGTGTTTGTGTACGTGTGCATGTGTGCGTGTGTGCGCGCGCGCGTGGGTATGTATAAGTGTGTGACGTGTGCATGTGTATCTGTGTGTGTGGGCGCGCACTTGTTTGTGTGTGTGTAGCGTGTATAGTGTGTGTGTATATGGATATGTATGTGTGATTGTAGGTGCTTAAATGGGTTACCATATCTATTATTTTTATGTTATTGTATATTATTGTATATACGACCTTGCAGTATCTTTAATACTTGTCAGCAGTATACTTGTGTTTGGATTTAATTTTACTAATATTGCGACCCGTGTAGTGCCGGGTAAGAATACCCACTAACCCAAATCTTCCCGTGGGTGTCATAAGAGGCGACAGAGGGAAACTGAGACATAAGATGGGCAGCAGCATCTTTCTGAAAACAGCTAAATCACAATAAAAAACTGCGGTTGCCAACCCGCTCGCCAAGCGTGGCAACTATGGCAATATTCCCCATGAATAAAGTTATGAAGAGACCGGCCCCGGTCCCCGGCAGCCCCGTTATTCCTGCCTACGGTGGCGACCATGGTAACGGCGGGGCAGGGGGTGCTAAGAATCTCCGGTGGAGGTTTGGTTGCCACCTATGACCCCTCGACCTGGCAACATATAACGCACGCACCCTGAGCACTGACGAGAAGATCCTGGAGCTGGAAGAAGAGACAGACAAGTTTCGCTGGGATATTATAGGATTATCTGAGGTCCGAAGAGAGGGGAGGACACGGTAATCCTCGAATCCGGCAACTTGTTCTATCACCGGGAGGGCGACCATCTGTCCTAAGGGGGTGTCGGATTTATCGTCTACAAGTCTCTCGTTAACAACGTAGTAAAGATTGTGAGTGTGTCGACGAGGGTTACGTACCTTATACTCAGAATCACCAAACGCTATTCGTTAAAGGTCATACAGGTTTACGCACCAACTTTGGCACATCCCGATGAAGAGGTGGAGTAAATATATGAGGATATATCTAAATCCATGCATTCCTCTAAATCCCATTATACGGTGTTAATGGGAGACATCAACGCAAAACTAGGCACAAGAGAGAACGGTGAGGAGAGAAGGTAGGGAAATTTGGAATAGGGCAACGGAACCCAAGGGGCCAGCGGCTGGCCGACTTCATGGAGAAAGAGAGACTCTTTATGATGAACTCTTATGTTCCAAAAGCGGCCCCACAAGAAGTGGACCTGGTCGAGTCCCGACGGTTCGACAAAAAATGAGATTGAATTCATTATGACGACCAGACGACAACTGTTCAGTGATGTCTCAGTTATCGCAAGGGTGAAAACCGGCCGTGATCAACGAATGGTGAGAGGCACACTGAACCTAAAATATAAGTTGGAGAGGTCACATCTAATGAAGTCAACGCTTCGTCCCCCTCGTGCTCTAATCGAATGTCCCGAAAACTTTCAGCTCAAGTTACATAATCGTTTTCAGTGCCTAGAAGATTGCAATGCAGTGGACGATATAAACGACAAGGTCGTGAAAACTGTCCATGCGGTCAGACCTATGTTTTGCAAGACACGCCGCAGAAGAACACAAAACTCTCCGATCTCTTTCTCTCTCTCTCTCTCTCTCTCTCTCATGGCTGTTAGACGGGAAATGAAGCAGCAGTCTTCAGCAGATTTGACAGCACACAGACATCTAAACAGACAGATCTCCAAATGCATGCGGCGGGACTTACGTAACTTCAATACAGCTAGTATTGAAGAAGCGATCGTGCGGAACTATGACTTGGCGACAGTTGGAGAAGTATTCAATGACTCTGTTGTCAATTTCAACCAATGTTGAGTAATACATAAAATATGTATATTGTTACTATTTAAAAATAATTCAATTTCTAATTCTTTGCCTAACATATCTTTTATATTTTGATGCACCACGTAGATACATTTTTTATTACTGCTATTTTGTGAAATTACACAATTAAGTATTGAGTTGTATCCCGTATTCTTGACCGTGTAGTGGCGGTGTAAGAAAATCTACTACCCTATATCGTCCCGTGGGTGTCGTAAGAGGCGACAGAGGGAAATTGTAACGGGTAATGGGCAGCAGCATCTTCCTGATAAGAACTTAAAATAATAAAAAAACTGCGGTTGCCAGTCCGCTTGCCAAGGGTGGCAACTATAACCAATATCCGCCCTATGAGACAATCTATGGTGGAGGCCTATGTCCAGCAGTGGACTTTTATAGGCTGTAACGGTAACGGAGTTGTATTCTAAGCTATTTAAATTATCTTTGCTAGAGATTACCTCTATTGTCTTATTACCTAATTTATATTACTTGGAACTGATTCCAAATCAGATGTAAAATTATTTTGCTGCTCAATAGAAGCAGGTGTCAAGGTAGCCAAATCATTGGCTGAGTTAAAATATAAATAATAAGACAGTGTATCTACTGGATGCTTGGCGGTTCACCACTGTACGTTTCACTAGGAGTTTTCTTCCGCGTACGACTCTCTGTGGAATAGTTTACCACCGGCGATTTTACCGGACCGATATGACTTAGGGACCTTCAAGAAAAGAGCTTACTTCTTTCTAAAAGGCCGGCAACGCAACTGCAATTCCCCTGATGTTGCAGTTGTTCATGGGCGGCGGTAGTCACTCGTTTGCCCCCTCTCCTATAAAAAAAAACCTATCTCTTGTCAAAAACTTCTTCATTAAATGATTTAAGTCAATTAAATGAAATTTATAATTATTACAATTATATGTCAGTTTAACATTATTATTACATATTAAATTATTCATTTGTATATTTAAGACATGTCTTAATTTATTTTATTGTGTTATTAGGAATTTTTCAGTCGTTATAAGGAAGACGCTGCTGCCTATCTCCTGATTTGTTTCCCTCTGTTGCCTCTTACGACACTCATGGGATGATATGGAGTAGTGGATATTCTTACACCGTCATTTCTCGGTAGTATATACATATAATGAAGTTAAAAGTAATACTATCACAGCTAAGTAGGCTTTACAAGTAAACGAGTAATTGTCGACCAACTTATAAAATGAACTTAGATTAGAAATTAATTTTGTTATAACTAGCTGTTCCCCGCGACTTATCCCACGTGTAATTTATTACGATTGGATTTTTTTGCGTGAAACCCTAATTCTTTTTCTTTTTCCAAAATAAAAGTAGCCTAAGTTACTCCTTATAATATCAATTATCTGCCAGTCAAAGTCCCATCAAAATTGGCCCAGGTGTTCCGAAGATTAACCGGAACAAACAGACAGACAGACAGACAAAAATTTTAAAAATTGTGTTTTTGTTATAAGTACGGTATATACTTCCATAAGCATTTAGTAAAAAGCTGTTATTTTGACAATACAAAGAGACACTTCAATTTCATTTATTTGTATATTTGTATATATATTCCATAGAAAATTACCTAAAACTAGCTGCATTATAACTTTGTAATGTTATTGTAAACTGTAAAAAATATTTATTTGAATCTTAGGATAAGAAATTTTCAATATTTTTTGAAGAAAACTACTTATGAATTCCTACTTTAGCTTTACGTTTTCCTTTGCGGGGTAGGATCGATCGCCAAGAGACCGATCCTGACATACTACCTTCGCTTATTTTTCAGATAGTAGTTATTGTAGGCCCATAGTTTTGATCGGGGTATTCTTGGTTTATGAGGGCGACGCTCAGAATAGATTAGGGCAGTGTTGGTTCAGAGAAAGGTTTAATACGGTCATGTATATCTTAGAGTTGCACTGCCGGGAACTAATAGATGGATAGAGGACCATTTTCGTATGGACTTGGCATGTGAATTATTAGATATATCGGGTGATTGTGAAACGCTCCCGAAAACGAAGACAGAATATAGTACTAACGATACCTTTGATGATGGTTCAGAAAGAAAATCGATCCCGAGGAAAAATATCATCTTTTCACAACGTTTTATTAGCTTTATTCACGCTCCATCATGTTAGTACAGCTAAATGAAACGATAATTTCATTAAAAAATCATGAAAATACTTAAACATAAAACCAGCAGTGAAACTTAAAATAAAATCAGCTGACTAGGGTCAATATTCGTGCGGACGCCGAACTCTTTTATCTAGATCGGTACGAAACAATGCATTAGGTATCTTTTATCTAGCTCGGTACGCCTGGCCGACTCGTGTCTCCTCATTTTACATATGTCAGCGTTGCCAACATATGAAGAATTCCCCAAATTTTGGGGAATTTGAAGTTAGTTGAGGATTTTTTGGGGATTGGTATTATGCGGGGGAAATGCGGGGATTTTGAAAATCGATAACCCGGGCCAAGTCAGAACCTTTTTTCAAGAAATCTAAATACTTATCTTAACATTTTTGTTAGGTTACTTATGAATATCGAATGACTCCCTTTTTTAACTAGGTATCTTCATTGCACCACATTTAATTTTCGGATTTATTTCGGCAACATTTGTTTTAATGCTTTTCATTTCTTTATTTTTTAATTTTAAAGCAGAGAACCGCATGCATATAAATGCAGATACTGTGATACTTTTTAATGGCAACAAGGGAAGAAATTAAAAATGCAAACAAACATTTAAGAAAAACATTCGAGATCATTTTCTAAAATTGCTTTACAACTGCTAATGTTCCGTCATCATTAGTATATTACGTATCTTTACGTATTGCATTATATTATATTATCTTATAATATATAAATTTATATACTTGTGTATATTGATATATGTTTATATGTATGTATGTGTGTATGTGTATGTATATATGTATGTATGTATAATATGTATATGTATGTGTGTATGTATATTTCTTTGTAACCACCTTCGTAGTTATATCACTGCCTTAAGGTTGACTGGCAGAGAATGCTTTTAGCATTAAGTCCGCCTTTTGTTCCTTTACTTAATGTGTACGGTTCAATAAAGTTTAAATAAATAAATAAATAAAAATACTCCATGGAGTAAAATGCTTATTACAAAAATATGGAAATTGTGAAAAAAAAATTCGATAACAAAGAAAAAAAATGATAGTTAAAAATAAATCTTATAAAATTAGTTGAAAATTGTTTCATTTCTTAGAATAAAATTGAGGGGAATTTGTGGGGAATCTGTTGAAGTTTTGTCCTTAAATTGGGGAATTTGACATGGATTTTCGGGGAATTCGACAAATTGATGTTGGCAACGCTGCCATGTTGTTTTTAAGAATTAGAGGCGGCAATCACAAAGAAACTTAAACTTAAATTCAAAGTATTGGACGGATTAAAAACGGAAAGTCAATTAAAATAAAGTAAAAGAATTATTTTTAGATTAATTCTGATAGATTAATTAACTGTCGATCATAATTGCAATTGATATTAACTATTAATTTATTCGGTACCATTTCATTTCTATTTTCTTGTACAAAATGAAAGATAACGATGAAATTGTGTTTATAATTGTGTAAGTAAGTACCCAATTAGGTACGTTTATTAATTTCAATATAATTTTCAATAAACATTTAATATTTTTGTATTAGCAAACTGCTTGTAGCGTCAGGGTACAATTGATTGCTTAATTGTATTAAAAAATGACAACTATAACTTCTAAATTCCATATGAGACTAGTAGGGATAACTAAAGTTATAAAATTAAAGTTTGCAATTTCGTAACGGTTTAACGATCTATCGAAATGATCAAAGTGCTTACCGCAAGGACGTTAGGACGCACGAACTTAGCGGTAGGCATTTTTTTGGTGGCATTGGTCATTAATTTTAGTTTTTGAGACAGTTCCGTGTTGACTATCACGTGCGCGTGAGCGATCAATCGTTTTGTTTATTAAATTCATGTTGTTATTACTTGTTATTACTTGTTGTTATTATTCTTGTTGTTACCTTTTGTATTTCTTGTTTTGTTTTAATACCTAACGCCTACGTCTATAGTGCTCGTGAATACGGCAATGTGTTGTTTAGTTCGGTAAGCTGTTTCATACCTAATTTTTTATTAAATAACTTAGTACTGAACTGATCTGAATAGGTACATAACTGAATACATCAGAATAATAAACAAACTACACGATGGATAAAAAAGCATGACTATCTTTGTTAACATTTCATTTAAGTAAATTTTTCATTAGCGGGGAATCGAACCAGGTATTTGGTTCATTTAACCTGTGAATTCGAATTAAAGTGGCAAGGTGGAGACAAGCATAGTGGCAAAATAGTAGGTTAAGTAGATAAGGTAGGTATTTAGACAAGTATTGTAAATTATTAGGCATTGGTACGATCTCTAGCTGCGGGCCGCGCGAATTCGGCGTCCGCGCATATATTCACCCTATTCAGGATTTAAATTCCCTGTTGGTTTTATGTTTAAGTATTTTCATGATTTTTTTGAAATTATCGTTTCATTTACATGTACTAACATGATGGAGCGTGAATAAAGCTAATAGAACGTTGTGAAAGATGATTTTTTTCTCGGATCGATTTTCTTGACCCATCATCAAGGTATCGTTAGTAATATCGTCTGTCATCGTTTTCGGGAACGTTTCACAAACAGCCTGTAGATGGTATTATATTCAAAATCGAAAAGTTTTTCATGATATTGGGTTTCGTACCGGAAGGGTAACTAACGGGACCCTATTACTAAGCTCCGCTGTTCGTCCGTCCGTCCGTCCGTCTGTCTGTCAGCGGGCTGTATCTCATTATTTAATAGTTAGACAGTTGAAATTTTCACAGAATGTGTATTTGCTGCTCGCTATAACAACAAATAATAAAAATAAAAATAAATTAAAAATTAAAGAGAACCCCCTACTAGAAACCTGTTTTACGATAGTACGGATCCGACTCACACTTGGCTGGCTTTTTTTGAAAACCAGTCACTATAAGTCCTTCCATCCTTCAGTTACTATCGTCCCATTACGCCCATTTTAGTCGTTACAGCGGTCAAACTCACTAATATGCTCATAGTATCAAAGCTCCTTCTAAGTTCACGTATTTTGGCGGGCAACAACGAAACCCTACATTGTGCTTCATCCGACACGCACTTGGGTGGTTTTAAATGGGAAATGATTACGCATAACCGCCTCGTGGGTCGAGGACGGGTTATATCGGAATCACCGACTAAAACTCTATGATATTCCACCTTCACCGCATATTACCGCAACGGACGTGACACCGCCAACTTCTGGAAAGCTCAACTGATTTTTTTTTGCCCGACCCGAATTCGAACCTGGACCTCATGATCAGCAGTTGCAATACTAAAACCACATATATATAGAATAGAATAATTTTATTCAATAAAGATTATTACATAAAACTTATTAAAAGTCATTTTTTTATTTACCACTGGTTCGGAAAATACCTCTGGCCTGGGAAGAACCAGCAAGAAACCCAACGGGACTTTTTTTTAAACATATGTCACTACAATAATTTTGTTTTTTGTTTGTTCAAATTTTAAATGATTTAATTGAACCAGCATAGTGGCGATCATCTCGTTCCCAAGGGTTTTTCACTATGTATTCTTTGATATAATAATTACCCTTTTTGAACAATTTTTCATAATAAAACATTTAAACTTATTTATTGACAAATTTTGTACATTTTTTGGGATTTTGTTGTAAGAGCGTATACATTGCCTCATAAATGAATTACTAATTCTGTGGAGTCTAGTAACTGGTATTATAAGCTTATGTTTGTTCTTAGTGTTTAAAGTATGAACATCTTTATTCTTTTCAAAGCTATTTATGGTTTTATGTACACATTACATTTTCATAAATATATTGCGACGCCAAAGTTAATATGTTTATTTCTTTAAATTTTTCTCTAAGGGACTCATTACAATTTAAGTTATAAATTGCCCGTACGGCTCTCTTTTGCAAAACAAATATAGCTTCGATGTCAGTCGCATACCACTTATTTTAGATTCGATACTAGTATTAAAAATAATAGCAAGATGAGGTGCAATTAAATCTATTATGGATGCAATATCTGTAACAGAAATCCCCCATAAATCTGCGGTTTTCTTTACATCAAGGGTTTTGAAATATTTTACAATATCTTGTGGTAATACTTTTTCAAATCTAAATTCCTTTAAACAGGTATTAACATTCTGTTTGAGTAATGAATCGGCGACAGTTGGAGAAGTATTTAATGACTTTGTTGTCAAAATAGGTATATCAGTGAAATATTTCTCAAACACCGCTGCGACTTCTTGATTTGATCTAGTCAATTCATTATTAATTTTCAATTGATAATTTGTGTTACGAGTTTTGTCTTTACCGGTTTCGCTATTAATTATACTCACGTCATTTTAATTTTATTTTTAGTGGTCTCAATTTTGTTGCTAATTAAAGTTCATATAATTTTCGTCTGCTCTAAGAAACTGGAACTATAACTGAAAGAAAGACAAATTGAAAAATTAAACCATAATATAATGATTTTTTGATGTTTTACGCGAACACTACACATTGAATAAAACTACTTTTACGGTAAATTAAAGTAAGAAATATTTACTATGCCAATATCCGCTTTAATAAAATAATTAATAGAATCAGGCGTTACTTTGCGGAAATCCATTATATTAAAGTTGGAAAAATTTACTTTGTCAATATCCGCTCAATAAAATAAAATTGTGTGTCTTACTATTGACAATTTTGTTATTTTATTGTGTATAAAAACTGATTGTTTTTTTTTTATTGATGAGAAGCAAATGTAAGTTATATACTTATGCAATAAGGAACCAGCCACACAATGATAGTTTTGAAAAATAAGGTTTTAAGTAAAATCGTAAAGAAAACGAACTATTTATCGTAATATCTTTGAACTTTACAATGTGATGAATGAAGCCGTCTTATATGTGTTTATTTAAAAAGTTTCGTTACTTCTGAAAAAAAGAGTTTTTTTATTTTTTATTAAAAAAAAATATCTCTTTCCTTTCTACAAAAATGCACTTACGTGGGTTGGTTCCTTTCAGCATTTAGTGATTTTAAGGAAAAATAAACTAATTTCTCATATTTCTCCATAAATTTATTAAAACAAAATCGCACACAGTTAATGTAATGTAACATGTCCATCATAAGACATTAGACAGTAAAGTACTTTTCATCTTAAAAATTATTTTACACCAACTTCTTCTTCAAACTCGAAATCTATATGGCCTGAAAAGCCTTCCAGATCGTCCTCAATTTGGTCATCTCCGACAAGATTAACATAAAATTCGTGCGCGCGTCTTGAGGTATGAGATGCAAAATACTTTTAAGGGCCTTTAACTTTGCGTCAGCAATGGGTTTTCCATTCGGCCAAAGAGGCTCCATCACCTCCTTAGATATCTCAAAACTTGTCCTGCCTCGAACACTCTTTTTTATGTTAATCTTATTAAACTCTTTGGCGAAGCTGCTTCTCATGTATATGTAATTCATTTCATTTTTTGCTTAATGGCCGGCCAATTGTCACTTCGGCTCAACCGTTGGGGTCTAGGTCTAGGTCGGTTACTTTCAGCCACAACCATATAGCAGCCACTGACAACTGATGGGGAAAAGAAGGTTTTCGAGTGGCAGCCAATAACGGTAAGCTAAATGTAGGTCGGTCCCCGACTAGTGCTGGTGGTAAGGCAAGAGGTAAGAGATACAGAAATTCGATAAATGTAGTTGCCTCAAAATCGTGTTTTGTGGCATTCCTTGGGCTTTAATGATGATAATAATAATGATGATAGAAGAGCCTACGCGTTTGAAGAAAAGGGTCCATCAACGTTTAGTAGAAAAAACAAAAACAATTAATTAAAAAAAATTATGAGTAAAAGAATTACGTAAATTGTATTCTACTTTGCTTTCCATTATTGTGGTAAAAAGAGAGTTACAAAATGTAGGTTACAAAATTTAGGTACCTTTTCGGCGTCTTTCTGCGCCCTTCCATTCCGTTAACCGTTACACTTAGGTACCCTCGTCTGCCGGGCCAGCTGACTACTGAAAGTGTAGACCGTGACCTCATTACGTACATGTGTGCTACTACTATTTTTAAATTTTCGTAAGTAGTCGTGTTGCTTCGTTAAAAATGACGGAACGAAAATATTCAAACCGCGAATACTATGAAATGTTGCGGTATTACATTTTAAGAAATGAAATATGGTGCAAAGATATATAGATTAATATTTATCGATTGTTTCACATATGCTGTTTCACACATTTGTTTTTTTGAGGTATATGATGTTTGACGTCTTATTTGTCGTAAATTCATTGAATGTACTTAACAATTTTTTATGCATAAATACTGTTGAGTGTTGATTTGATTATTTTACGAAACAAATTGAACCTTTCTTTCAGTCCAAAACACTTTTGTGGGATTTTGTTAATAACGTTAAGTTTATTTATCGCCATTAGGGAAGAATGGAACTGAATCCTCAAGAGACCATCAAAATCTTGATAAGGTCATTAAAATTATGAAGGCCAATGATGGCCTATATTCAAGCAAGAGTAGGGAATAAGCAATATTAAATTCAACAATTATGTACATAACACTTAATACAAAAAATAGAGCGTATTTAAAATTAATCTTTAAATCGTGTAAAATTAAGAATTTTGATTTTTAATCAAAATTCTTAAAATCATTTTGATGTTTTAATTAAATTGGTGTAAATAAACAAGTTTAATAAAACATTTCAGTACTAAAACATTTTGTTTGGTTTTGCTTAAGAAAACGTTATTTGGTAAAAACACAGATGGGCAAATTTTTTGATGACTAGTTTATAACAGTCATTAACAGCCGCAAGGCATTAATGAGTGGGCGACAGTAGGAATTCATAAGAGCAGACGAAGATTATATGAACTTTACCATGAAAGATCATACAATCTTTCCGATACTTTTAGAGAATATGTCAAAAATTATTCTAAAATATTTATAAGAGTGTGCTCCACAGCCAAATCTTTACATACAACATACATTACATTACATAGCAACAAAATTAAGATTTATAAAATAAAACTAAAATGACGTGTATATTTATAGCGAAACCGGTGAAGACAAACCTCGTTACACAAACTATCAATTGAAAATTAATAATGAATCTACTAGATCAAATAAAGAAGTCACAGCGATGTTTAGAAATATCACTGATATTCCTATCTTGACAACAGTCATTGAATACTTCTCCAACTGTCGCCGAGTCATTACTCAAATAGAATGTTAATACCTGTTTAAAATAATTTAGATTTGCATAAGTATCACTACAAGATATTGTAAAATATTTCAAAACCCTTGATGTAAAGAAAACCGCAGATTTATGGGGATTTCGCTACAGTTATTGTGTCCATAATATATTTAACTAGTTGTTACTGCGGCTTCGCCTGCATGGTCACTGGGAAATGAACTATCCATTGCTTTTTGAATTGAAAGAAAACTGAGTTTTATAGATTTGTCAGAGATGCAGCCATTAAAAGGAAACTGAGCAAAATTGATTCGTCAGCCTATTTAAATGTTTTGAAACGCATCGTATAGGAAAGCATGAAAATAGCCTGTTTATTCCAAATGGAAATGGGATATTTTTAATTAAAGGAAACTGAGCATAATTATCCGTCAGGGATGCAGACTTTGAAAAGAAACTGAGCTAAATTGATTCGTCAGAGATGCAGTTTTCTGAATTGAAAAGCAAACTGAGCCAAATAAAAGATCCGTCAGAGATGCAGCCTTTTGAGTTGAAAGGAAACTGAGCTTAATAGGTCCGTCAGAGGTGCAGCATTTGGAATTGAAAAGAAACTGAGCTAAATAGGAAATTTTGAATTGAAAAGGAAGATCTGGAATTTGATTAAATGATTGTGAATTTTAAAAAACTAACTGAACACTATTTTAAGACGCTACTGTACACAATGTTATATGTTTTCTATTCTGGGGAAAGAATGTGAGATTCTGGGCATTTGACACACGCGAACATACTAAATACAGCTGACCATGAGAGAAGCACGGTTTTTCTAAGTTGACCCTGCTACCTGTAACGTTTGCCTTGCGCTTTATTAATTGTCATTGCAAAACTGAGCTTAATAGGGAACTGCAACCTTTGAATTGAAAAGGAAGATCTGTGGGAATTATAGGATCCGTGGTATAATAACATTTTCACCTTTTCCTACGCCTGTCAAAATTGTAGCACTGATTATGTTCCGTCCAAGATGTGTCACACGCAGCCTTGTCCCGTTACATAACCGAGGAGCATCTAAATTTCGCATTAGCATGACTGGGACGCCTAATTTTAATTGAAGCTTATGTGAGGGCACACCTGACAACTCTAGAGAATTTAGAAACTCTACGGGATATGAAGTGCTCTGTTCTGTGTCCATAACTGTGTCTACTGACAAATACTCTGTTATTTCTCCTGCTACTATTAATATATCTGAATTTATTTTGTTAACGCTCTATTTTGGTGCAAGAATCGCCCTTTCACATAACCATTTGTCTTCATGCATGTTGTTCGTTAAATCTGAAAAACGCTCGCAATTAATTCGAATGACTCTGTACTAAATTACAAAATCTCTCGTCAATTTAACGCAGCCCTCAGCATCCGTTTCCAACCGCCCATCGCCAATTTTAATAGTGTGTCAGCATAGTTTCCAGCATTGATATCATTATACAAATGCACTCTCATATTCGTAGTTAAACTGAATATTGTCACCTGTGCCATAAAATAGACGACTTGAGGCATGCTTTAATTTCATCTGCAGGTGTGCCTTTTGAATGACAGGTGTTTGGCGAAAGTCACCAGCCAGTAAAACCACCATTCCTCCCATTACACCGGTATTAAGCGCAAATCCTGGAGCGTTCGATTTAGTGCTGCTACAGCTTTTTATGCGATATTGTACTTTCGTCCCACACCAAGTTTGCATTGTCAGCATTATACCTCCTGCACTATTTTTGCTAAAGTTGCAGATCGGCGATTCTTCCTGGGTTAGATTTAGAGGAGTTTTAAAACAGAATGTGCACTGCGGCTCCCGCTTAGCAGCGTGGCGGCTATACGGAGGAAGCTACGGCCACAGCAAAGTTTTTATCTTCCGTACTTGCGCTAATAATAAATTTAGCAAAATATCTTCCCAGTTCCTCCAGGGGCATCTAAAAGAAAAGTGCACCATTTCCAGATTCAATTTGTCCTAATACTTTGTCAAAAACTCGTTTTGTTCGGGAAGCAAGTGGGTACAAATTCGCTACTTGCTGCTGCAAAGCTGGTATATCGTAGTTTGTTTTACGTATAATTTCATCACTTAGTTCATTTTCGGTTGTTCGCTGAGGGCTTATCATTCCAAAGTCGCTTAATTTTTGCCTACCATTGCCATTACTTTATCTTCAATTTTCCAAGTGCTTCATTATAAATGTGTTCATTGTATGTCATGTTTGCGTATGTCTGCTGTAACCTTCGCAAAATATCTTCCGCTATGTACTTTATATTTGTCCCACAATTTATGTGCATTAGATAGCCCGCAAGATGATATGAGAGTTGCATAAAGATCCCTAATTTTGGCTGGTGACTGGCACTGCACAGCTTCCATGGTTTCATCCCAGTGATTATCGTTTTCTAAAGATGCAGAGCTTCATGCTTCTCATAAGTTGCGCATTCCTGACCGTTGACAGTTTTAAGGTCTTTATATCCTGTAGGACCTCGAACATGGTGCAGCAGCAATCGTAAACAGAAACATTCAAAATTAGTTACATGGATATACACACGACCAAGGGCATCTGATGACTTTACACCGGGCCATTTGCAACAGGCGCGCCTTGAATACGGCATTTCCACCTTCCTAGATGTGTTCCAAGTATAATAGCGGGGACTTCAGAATATAACAACGTTTTTGCAAAGGTTTTACAAAGTTGAAAGAAGGCTGTTAGTGTAGTTTTTGGCGGTGATGCAATCTTTCTTGAAATTTTTTCGGTGAAATATACACGCTCCATTTTCGTGCACAGCAAGGTGAGTAACTGTTGCGCCTTTCGTGTAAAGGAAGCCAAGGAGACGCCACGCTGCCTCGTTACTGCTGACATAACGCCCTGCTTGAAAGGTCTGTACTTCATTAACGGATTTGCCTCACCTTCACTCCTGAGATTAAATATTGCTTGGTCGCTTCCTTTATTTATGTACTTACAGATATACTTGATTGCGCGGACAGAGCTACATGCTTCTACATTAATGTGGGCATTAAATATTTTACATAGAATGGGCGAATACGGGACAATCCAGCTGTTATCTAAGGTTTCGACGCTCCAGAGCGAGATTTGATTGTAACTTTCTGCCACCATCTTCGAAAGCTCTGCGTCTGTATAAAGGGTAGCCATTGTTATTGTGCACTGTTTCTTTTAATAGCTATTTAGGAATTTCTTTGTACATTTTCCTTCTTTCATACTTGGCGATATTGAATTTCGTGCTCATGGACCGTGAATCATATTTCGGACGATGGTATCATACAATTCTTTATCTTGCTCAGGATCCGGAATCTCGGCTCTTATTATGTCGTCTATTTGGCTGGGCCACAACTTCTCTTTAGCCATATTAGAATGTGGGCATGCGGTAATCCTCTTTTGCCATTCAATTGAATACATGAAGCACTGCACCTCTCGAAAATTTTCCTTGTTAATTACATACATTAATTTTTGTACTTTTAATCTAAATACTCTAGCAACTAAATCGTGTCTGTCAGTACTTTTTGGCCCGGCATTAGCTCCTCGGTTATTTCTTTCCATGTGGGATTGCAAGTAAAAGTAACAAAAGATCAGGTCTTCCGTAAGTTCGTACATAGGCGAATGCATCTTGTGTGTACTCATGTAGGTAGCGGGACTGTTAACGAATGATGAGGGCAGAATTACCATTTTACCTAAATCTCTGGGGTTTACATTGGCGTCGCTAGAAACTGCATGTTGTAAATGTATATAATTCTCAACGCGCAGCTTTTTGATTTAAAGATATATAACGGAGACGTTCACTTTCTACCTTCACATACATGTCTACCAAAATTGATGAAATAATTGTCTACACCGGGCTAAGAGGTTAAAATCATTTTCTCGCAACATCATGATGCATAAAAAATCCATACATGATACTTTTTGTTTGGAGTAGGCTCCTTTGTGACCGGGTTAATGAGTGGAATTTGAAAATGATAACCTCTTCCTTTGCAATAAATCAATGGGTATTGCAGAGCGTCATAAAACTTGTGTGTATCGGCTACCCGTTGCAACGTATCATCACGTGCTCGCAGACAATGTCTCGTGAAGAAAATTGATCACCACTAATTACGGCTGCTATTTCGTTTATCAAAGGTGCATTGTAGCGCCTTTCATGCTCTCCTCGAGGGTCCGATCTGCGTGAATGACGACTTTATAATCCTCGTCAGGTAGGTTTTCTAAAGCAGTTTTAAATGTTTTGACTAAAATGTTACGTTCATGCAAGAATCTTTGAATTTTGAGTACTGTGTCTCTCTCAACTCCCTGGATAAATTGGCAGCGACGGTCTACCTCAATTTCTTCGTCACCCATAAAATATACTTGTAAAATTTATGCTGTTCGTTTTCAGCTGGAAAAGTGAACCTATTCTATGATAAATTTGCCCTTGCACCGTTAATGTAGGCGAAAATCCCGCATTACTATTTCCCGGTCAACTCGAAGGACGTCATTTGAAAGCATGATTATATTTCGGATCCTGTTTAAAAGCGCCGTGACTCATTAGCATCATATAAAAGAGAGTTTTCAAAGGTTCTTCTGGTTCAAGTAACGGAAGAGACACTTTGCCATTGGAACAGCACATGCCTGCGGTCTCATCTTTCCATTTTAAAGCGCTGCAAAATCAACACGCCTTGTCCATCAGTCCGATAACAACTAACCTGTGATTTTTATAATCAATCAATGGATCATAATTGAATGCTGCGTCATTAAAACCGACCAATTGTTTCTTTGAAAATTTTGTCGACATTCAGCTTGAGCTGTGCATTTGCATCTCTTCACGCCTGTGTCTGTTCTGGTGTTTCAGATGCCCTTATAGTAGATTGACGTTCAGCTTGCTCAATGAGTCTGTGTTGAGTTTCATCAGGTGTTTCCGCGGCTCTTAAGGCGGCCTGACGTTCCGCTTGTTCGAATAGCCTTTGCTGACTTTGAGCAGGTGTTTCAGTAGCTCTTAAAGTAGATTGACGCTCTGCCTGTTCAAGACGCCTTTGCTGACGTTGAGAAGGTGTCTCAGATGCTCTAAAAGCAGCCTGACGCTCTGCTTGTTCTTGCCTTCTCAGTTCAGCATCTTCTAAAGATTCTAGATCGAGCTAATCTTTTCGCTTGTCTTTGAAGATACTCTTGAAAGGCTGGACTTACGTTTGCGAGGCATTATGAAGTAAGAAAAAAACGTATTTATAAAAAACGTTAAAATACCTAAAAGGAATTAAATTTCCTTTTAAATATTTTTTAAAAGCAAATCCAAATATCTAAAAGGAATAAATATTCCTTTTAAATATTTTTAAAATCAAAACAACAAAACCAATTCAAGACACAACACGAATCCGAAAACGATAGCCAAAAAAATCGAATCAACTTAAACCAAATCACAAAACAAATCGTAGAAAACCAAAATCGAAAGCAGTAGTCAATATAAATATAACCAACGAAAAAAGTAAGTGTATAGGTACCGTATACATATCTATACTATTAATATTCCTTTGAAATATTGTTAAACAACCTAAAACAACGAAATTGGTTTCACGATTCTAAATAAACAAAATCCAAAATCAAAGCCAGTCTAAATATGTATAAAGGAATACCAACCAAATCAACAAAACCGATCCAAGAAAATACACAAATCCTAAATGAAAGCCAATATAAATCCTTTCAACCTTAACCAAATCACATAGCAAATAACAAACAACCGAAATCGAAAGCAGGTAGTCGAATAAGCTACGAAATAGAAACAATTTAAGCGTATAGGTACCGTATGCACTATAAGTTGACGCGCGGCTCAACGGCGGGAGTTAAGTACATGTCAGGAAACATTTCGTTACCGCGTTTTAAAACCTAGTAACGACATCTAGCGGAATCAATTTAAACTATGTATACGTTAGTCAATAAGAACTCTCAAAAATATTTTCTTATAATTTTGCACAATTTTTCTTATTGTAATACTGATTCATTCATAACCACATATAAGAACTGTATTCATTTCCGTTCAATAAATATTACTAAGGCTTATTAATAAGGCTTACTAAGAACTGTTTCTACCATTGTTAAGTAATAGTTAAGGGTGAAAGCGTGACAAGTGGTGATAGTATTTCTGATCCATACTTATAATCACGCCTGTAACCCTTGCGGGTAGGCAGAGCATCAACGGATTACTTAATATCGTCTGCGAGTTATCGCCTATTCTGTGAATTACGATGCACCAAAACGTTTGAAGAAAATCAGCTGGTGAATTTTATGTTTTTTATCGCTCTCTTCCCGGTCCTGCGTGGAAAATACAGATCCATACATTTTTATCTAAATTTTGGTAAAAGACATAATAATCCAGATATTCTGACCTTCTATGTTCATCCATCTTACCGTCGTCCGTCTTGTAGTATCACGGTGGCGCCACCTATCTGAATTTAATTTTGCAACATATTCGATTTTCCCACGAGAATGATATGTTTTACCGCTGAAAAAAGCTATGTTACTCTACAGCCACCGAACTATCCCCATACAAATAATCATGCCATGTCGACGCTCTGTTGCGACGTGAAAGAAGGACAAACTTGTGCAACATATTCGATTCTCCCACGTGAATGAGATGTTTTCCGCGGAAAAAGTCTATGTCACTCTACAGCCACCGAAATATCCCCATACAAAAATCATGCCATACCGACGCTCTGTTGCGACGTGAAAGAAGGACAAACAAACCAACAAACAAACAAACACACTTTGGCATTTATAATATTAGTGGATTGCACTCATCTTTATTATTGTTAATACTAGTATCGAATCTGGTGTGTTTTCTGATTTAATGAATCATAGTAAAATAATACCTTTATTTAAATCTGGTAGTACATTAGACTCCGCCAATTTTAGATTTATTATGTACTACCAACTCTTAGTAAATATTCAGCTCTGAACATTGCAACGCAGCGACACTGTGACCGTTACGAAAACTCACGTACACCAATGGTTTTGCTGAATAATATTAGTAATGACGTAAATAAGTGACTAGACTGACCTAAATGCAACTATATAATCTGTAATGATTCGCTGGATTAATCCTCTTTCAACGCTGGACTACGTCTTCGTTATTACCGCCGAGACTCCTGGTAAGACCTTCCTCTCACTGCTGCCAATACGCCTTTAGCTGTCAGAACCTCTGATCAGTCTTGTGAGTCTGCTTGACTGGCTGTGAGAGAACCCCATCACCAAACCCTGACATCCGTCTCTGTCCGTCTGTTACCTTAGGTCTCATGGTGCAGCCATCCGTACTTATCTTATTTATATTACATATATACCATATTTATATGGTAGAGCTAGCAATATTAGGAACTGCTAGGGACTGCTAGGTATAGGAAACTTAGTTAGGGTCTGTAGGGTCTAATAATCCTTACTACCATATTCATGTGCAGCCAAGTAGTCGAGCTATTGAAGGGTAATTAAGTTAATATTTAAACAAGCAACTACCTTACTGTACAGTAAATTTTTTGATAAAATAATTTTAGATCAGTTGTTAATTTATTTTAATACAAATAAATTACTCCATAAAAATCAATTTGGTATTACAAAGAGTCTCTCGACGACTGACGCAGGTGTTAAGCTTATGAAATATATTTTAAATTACTGGGAGAATTCAAAAGATGCCTAAGGTATTTATTGTGTTTTTCAAGACTTTCGATTGTCAGCTTGAGATATTAATGAAACTACAACTTTACAGTGTCAAAAGTATACATGAGACTTATTATTTCAAATTTAAATAATAGAACAAAAAGTCGTTATCAATGGTAAAAGTTCCTCCCAATCGGTAGTATCAATGGGCGTTCCTCAGGGCTCGATTCTTGGCCCATTCCTGTTCTTAGTCTATATTAATGACTTACCTTATTTTGTAGGGACAATGACGATATAGTATTATTTGCTGATGATACCTCTGTGATTTTCAAACTCAAACGACACTCACTTAATTTTGACAATAATATAATGCTCTATCAAATTGGTGGTACATTTTTCCAACAATTTGCTCTTAAACGGCAATAAGTCAAAATGTATTAAATATACAAGACCATATGTTAAAAATTTGAATACCAATGTGCTCTGTAAGTAGGAGTTGAGTACTGTTTTTCTTGGTATTACTATTGAGCTTCAATGGGGCCCTCATATAATATCTAAATTAGCAGGCAGACTTAGTGTTTCAGCATATGCTATAAGAAAGGTTAGAAGTCTCACCAATGTTGAGACAGCTAGATTAGTTTTATTTTAGTTACTTTCATCGCGTAATGTCTTATGGAATTTTCCTATGGGGTAATGCGACTGACGTTGAAATCATTGAGCCGTACGGGCGATTTATAACTTCAATTGTTAAGAGTCCATTAAAGAAAAATTTATAGATATAATCATATTAACTTTGGTATTGCAATATATTTATGAAAATTTAATAAATGTCTATAAAAAAATAGCTTTGATAAGAATAAAGATGTTCATACCTTAAACCATAGACTTAGAATACACTGGCGTATAGACGACGCAAGCTTACTCTTAGATCAATAACAATTTCGATCCAATGTCAATTTCAATCCAATGTAATTACAATCTTGACAAATTACCATACTCTCGAAAACAATTTTGTTAACATTGGATTGAAATCGAATTGCGCTTGTATTGGCCAAATTTTGTCGTAACACATGAGTTAGCTGCGTTACTCTTAGCAACAGGCATGTTTTATTTATCGTTAAACCGGTGAAGCATAAAAACCCTTTGTATCTTTCATAAATGAGCAATTAAGTAGTAAAAACATTTAAGAAATGGTATAATTCGTCAAACATAACATCTTTTCACACATTTCTTATAAAAAAACGCTATATTTGCGAGCTTTAAAAATTATGTGGCTGTATAGAGCGTGCCTTTGCCTCGTTCCTTTTATGTCAGAAAAAAATTGTTATCACGAAACAAAGTAAACAAAGATCAACTTTTGATTTTGTTTAAAGCTTAAAGGTGAAGTGCTTTTTAAGTATGTGTGAATTACTAAAAGACCTTTCAATTTGGGTATAACTATAAGCAGTTTGAAATAGTTATAATTGCCGCAATAACACGGCTTTTCGTCCAACTTTCAAGCACAGTTATTAAGAATCTTAATCTTATGAAACAGAGGAAGTGAGCATCCATCTCTAAGCTCATTAAGAGGAACAAAATAAATAATAACGGTCAAGGTTAGGCTAAAGTAAGTACAATAATGTTTTTTTAAGAATATTATGAGTAAGTAATGTTATTTTTTTTAAATTGGGCACAGAAAAAAATGTGCCTTAAATAAATTGTGTGTTTAGCATAGCAATTTACAGCAGCATAGGCCCCTGACAACGTGACACCTTGTCAACATTAGACAAGGGATTGATAGCAGGCACAGGTGGTCAAGTGTTACTTTTAGAGACTCAACTTACAATTGACCTTTCTCACCACTCAGTTATAACAAATAACAATGTTATTCATTAACTTCTCTCTAACTGTATTTTTTCCTCAGTTTTATAGATGGATTATTTTAATATTGTTTTATTTATTTTAGGAACATCAAATGTAAAGGACACTTCTAAGGAACTTGCAATATGTATGCCTTGCACTCAAGTGGTACAAAAAGGTAACCCACCGTTTTTTAATTGCAATAATGTACATAAATTAACGTCATATATGTCATTTCTTAGTGTGAAGAATATAGATGTTTTAATCAAATAACATCTTTAACATCCTACAACAAGCCATTTATTGTGATGGTTTAAAACTTCCAATTCAAATATTCCATCTTAATTTTGTCATTAAGTTATAATATATTATTTCAGTTTTAAAATATTTGTTATTTTAATTTCGGAATCACAACTTAATTCCATATCCCATTTCCCAAGCAACAACACTGTACCAACAAGAAATGATCAAGATATGGAACACCTGAAAAAAAAGTAAGAAGCAAATGCAATGTACCAAATAGCCAGGACAATTGAGAGTTATCAGCAGTTATTAATAGTTCTGTTTTAATTTTTTCAAAACAGAATACAAAACAATAGCATTATTACTGTAATTTGAAATAAAAGACTAAATTTTATCTATGTTTTCATGTTATTTTAAATTAATTTGTTTTCTTTTAATTTCTATTGTATAAGAAACTGATTTTTGTTCATTTTAAATATAGTTTTATAACTGTTATTTAAATATTAATTATATTTTATTAATTTATTTAAGAATAGATACTAATGATGATAGGTTGTTAAAATATTTTGTATTAAATAAATGGTTAAACTTTGTATCATTATTTTATTTATAATCCTTATTAAAATTACTTTACCTACATATATAATTTTATTTTCAATTTTTATAAAATCATACATTTAACGTAACTTAACATTATATTCATATTTCCCACTACATGTGAAATACGCCAATTAACCTTTTAGAAATGAGAATAGAGCTCTGCCCAACAGTGGGACATATATAAAGGATGTAAATGAACTTTATTAAGACGAACATTGATTAACAGTACTTCATTCGTAATATATCTTCTCTTCGGAGGTTGCATATTTAGGTTTTTATTCATGCACTATTTTCTTACTAAAGTTCTTAGTAATAAAATAATTAGTCCTAAACTCATCATGACTCATAGAAAAAACTAAGTCCTTAAAACGCATTATTCGAAGCTCATTTCGTCTTTATTTTAATTGTAATGCACGATTACGGCGTAGAATATTAAACGCAAGGGCTAAACGTGCCATTATTTTATCGCAAAGAATAAGATAATTGCAGAAAACAAACGATTAATATGAACACAATTCCTATTACATTACTGTTTTGTTATTGCCTAAATTCCAATCCCAACGCAATACAAACACAATACGCAGCTGTCAACTAACTGTCAAAACTGCGTCAAGAGTGCCGATTTTGGTTACAATCGGATTGGACAATTTCAATTCCAATCTCAAGTAGTTCACACAATCACCACGCAATATTAAACTAATTTAGCGCTAGAGTCGCTTTCAAGAGTACAAACGTTATAATTTCAATCCCGATCGATCGGAATTGTTTTCAAGAGTAAGCTTGACAGTCTGAAAACGTCACAAACTTTGAATTGTCATTGTGTGCCCTAGCTAGTGATGTACATTGTACTTACAAGGACTATCGAATAATGATTGTAAAGGAAGCGGTAAAAAGATTAAAAAATAGTTTAGTGCGCAAAACTGAATAACTTCAAAAATTAACTGATATTTTACCACGATAGTTCTAAAATAATTAAAAAAATATTCAAATTACCTGTTCCCGGGAATAAGCTGCACCTACCTGCCTTTTCTTGGATTTTAATTCAAAATGTACAAAATCCCAATAATCTCTTAAGAGCTGAGTCAACCGATAAACCTCAACAACTTTTTCCAAGTATCACATCGGAATGCTGTATTTTGCAGCTATGACCTTTGGAGAAAAATATTTACTGTCAAGGAAAGTTTCCCCGGAATTTATTTTTTAATATAATGTTCATCAAATATAAATAGTTAGATACTTAATTAAATACTTCATTTTTTAAATATAAATAGGTATATATATATATATTATATTTTATAAAATGTTTTGCCCGTGAAATGGCTGCTTTATTTTTCATATAAGTATTACTTTTAATAATTACAAACATTTAATAATTAATAATTAAATACATTATAGACGTTTATTTTAACATTCGACTTAAATATGAATGTAAACTTAATAATTTAAGTAAGGAAACTTGTAGGAATCAGTTAAACAAGATTGCTCTGTATAAAGGCCAATATGTTTATGATACTACTCTCTCTTTCATCTGTCCCTGAAAAATATTAAGTAATAATAAATTTATTATCAATTTAGCTGCATGAGTTTTAAAACATAATGATCTTAATAGAGATTAGCTAAATACGCAGGAGGTGTTAAAGTGCACCAAGTGTCAGAGGATACAGAATGCACTTTCTATTCTCTCAATCTCGGTATGTTAAGAAAACGGCCACCCATCCATGGACTGACCGCGGCAAATGCAGCTTAATCTCGCAGATCTATTGATCCGCGCAGCTGTTACAAAACCAGGATTTCCTCTTCTCTACGACTAACGCTGTAGGCGATGAACCACGCTATTAAGCCCTAGGCACATTGTAGTCGGGCATCAAGCATGAATCGGGTATTGAGCGTTGTCAGTATCAAGTCGGTACTATAAAATTTATACTATCGTGGCACACTGAACCGTGCGTTTCATGCGCGGGCGTCTAGCAACGCTTCAGGAGTATTACTAAAATATCTATACCTAACTACGCTAAAAGTTGTTTCATTGTGACTTGGGAATATAATCCGAAGTTCCGCTCAACCCCTGGGGAAAATAGCGTGATACTATGAATATTATACTAGTGCGACCGTAAGATGCGGGTGGTTAAGTAAGGTTATACATTTTTTGGTTGATAAATAGATACTTAGTTTGGTTCATAATGTCTTAAATTGGATAAGCTCAAGATTTATTAACTTTAATGTACTACAGTTTTATAATGTATAGTAATGTATCCCTATTTTTATCTAGATTTTTTGAAGTTTAATTTTTGAAGTCTTACTATAAAATATTATAGTTACTGGTACAAATAATGTAGGAATGGCTCCTTTTAGTAAAATTGTTTTTATTCTGCTTTTTCATATTTTATACTTTTCAAGAAAATGTTTGCTGCAAATTGTTGAGTTTTTCTTTGGATTCCAATCAACCCGCTCAATTAACCTTACTATTTTTTTTGTAATTATAGAATCCAGAGGGAATCTGTTTGACAAACGGCAAAATAAAATTACGTTTTTGGAACGCCAATCGAGCAATTATTTTCATTCCTTTTCTTGTTCTATGAACAAGTCTATTGACTCAATATAAACATTCAAGATAAATTTCGACATTAATTATTTTGATACAGTTGAGTGAATCCCTAAAATAGTTGAAGATATTCTATATTTTAAACATTATATAATATAAATTTTAGCCAAAAATAGACACGTCATAGCAGTGACGACGTCTTGAGAATTTACCTGTGAAATGTGCAATTATCCGTTTATTTTCTATTTTTGACACCACAGTCACTCACAGAACAAGTAACCATTGTGAGGAACAATTACTTATTAAAAACAACCACTATTATGCTCTAAAATATTACGAAATGTCTAGCAGCTTATTTCTTACGTGCCAACTTGTGCCAAACTGTCATTCAAAATTGGTTACAGAGTCATGACATTTGCTATCCTTTTCTATTTTGCTATATTGTCATAAGGGATTTTCTTCTCTCTTGCACACTATGGTCATCTATTACTATCCTGTCTATACTTTAAACACCAGGAACAAACATAAGCTTGTAATACCAGTTACTAGACTCCACAGAATAAATAATTCATTTATGGGGCAATGTATACGCTTTTACAATAAAATCCCAGAAAAAGTACAAAATTTGTCAATGAACAAGTTTAAATGTTTTATTATAGAAAAATTGTACAAAAAGGATTATTATAATATTACAAAATACATAAATGAAAATAGCCCCTGGGAATGAGGTGTTCATCGTGCTGTTTCTGTTAAAATTCATTTAAAATTGTACAAACATAATTATTGTAAAGTGTAAAAAAATTGTCCCACTGGGTTTCTTGCTGGTTCTTCCCAGGACAGAGATATTTTCCTAACCAGTGGTAATTAAAAAGATGACTTTCAATAAGTATAATGTAATATTCTATCTATACAAATAAATAAAATTGAAGTGTCCGTTTGTAATGTTAAAAAAACAGCTTTTTATTAAATGCATATGAAAGTATATCCATATATACTTTCATAATAACAACAAACTACTAATAACAAAAAACAATTTTTTAAATCTTTGTCTGTCTGTCTGTCTGTTTGATCCGGCTAACCTCGACGGATGACAACCCATCTAACCCACGCAAACCAATGTCATACCAGCTATAGATTTTTTAAACGAAAGATCTTAGTAACGGCCCTCGTTCCAAACTCTAAGTTGTTCGAAATGAAAAGAAAATAAAACCAATTAGAAATTATACTGTGGTTTATTTTTACTCATTACTATACATTATTAACTAATTTAAAAAAAAATTAGAAGGTTCTATATCCGACGTGTATATTTAATGTATGTTTACCGATTTCTCGGAATCGGCTGAATCAAAAATCTTCATTCCCGATTTTTCCTGCCGAAGGAGGAGGAGGTAGGATTTCAGTTTTGATTACCCCTTAAGCATAAAGTATTCAATAAAAAAAGAAAAACCTACGCATCGAACAAATACAACCCTCTCGTTTTTGGATTCGGTTAATAATTTAAAATATTTTTGTTTGATCGTTATAGTTTTTTTTTTTAAATAAAATTAAAATATTCAATTGGAATGACCAAAATTTATAACTTTCTGAAACCAAAGTAATATTACAAGATAAATAAAATTATCATGTAATCGTTTCAGTCGTTTCTGAAAATCGGTTAAATACATAAAAAAACATTTGCATTAAATTATAGAACTTTCTCGTTTCTTGAATTCGGTTAATAATTTAAAAAATATTTTTGTTAGATTGGTAAAATTTAAATTTTCAATTGGAATTATCGATAACTTTCTGAAACTGAAGTAATATTACAACATAAGAAGCCAGCAACCCCAAAAACTTTATTGGGAGTGTGATGTTAATTTCAATAATTCGAAAGACTGAGAATGATAAACTTCGGACTTCCGTTAAGGCTAAAAGAGAAGTAGCGCCTCTTCGACTCGATTTATCTGTAAAAAATGAAGGATATATGATAATATTCGGATTAGTAAGCTGAAGTGGAAATGCGCCGACGATATAGCTCGATGAACCGACAACCGATGGGGAATGTTCTCCAACGGCAGCCTCGTACCGGTAAGCAAAGTGTAAGGCGGTCCCCCACTAAGTTACGACCTGGTAAGATGTCGCTTAAGTTACCTGAGAAACTTAGCATAATATGTTATAATTCACACTGTAACAATACTCATCATAGGTTAATGCCTGGTAACGTGTACAATAATATTAATAATAATAATAATAAATCTCTCTGAGATACGGTCTCGTGGACCGAAATTGCCGTATTACAAGTACTTGCCGGAAGCCGTGCTCGAAAATGACTGCCAGGTTTACTGGGACCAACATCATCACAGACAGGACTATTCTTGCGAATAAGCCTGATATTGTGCTGATGGACCGGGCACAGTCAAGGATATTTTGGTCGACATCACCATTCCAGGTGACGAGAACTCGGAAAGCCGAAACAGATAAGCGAACAAAATATCTGGACCTGGCTCACGAGGTGACCGACATGTGGGTGGACTGCCGACCGAAATTATACCTGTAGTCGTCTCTGAACGGGTTAATCCCAGTCAGCCCTGGTCATCTGAGGCGACTGGGACCGCACGGACCGCTCCAAGCTCAAATGCAGAAGGCGGTGCTCCTCGATACCGCCCGCATCGTCCGCCGGTTTCCTTTCCCTAACCTCGGCCGTTTGGTCCCCTGCCGAGGGTTTCCATCTGGTTGGGTTTATTTATTTATGTATTATTTATTTATTTATGTTAGTATATTAAATATATATTTATGTTTATTTATTATTTCAAAATATTTATTCAGCCCAACCAGATGAGAATACTATATAAATACCCCAAAATAATAATAATATAATAGTAGGAAGTGACGCCCCATCGCCCGCTGACGTAACAGTTATGACAAGACTGCTACGTCGCGCAGTCGTCAGCACCTTGCCGAGGTGAGCGTGCCTCGGCAGAATTGAGTGCAAAGCCCGTTTGTGCTTACGCCACACCATTAAACGGTGCCGGGCCTGGGCGTCTCCCGTTAATTGACGCCCATTTTATGGATGATGGAAGAAAATAGAACGCGCATAGGGCCGCTGCCTGGGGTCGCCGGGGCGCGTCTGGAGCTGGCGCTGGACGCGACAGCATGCGGGCCGCCAGCCGAGCGCGAGGTACTGCAAGACCACCTAGCAGTCCTCGCATCCATCATCCCCACCAGATGGCTTGGGTCGGCAGGTCCTCTCGACTCGGCAAGCGGCACCCGCCGCTGGTGGAGTACGCCGCATGCGTTGGACAAAATATATGAACATAAACGCATTGCGGGCGTACTATAGGGCGAAAGGGAAGAAACTGGAGGAACAGCGTATCGGGCTCGTATGCACCGCTTTTTGCTGAGCTGGAGCCGTCTGTTCCCGTCACAGAGCAAAACCTGGCAGACCGAGTTCGGTACATCATACGCTCGAAAATATTTGATGATGCCGAACTCGAACGACTACGGCGTGAGGCTATTCCTCATCGAATGAACCAGCTATAGCTGGGGATGCGGCCCCAAGGCCATAGACCAGCAGCCATATGTGGAAGCCGCCATGGATCCCGCTTTGGTTGATTCAGGCGATGATGGAATGGTCACCAAGAACTAGAGCAGATGAGGAGTAAATTGGAGGCGATTGTGGTAACGCGCTGTACGCCTCTCGAAAATCGACCGCGACTCCCACGCATAACCCTAAGCAAGCGGAATCAGGATGTCGTGACGGCCCTAAACCCATTGCTGGCAACCTTTTTGAAACCAGCCGGGACCTTTGCGATACGGACTCAATATTCTTTGGCGCCGCATTGGCAGTTTGCCGTATTGTTGGTGCTAAACTTCCCACGTCTGGACGTGCTACTGGGCAAAGTAGCGCTATCCCAGCCTGGCGAAGAAGGATTGAGGACCGTATCGCAAAGGCAAGGGCCCTCATCGGCAGACTGATAAGCTTCAGGTCGGGCAATAATAGGCCGAGAATTGCGCACCGTCAGGATGGCGTTTGCTGGGACAAATATCAGTTTGTCTCAGCCGGATATAACGCAAAACTGACGGAGCGCATAGACGACCTGAAGCAGAGAATCGCTGCTTGGGGAAGCGGATTCGGCGATATACCGAGAGGTCGACACGGTTCAACCAGAATCGTCTCTTCCAGAGTGATCAGAAGAGGCTCTATGAATCATTGAGCGGCCGATGGTACGTGGAACGGGCTCAGCACCAAATCAGGCCGACACTATCGCATTCTGGCGCGGCCTGTGGTCAGAGCCCGTAAACCACAGCGAGGGCCCTGGACGGAAGTTGTGGCGAGTCAGTGCGAGTGTTACGCCCATGGACCCCGTCATCATAACGCCGGATGACGTAGCTGAGGCGGTCCGTAGGGCCCCGAACTGGAAAAGTCCGGGACCTGACGGACTGCATCACTACTGGCTGAAGGGTTCGTGGTGTGTCACGCTGTGCTCGCCCGACAGTTTCAAGAGGCTCGACCAAAAGTCACCCTGAGCTCTTCACTACTGGGATCACTCATTTGGTTCCTAAAGACCGGGATTCCACAGACCCGAGCAAATACCGCCCCATAACGTGTCTACCTACCATATAAGATTAACATCCGTTTTGAGCGCGAGAATCACTCGTCACCTGAACGCAAATCAGGTGATGTCGCGCGCTCAAAACGGATGTCGGGGCGGTGGTCGTGGAACCAAGGAACCACCTCATTGACGCGGTCATTGGCAAGGTGGTTAAACGTAACTGTCGGAACCTCCGCCGCCTGGATAGACTACAAAAGGCATTCGACTCGGTGCCTCATACATGGCTTAAGAGGGTCCTCGAGCTGTACAAGGTTGACTGTACAGTTCGAGACTTCCTCGGGCAGTGTATGGGGCAATGGAGTACGATCCTTTGTCATCTAGGCGAGCGGATGACGGCTGTGAGAACCACATAAGGATAAGAAGGGTATCTTCCAGGGCGATTGTTTGAGTCCAATCTGGTTTGCCTCTCCTGAACCCTCTCAGTACCTTACTGGAGGACTCCGGAGGATTTCAGCTTCGGAAAGGAGGTACAAAGTGACCCACCTTTTCTATATGGATGATCTCAAATTATTCGCCTCCAGTCGCTCCCATCTTATGGAATTGCTAAACATCACTTGTGATTTTAGTAATTCTATTAGAATGGAGCTGGGGACGGATAAGTGTGCGGTCCTCCATGTTGAAGGGGAAGGGTTGTTAACTCTGAGGGCATAGACTTATCTATGCCCATCAACATAAGGACCCTTTCTGAGGCTGAAACATACCGATACCTGGGTATGTCACAGAACATCGGTATCGATGAGGCGGGTATGAAGCAGTCAGTTTGCGATATGTTTTATGCACGCTTGACCAAAGTGCTTAACAGCCTTTTGTCCGTGTGAATAAGACACACGCATATAACGGTTGGGTCATGCCTGTTCTCATATATACCTTTGGCATACTTAGGTGGACTCAACTGAACTTAACGCCCTGGATAGAAAAGTCCGCACTACTATGACGTCCCATAGGATGCATCACCGAGATCGTCGATTATGAGGCTGTACTTGCCGCGGAAACATGGTGGGCGTGGCTTTTAAGCGCGCTTACCATGCATAATCGCGAAGTGCAGCCTCCGTAATTACTTTCTGACGAGATCGGATGATCCATTCTATAGGGACGTCATTTCTTGTGATAAAGGACTTACCCTCTATCCTTGGCCAACGAGCAATGGCAAGACCCGGCAGTACAGAGCATTTCCGACCGGGAGACCGTATGGAAGGAGAAGGAGCTCCACGGGAGGTTCTACAAGGCTCTACATGTGCCTTTCGTAGACACAGTTGCCTCCTCCACTGGCTACGTTTTGGTGACCCTTTGGGGAAACCGAGGTTTTGTCTGTGCGATACAGGATCAGGTTATTAAGACCAACAACTATCGGAGATACATCCAAGGATGGCACCGTCGACATCTGTCGAGCTTGTCGCCATCCCGGTGAGTCACTTAGGCATGTCATCTCCGGTTGTTCGGCGCTTTCTAACCTGAGTACTTGCACAGGCACAACTTAGTAGCCAGAATTCTACACCAGGAGCTCGTTTGAAATACGGTCTCGTGGACCGAAATTGCCGTATTACAAGTACTTGCCGGAAGCCTTGCTCGAAAATGACCGCGCCAGGTTTACTGGGACCGGGCCATCATCACAGACAGGACTATTCTTGCGAATAAGCCTGATATTGTGCTGATGGACTGGGCACAGTCAGGATATTTTTGGTCGACATCACCATTCCAGTATGACGAGAACCTCGTGAAAGCCGAAACAGATAAGCGAACAAAATATCTGGACCTGGCTCACGAGGTGACCGACATGTGGGGTGGACTGCCGACCGAAATTATACCCAGTCGTCTCTGCGAACGGGTTAATCCCAGTCAGCCTCTCGGGTCATCTGAGGCGACTGGGACTCGTGACGGACCGCCCAAGCTCAAATGCAGAAGGCGGTGCTCCTCGATACCGCCCGCATCGTCCGCCGGTTTCTCTCCTTTCCCTAACCTCGGCTGTTTGGTCTCCCCTGCCGAGGGTTTCCATCTGGTTGGTTTTATTTATTTATGTATTATTTATTTATTTATGTTAGTATATTAAATATATATTTATGTTTATTTATTATTTCTTTAAAATATTTATTCAGCCCAACCAGATGAGAATACTATATAAATACCCCAGAAATAATAATAGTAGAAAATAATAATAGAAATCGTCTCTTCCAGAGTGATCAGAAGAGGCTCTATGAGTCATTGAGCGACCAATGGTACGTGGAACGGGCCCAGCACCGAATCAGGCCGACACTGTTGCATTCTGGCGCGGCCTGTGGTCAGAGCCCGTAAACCACAGCGAGGGCCCTTGGACGGAAGTTGTGGCGAGTCAGTGTGCGAGTATTACGCCCATGGACCCCGTCATCATAACGCGGGATGACGTGAAGGAGGCGGTCCGTAGGGCCCCGAACTGGAAAAAGTCCGGGACTCGACGGACTGCATCACTACTGGCTGAAGGGGTTCGTGGTGTGTCACGCTGTACTTGCCCGACAGTTTCAAGAGGCTCGACCAAAAGTCGCTCGAGCCTCTTCACTACTGGGATCACTCATTTGGTTCCTAAAGACCATGATTCCACAGACCTAGCAAATACCGCCCCATTACGTGTCTACCCACCATATATAAGACACTGACATCCATTTTGAGTACGCGAATTATTCGTCACCTGATTTAAATAAGGTGATGTCGCGCGCTCAAAATGGATGTCGGGCGGTGGTCGTGGAACCAAGGAACCACCTCATTGACGCGGTCATTGGCAAAGTGGTTAAACGCAACCGTCGGAACTTCTCCGCCGCCTGGATAGACTATAAAAGGCATTTGATTCGGTGCCCCATACATGGCTAAAGAAGGTCCTCGAGCTGTACAAGATTGACTGTACAGTTAGAGACTTCCTCGGGCAGTGTATGGGGCAATGGAGTACAACTTTGTCATCTAGGCGATCGGATGACGGATGGAAAGCCACATAAGGATAAGAAGGGTATCTTCCAGGGCGATTGTTTGAGTCCAATCTGGTTTGCCTCTCCTGAACCCTCTCAGTACATTACTGGAGGACTCCGGGAGGATTTCAGCTTCGAAAAGGAGGTACAAAGTGACCCACCTTTCTATATGGATGATCTCAAATTATTCGCCTCAGTCGCTCCCATCTTATGGAATTGCTAAATATCACTTGTGATTTTAGTAATTCTATTAGAATGGAGCTGAGGACGGATAAGTGTGCGGTCCTCCATGTTGAAAGGAGAAGGGTTGCTAACTCTGAGGGCATAGATTTATCTATGCCCATCAACATAAGGACCCTTTCTGAGGCTGAAACATACCGATACCTGGGTATGTCACAGAATATCGGTATCGATGAGGCGGGTATGAAGCAGTCAGTTTGCGATATGTTTTATGCACGCTTGACCAAATTGCTTAACAGCCTTTTGTCCGGTGTGAATAAGACACACGCATATAACGGTTGGGTCATGCCTGTTCTCATATATATCTTTGAATACTTAGGTGGACTCAAACTGAACTTAACGCCCTGGATAGAAAAGTTCGCACTATTATGACGTCCCATAGGATGCATCACCCGAGATCGTCGATTATGAGGCTGTACTTGCCGAGGAAACATGGTGGGCGTGGCTTTTAAGCGCGCTTACCATGCATAATCGCGAAGTGTGCAGCTCCGTAATTACTTTCTGACGAGATGGGATGATCCATTCTATAGGGACGTTATTTTTGTGATAAAGGACTTACCCTCTTTCCTTGGCCAACGAGCAATGGCAAGACCAGCAGTACAGTGCATTTCCGACCGGGAGACCGTATGGAAGGAGAAAGAGCTCCACGGAGGTTCTACAAGGCTCTACATGAGCCTTTCGTAGACACAGTCGCCTCCTCCACTGGCTACGTTTTGGTGACCTCTTTGGGGAAACCGAGGGTTTTGTCTGTGCGATACAGGATCAGGTTATTAAGACCAACAACTATCGGAGATACATCCTAAGGATGGCACCGTCGACATCTGACGAGCTTGTCGCCATCCCGGCGAGTCACTTAGGCATGTCATCTCCGGTTACCAGGAGCTGCTTTGAAATACGGTCTCGTGGACCGGAAATTGCCGTATTACAAGTACATGCCGGAAGCCGTGCTCGAAAATGACTGCGCCAGGCTCTACTGGGACCGGGCCATCATCACAGACAGGACTATTCTTGCCAATAAACCTGATATTGTGCTGATGGACCGGGCACAGTCAGGATATTTTGGTCGACATCACCATTCCGTATGACGAGAACCTCGTGAAAGCCGAAACAGATAAGTGAACAAAATATCTGGACTTGGCTCACGAGGTGACCGACATGTGGTGGACTGCCGACCGAAATTATACCTGTAGTCTCTCTGCGAACGGGTTAATCCCAGTCAGCCTCTCGGGTCATCTGAGGCAACTGGGACTCCGTGACGGACCGCTCCAAGCTCAAATGCAGAAGGCGGTGCTCCTCGATACCGCCCGCATCGTCCGCCGGTTTCTCTCCTTTCCCCTAACCCTCAGCCGTTTGGTCTCCTGCCGAGGGTTTCCATCTGGTTGGGTTTTATTTATTTATGTATTATTTATTTATTTATGTTAGTATATTAAATATATATTTATGTTTATTTATTATTTCCTTTAAAATATTTATTCAGCCCAACTAGATGAGAATACTATATAAATACCCCAAAATAGAAATAATAATAATAATAATAGAAAGGCGTAGGGAAGTGACGACCCCATCGCCCGCTGACGTAACAGTTAAGTGACAAAACTGCTACGTCGGTGCAGTCAGTCAGCGCCCTGCCAAAAGGTGTGAGCGCCGTGCCTAGGCAAAATTGAGGGTGCAAAGGTCCGTTTGTGCATATGGCCGAACCATGAAACGGTGCCGGGCCTGGGCGTCTCCCGTTAATTGACGCCAAAAATGGATGATGGAAAAAGAGTACAAAGGGCCGCTGCCTGAGGTCGCCAGGGCGCGTTCGAGCTGGCGCTGGATGCGACAGCATGCGGGTCGCCATCCAAGCGCGGGGCTGCAAGACCACCCAGTAGCCGCCTGCATCCATCATCCCCACCAGAGGGCTTGGTGTCGGCTGGGTCTTCTCGGACTCGGCAAGCGGCATCCGCCGCTGGTGGAACACGTCGCATGCGTTGGACGCAAATTATGAACGCATCCGCATTGCGAGCGTATTTTAGGGCAAAAGGGGAAGAAACTGGAATGTTAGCGTATCGGGCTCGGATGCATCGCTTTTCGCAGCGCTGGAGCCATCTGTTCCTGTAACGGAGCAAAACCTGGCAGACCGAGTTCGGTACATCCTGCGCTCCAACATATTTGGTGACGCCGAACTCGAACGACTACGACGTGAGGCTGTTCCCTCGTCGGATGAAAATGCTACAGCTGGTAATGCGGTGCCACTAATTGCAGAGCAACCTGCGCACGTGGATACCGCCGTGGATATTCCAGTTGTGGTTAATTCAGACGACGATGAAATAGTCTCCACAAGCTAGAGCAAATGAGGAGCATATTAGAAGAGGCTATTTTGAAACGCGCAGTACGCCTCTCGAAAATCGACCGCGACTTCCCGCATACCCTTAAGCAAGCGGAATCGGACTCGTGAGGGCTCTCAACCCAATGCTGGTGACCTATTTGAAGTTAGGGGCCTTTTGCGAGACGGACTCAATCTTTTTGGCGCCGCACTGGCAGTTCGCCGTATTATTGGCGCCATTTCCACGGCTGGACGCGCTACTAGACAAAGTAGCGCCATCCCAGCCTGGAGAAAAGAATTGAGGACCGTATCACAAAGGCAAGGGTCCTCATCGGCAGACTGATAAGCTTCAGGTCGGGTAATAATAGACCGAGAATGTGCGCACCGTCAGATGGCGTTTGCTGGGACAAATATCAGTTTGTCCCAGCCGGATATAACGCAAAACTTACGGAGCGCATAGACGACCTGAAGCAGAGAATCGCTGCTTGGGGAAGCGGATTCGGCGATATACCGAGAGGTCGACACGGTTCAACCAGAATCGTCTCTTCCAGAGTGATCAGAAGAGGTCTATGAATCATTGAAGCGGCCGATGGTACGTGGAACGGGCTCAGCATCGAATCAGGCCGACACTATCGCATTCTAGCGCGGCCTGTGGTCAGAGCCCGTAAACCACATCGAGGGCCCTTGGACGGAAGTTGTGGCGAGTCAGTGTGCGAGTGTTACGCCTATAGACCCCGTCATCATAACGCCGAATGACGTAGCTGAGGCGGTCCGTAGGGCCCTGAACTGGAAAAGTCCGGGATTCGACGGACTGCATCACTACTGGCTGAAGGGGTTCGTGGTGTGTCACGCTGTGCTCGCCCGACAGTTTCATGAGGCTCTCGACCAAAAGTCACTCCCGAGCCTCTTCACTACTGGGATCACTCATTTGGTTCCTAAAGACCGGGATTCCACAGACCCGAGCAAATACCGCCCCATAACGTGTCTACCTACCCATAAAACACTAACATCCATTTTGAGCGCGAGAATCACTCGTCACCTGAACGCAAATCACGTGATGTCGCGCGCTCAAAATGGATGTCGGGGCGGTGGTCGTGGAACCAAGGAACCACCTCATTGACGCGATCATTGGCAGGTGATTAAACGCAACCGTCGGTACTTCTCCGCCGCCTGGATAGACTACAGAAAGGTATTCGACTCGGTGCCTCATACATGGCTGAAGAGGGCCCTCGAGCTGTACAAGGTTGACTGTATAGTTAAAGACTTTCTGGGGCAGTGGAGTACGATACTTTGTCACCTAGGCAAGCGGATGACGGCTGCGGAGAACCACATAAGGATAAGAAGGGGTATCTTCCAGGGCGATTGTTTGAGTCCAATCTGGTTCTGCCTCTCTCTAAACCCTCTCAGTACCTTACTGGAGGGCTCCGGGAGGGGATTTCAGCTTCGGAAAGGAGGTACAAAAGTGACCCACCTTTTCTATATGGATGATCTCAAGTTATTCACCTCCAGTCGCTCACATCTTGTGGAATTGCTAAACATCACTTGTGATTTTAGCAATTCTATTAGAATGGAGCTGGGGACGGATAAGTGTGCGGTCCTCCATGTTGAAGGGTAGGTTGCTAACTCTGAGGGTATAGACTTATCTATGCCCATCAACATAAGAACCCTTTCCCAGGCTGAAACATACCGATACATAATGATTTCTTATATTTACGCGAACACTACACATTTAAATAAACTAGTATTACGGATTTTATTGCGTATATTAACTTATTTTATATTCCCGACGTTTCGAGTACTTTACAGCACCCATGGTCACGGGGGGACTGAGGTATTTGACGTCCCAATGTCATAGTTAACCACGGTTACCTCCAAATTAAAAATTATTAATTTTTGTTCCGATCTACGCAGTATGAACTTACATTATCTTGAAGTATTGCAGTTGTATGCTTGGGTTGGGATTTAATTTTATTAATTATAGGATCCCAAGCAGATGGTAGCACCAACCATCTTCTATTGAAATTAGGATGTTTTTGATTTCAATAGCCTCGCGAATCATCCTTGGAAGGAATCGGTGTTCTTTAGCGAGGATTTGTGGTCTATCAAATCTAATGTAGTGACGGGGCGATCCTGTACATGTTCACAGACTGCAGACTTCCCGGAGCGTCGATTCTTCACATCAGCTATGTGCTTTAACGCGGTTTTTATTGATCTTTTAGTTTGTCCTATATAAGAGAGACCATTCACAATCAAGCTTGTACACTCCTGCATCTTGCAGAGGGACATTACACTTAACTGATGGTAAAACTGACTAATCTTCTCCGGCGGCTTGAAGTATGTTTTAACAGAAGCACGCTTCAGGATGTAGCCAATCTTGTCAGTGACACCTCTGACATATGGCAGTACAGCAGGCACTCGCTCGACTGTGGCCGGCTTCACCGTTCACTGTGACGTAGGCGCGGGACCCGAAGCTTATTGTCGTGCAAAACTTGCTTGACGTGTTGGAGCTCGGCGTCTTTTGTCGGGTGAATAAGACACACGCATATAACGGTTGGGTCATGCCTGTTCTCATATATACCTTCGGCATGCTCAGGTGGACTCCAGACCGAACTGAACGCTCTGGATAGAAAAGTCCGCACTGTTATGACGTCACACAGATGCATCACCCGAGATCGTCAGTAATGAGGCTGTACTTGCCGCGGAAACATGGTGGGCGCGGTTTTTGAGCGCTCACCATGCATAATCGCGAAGTGTGCAGCCTCCGTAATTACTTCTGGCGAGATCGGATGATCCATTCTACAGGGACGTCATTTCGTGTGATAAAGGGCTTACTCCTCTATCCTTAGCCAACGAGCAATGGCAAGACCCAGCAGTACAGTGCATTTCCGACCGGGAGACCGTATGGAAGGAGAAGGAGCCCACGGAGGTTCTACAAGGCTCTACATGAGCCTTTCTGTAGACACAGTCGCCTCCACTGGCTACGTTTCGGTGACCTCTTTGGGGAAACCGAGGGTTTTGTCTGTGCGATACAGGATCAGGTTATTAAGACCAACAATTATCGGAGATACATCCTAAAGAATGGCGCCGTCGACATCTGTCGAGCTTGTCGCCATCCCGGCGAGTCACTTAGGCATGTCATCTCCGGTTGTTCGGCGCTTTCTAACACTGAGTATTTGCACAGACACAACCTAGTAGCCAGGATTCTACACCAGGAGCTCGCTCTGAAATACGGTCTCGTGGATAGGAAAATGCCATATTATAAGTACTTGCCGGAAGCCGTGCTCGAAAATGACCGGACCGGGCCATCATCACAGATAGGACTATTCTTGCGAATAAGCCTGATATTGTGCTGATGGACCGGGCACAGTCAAGGATATTTTTGGTCGATATTACCATTCCTTATGACGAGAACCTCGTGAAAGCCGAAACAGATAAGCTGACAAAATATCTAGACCTGGCTCACGAGGTGACCGACATGTGGGGTGGTCTGCCGACCGAAATTATTCCTGTGGTCGTTTCTGCGAACGGGCTAATCCCGGTCAGCTCTCGGTTCATCTGAGGCGACTGGGACTCCGTGAAGGACCGCCCGTGCTCAAATGCAGAAGGCGGTGCTCCTCGACACCGCCCGCATCGTCCGCCGGTTTCTTTCCTTTCCCTAACCTCGGCCGTTTGGCCCCTGCCGAGGGCTTCCATTTGGTTGGGTTTTTATTTATTTATGTATTATTTGTGTTAGTATATTTAATATATATACATTTATATTTATGTATATTTATTTACTATATTTCTTTTATATATTTATTCAACCCAACCAAATGAGAATACTTCATAAATATCCCATAATAATAGGACATATATAATATCGTGTAAAATAATATTGATAATAATAATAATATAACATAAAGACCCTATCCGAGGCTGAAACATACCGATACCTGGGTATGTCACAGAACATAGGTATCGATGACGCGGATATGAAACAGTCAGTTTGCGATGTGTTTTATGCACGCTTGACAAAAGTGCTCAACAGTTTTTTGTCGGGCGTCAATAAGACACACACATATAACGGATGGGTCATGCCTGTCCTCATATATACCTTCGGTATACTCAGGTGAACTCAGACCGAACTGAACGCTCTGGATAGAAAATTCCGCACTGTTATGACGTCCCACAGGATGCATCCCCCGATATCGTCAGTAATGAGGCTGTACTTGCCGCGGAAACATGGTGAGCGCGGCTTTTTGAGCGCTCTCACCATGCAGCCTCCGTAATTACTTTCTGGCAAGATCGAATGATCCATTCTATAGGGATAGTTCGTAATTATTAGGTCATTTGGTGAGATAAAGGGCTTACTCCTCTATCCTTAGCCAACGAGCAATGGCAAGACCCAGCAGTACAGTGCATTTCCGACGGGAGACCGTATAAAAGGAGAAGGAGCTCCACGGGAGGTCCTACATGAGCTTTTCGTAGACACAGTCGCCTCCCTCCACTGGCTACGTTTCGGTGACCTCTTTGGGGAATCCGAGGGTTTTGTCTGTGCGATACAGGATCAGGTTATTAAGACCAACAACTATCGGAAATACATCCTAAAGGATGGCGCCGTCGACATCTGTCGAGCTTGTCGCCATCCCGGTGAGTCACGTAGGCATGTCATCTCCGGTTGTTCGGCGCTTTCTAACTCTGAGTATTTGCACAGACACAACCTAGTAGCCAGGATTCTACACCAGGAGCTCGCTCTGAAATACGGTCTCGTGGATCGAAACTGCCATATTATAAGTACTTGCCGGAAGCCGTGCTCGAAAATGACCGCGCCAGGTTTATTGACCGGGCCATCATCACAAATAGGACTATTCTTGCGAATAAACCTGATATTGTGCTGATGGACCGGGCACAATCAAGGATATTTTGGTCGATATTACCATTCCTTATGACGAGAACCTCGTGAAAGCCGAAACAGATAAGCTGGCAAAATATCTGGACCTGGCTGACGAGGTGAGCTACATGTGGGTGGTCTGCCGACCGAAATTATTCCTGTGATCGTTTCTGCGAACGGGCTAATCCGGTCAGCCTCCTGGTCATTTGAGGCAACTGGGACTCCGTGACGGACCGCTCCAGGCTCAAATGCAAAAGGCGGTGCTCTTCGATACCACCCGCATCGTCCGCCGGTTTCTTTCCATTTCTAACCTCGGCTGTTTGGTCCTCTGCCGAGGGTTTCCATCTGTTGGGTTTTTTATTTATTTATGTATTTATTTTATTTTATTGATATTTATGTATATTTATATCTTTCTTTAAGGATCTCAGCAGGACTGTAAAACTACCGTGGTATCAGCCTTTTTAGCATTGTGGGAAAACTGTATGCTAAGGTGCTAATTAAGAGTTATGAAAGATACTGATGGAAAAATTTGGGATGTGCAAGGGATTTAGAAAGGAATTGATGTACGGATTACGTCTTTTCCATGCATGATCGCAGAGAAGTTTTGGCCAAAACCAGAAGGTTTTTGTGTTCGTGGACTTGAAAAAGGCTTATGACAGAGGATGGGATGTTATTGCAAACACTGAACTCGTTTGGGTTGAGCGCTGGGTTGATACAGGCAATGAAGTCTCTGTATAGGGACTCCAGTGCTTGTGTCAGGATCAACGGGCCTACTGGACTGGTTTGGCATCCATTAAGGGGTCAAATAGGCTGTGTGTGTTCCCCGTGGCTGTTCAACCTATTTATGGACAGTTGTTTGGATAATTTGAAAGTTGAAGAATGCCGGTTAAGAATGGTGAGTTAACCATCAAATGCCTTTTGTACGCCGATGATCAAGTCATACTTGCGTCGTCGGCGGCCGAGTTGCAAATGATGGTTACATTAATGAACAGTTCATTAAAAGAAAGGGAATGAAAGTGAACGTAAGTAAGACGAAAATTATGGTTTTGAAAGAGACGAATGTAAAACGATATGTGAAATAAGAATAGAAGGAATTGGTCGAGCAAGTAGATGAGTTTGTGTATATGATGTATTTAGCAGGGATGGTAGATATGATAAGGAAATAGAACGACGAGTGAACGCAGGAAATAAAGTAATTGGGGCTCTACACTCTGTTGTGGAAAGTAGGAATGTGTCCAAAAGGCACGTATGGCAACCACAATGCTGTGTTAGTTCCTACTTTAATGTATGGTAGTGAAAGTTGGGTGTGGCAGAAGAAGCACGAGAGTAGAATAAATGCTGTAGAAATGCGGTCATTAAGGAGTATGTTAGGGCTGAATTTGAATGACAGAGTAAGAAATTGTGTGATAAGAGATGAGTGGTTTGCAAGATGATGTTGTGACCAGGATTAAGAAAGGAATGCTTCGGTGGTTTGGTCATGTAGAAAGAACCCACCCTTAACCGACGAGCGTGTATGTAGGTATATGTATGTGGAAGAGGCGAGAGAGGTGTGTCAGGATCGTGCCAAATGGAAGTCCATAGTCTCTGCCTACCCCTTTGGGTGACAGGCGTGAGTGTTTATGTTTATATTATGTTTTATTTATGAAATATATTTGTTTTCATACCCAACACATTTTTGTAAATCCTTGAATATAACGCCGAACGCAACAGTAGGACTTCGGTGTGAATTTTTTCTCCAAATACACAAGGCGCTACCACAGGAACAAGAAGTGTTGCAGCCATCCCAAAATCAAATATTCCGTTTGCCCAAGTGTACTTTAATACAAATTTGAAAATAAAACGTATTTTTTAATGTTTTGCACATACTCGTATTATATAATTTACGTATAACTATCATTACTTACATTATTTTTCATTATTTTTAGAGCCGCACGATAGCTTCTGCTTATACTTGTCACGAAAATGATTAAACATATTGCTAACATCTGAAACCAATAAATAAGTTAGTTTAAATTAGGACAAAATTGGTAACTTATTACATTCAGTTCAAAATTGAAATCTTGAATAGTACCTGCACTTTTATTGCCTTATTAAGTAAATCATAGGTTATTATCTTATAATATAATTGCACCAATTTCTTTATTTCCACTTTCGAAGTATTAGCTCTCAAACTAATAATATTTTGCAGTAGTTGCTGTTACGTTCGTTGTCAGACACGGAATAAATTTCTTCTTCTTCTTTAGTTGAAAAGGAAGATATGAGTAAAATTCTGATTAAACGGAGTCTACTTTCTAGAAGACTAAAGAGATGACCAAAAAAATAATTTTCTAAAACATGGTTACATATTATCGCTATCATTTCTGACCAAAATTTTATCAAACCTTCTATCTGTTGAGGTAGTATACTAATAATAAGTATGTAAACTAAGGTACCAATAGATTGCATAAAATTACGTTTAGAATTATGTGTTAAAGACCCATTAGCTCCAATTTCTTTATCAAATTTATATAGTTGACAGTAAAAGCTTTTAATAGATTTCCACGTCAAAAATCCTAAGAAGGAACATATAAAATATTGCATCACGTATATAAGCACCAAAATATTGTGTGAATGCTTTGGATTACTAGCGAAAACGTTGAAAACTGTAAATATATTAAAAACCAAAGAATAGGCTAATGTTAAAATTTTGTATATATTCTTCATATTGAATATCACAGGTAGTCTATTTGTTCCAAGGATCCATTCAAAGATAATGTAGATCTTTGAGATAATATCACTAGGTAACTTATATTTTTCTATAACAAAGTTATTCACGAGAACGTTTGAAATAGACATCGCGACAAAAAGTCGATGTTAATACTAATACTGGGGGGGCAATAAACGAATGGAGTAGTAATCGATCAAATAAATATTACTTTCATATTGTAATGCATATTCATTAATATACCTAAAGATAGGGGCTTTATTCATTAATATAAAAGCATTGGCTACTAATAAGTGCTAAAGAAATGGCTGATATGATGTGTCTTTTTATATACATTGATCATTTGACGCTAGATAAACAAATGAAATGAATAATTCAAGTGACGTAACAATGTCCTTCAGACCGAATTTCGGTCGCGGTGGCAAGTCTTCACGCAGACTAGCCTGTGCGTGTGCAGAACTGGATCCGTCAATGAGGTCTACATTTAAAACTTTTACTGTCACGAGAACGGCGCCAATTTGGATTGAGGTGAAATAATAGGTCTTTACTTATGAAATTGCCGTTCTATTGTGCTCGTCATTGCAAATCAAAATATTTTTTGTTTGGCAAAGAATTCTATTTTTAAGTTAATTTTATTTTAAAAACATAAAATTCTTTTTTCAAAATTAGACAATTTTTTATTGATTAGCGTTATGTTTTCATCGTATTTGAATGCTTTTTCATCATCATGAATACGTTAAAAGTTCGAGTAATTATGGAATATGAGTAGCGTTATGGCAGCAACGCGGCACAACAAGCAAGCAGCACGCAACATCAACAAAATTTACGGAGCATAATACTAAAAACGAATGCACCACCTGTGATCGGTTTGCCCGCTTCCGTTCTGAAAATTTCGACCTGAAAAATGAACCCTGTGGTCGTCCGAAAACTTTGTTCGACAATAACTAATTAAAGGCGATTATGGAAGCTGATTATACTCAATCTACGGCTGAACTAGCAGCAGCTTTCGACGTTAGCATCAAAGCAATATTGGTCCATTTGCGTCAAATCGGCAAGGTAAAAAGGCTTGAAAAATAGATGCTCCACGAACTCAATGATCGCCAGCGCGAAGTACGTGTCGAAACGTGCCTTGCACTGCTCAACAGGCACACAAACGAAGGAGTTTTCAACCGCATTGTTACCCGCGAAAAGTTGTGTGTTCTGTTTTCCCATCGCAAGCGCTCAGCAAGTTGGTAGTATCCTATTTCAGCACTTAAACATAGCCCGCAACGAAAAAACTTTCCTAGAAAAGTGATGGCCACTGTTTGGTGATCTAGCGCCGTGCCGGTGTAATTCACCATAGCTTCTTACCAAACGGAATGTGCATTACTGCAGATGTGTGCTGTGAAGAACTGAACACAATGATGGAGAAGCTTGCATGTCTCCAACCAGCTTTGGTCAATCGCTCATCCCCGCTGCTCCTGCACGATAACGCGCGACCTCATACTGCACAACGGACGGTCTCCAAGTTACAGGAGCTGGGGTTGGAAGCTCTCCGTCATCCGCCGTACCCACCAGAATTTGGATAACTTTTTGGCGGGGAAAAATTCAATACCCTAGAGGCAGTACAAAATGCCTTTGAATAATTTGTTGCCTCTCGTCCAGCTGATTTATTCAAGAAGAGCATTAATAAACTGCCACTGCGTTGGCAAAGATACATCTATTGCATGGGTGATTACTTTGTATAATAGACATAAAAAATGTAGAAAAAAAATACGTTAAAAGAGATAGATTGAGATAGAGAGTGAGAGCGAAAGGACGCGCTCATTATTGTAAGGTCACATACAGTCGAACTTTAATAAATCACACCAAAAAGATTGTGAAATTTTCAGCCCAGTAACAAATGATTAATGGAATGGAATATCGTGTTAAGTTACACAATAGGAGATTTCACTCTCAAAAGAGAACATTTTACGAATTCAGCGAATTTATTTTATCCTTATTATTCTCCGTATAATACTTAGGTAAACGCAGACTGCGCTATAAATATTAATTTTCGCTTTTCCAAGGAAAAGTAAAAACGAAACATTATTTAATAAAGTATTACTAGTGTTTGAGTTTTGTATGATAATAGGAAATATTATATTTCAACATAATCTAATTGCTAGCAATTAATTAAATTATGTGCTGTTTCAGTAGCTATCCATTTATTACCTATATAACACAAAATTTTCTGAATTTATTGATGTATGACCACGTTACTCATTTTCAATTAAAATAACATTGAGTGGTTAACATCGGCTGCCTATTCGTTATTGTATTATTAGGTATAACCGTATAACTGTTTTCAAACGATAATTTTTACAATATTTGAGGACTGCGTTGAATAAAGTCTACATGAACTTAAATAAATGACTGACACAATTGGCATAACATCGTTTTTCTTCTGTTCATTAGATATTATTTAAGTTATTTAAATTTCCAAACTGTTTTTTATATGTCATGACTGGTAACACGCACATGAAAGTTGCCAGAGTTGACATGGTAGTTCGCTGCATGAAATAGTTTTACTCAAAGAATTACACACCGTACAAAAATAAACAAAAAATCATTATTTAAAAAACATGGTACTCACGTGCACAAGGCTCAAAATGTATGAAGCGTGGGTTCAACCAGCTGCTGATACAAAACTAACCAATTATTTTAAAATGTACACATTACTCCAAATCTTTGATGCTATAACTACGCAAAGTTATATTAACAAATCAATTACAAATCTTGCACTAAAAAAGAGCTTGTAAATCGCTGGTAAACACAGTTTTTCTAAATACCTCAGAATATGGTGCCAATTTTAGAACCCCTCGGAATTAGGTGCTTTTACCTTATACACTTTTAATACGCAATAATAATGATATAATAAATTCCCTGAATTCGTGTTATCTCGAATTATGTTATCTTTTTTAAATGTGTAATCTCCTATTCTGTAACTCAACGCGATTTCCTATTATAGATATTCATACTGTCACATCTTTTGATGTCATATGAATAATAGATATTCATATGTCACTAAAAAAGTCGCTGGGCTGAAAATTTCACAATCTTTTATTAATTGTAATTCGTCACTATGTGACCTTAACTTACAATAATTAACGTAACTTCTTACACAGTTGTAGACCATGAGAACTAATTCTACTGCAAACATCAAAATACGGCTTGAATATGCTCTTTCTCCTTGTCTCCCTCCCTCTCTTTCTCCTTCTCTATCGCTCTTATGCATCTGCATATACATAAGCGCGGGCGTGTGCGTGTGTTGTATAAACTATCATCACCATTACTATGGCCTATCAAAGTCCACTGCTGAACACAGTCTCCCCATATATTGCGTTATAGGAGCATATTTGCCATAGTTGCCACGCTTGGAAGGCGGGTTAGAAAGTGTTTTTTTATTATTTTGAGTTGTTATCAGGAAGATGCTGCTAACTATCTTCTGTTTCAATTTCCCTTCGTATAAACTATATTCCGTACTTATCAAATCTAAGCTATGTACTTCATCAATTTATTATTTTATGAAAAATATATATAAATTGTCATTAATATGTGTTTATTATTTGTATGATTATCTTTCCTTCAGACTTAAAATAATTATGAAGAGTATTGTATTGTATTGTATTGTACATATTTTGCTTAACATTTCACTACAGCCTACTAAAAGTTGAGTAGGTGAGCCGTGGTATCTTAGGGACTAAGCGCTTGCTGTAAATTTCACAGTACGCAAGCAAACCGTTGCTCCATGAAACAGTGCAAAGTCCTCTCATTTCTGAGATGGTAGTCCGCTACGTTGCTCTAGTTCGCATTAGCAGATTTCACATAATATACTAGTAAATATTTAGTTACTTTGTCATTCAGATTTCCTCAAGTTATTTTCCTTACTGCTGAGCACGTGGTAATGCAGTACATAAAATGCAAATAACAATTTCATTGGTGCCGGCGGGAATCGAAAGCTAGTGGGATATTTGGAATAAATTATAAAATACGTTGATGTGCCACCACACATAGCTTGACTGGAAAGGACCTCTCACACCACACACCACAAAATACTAGTTTTGTATTATCAGTGTAGAGCACTTGGAATCCTTCTTACTGCTAACCAGGCATTGCATCTTAGTTGTTGAGGGTGACCATGCAACTACATTTTGATTATTAATTAAGGATATTTGCAGGTGTCTATCGGCTAAAGCATCCAATTATCAGATTGCGTGCTAGTTTATCACTCTTAAATATAAAAAATGTTTTTCCCATAGAGCATGCATGGAATAAGTTTGAAAGACAAATTAAGAAAAGAAATCCCACCCCCACCAATTTGGGAGATCTTAAAAACGCATTACAAGTAAAATTGAATACAATCTCTCATGATTTTATAAATAACTTGAGAAGGAGTATTCCAAGGAGACTGGAAGCAGTTCGAAAAGTTAGAGGGGGCAGTACTAAGTTCTGATTATTGCCCACTTTATAGCCTTTCCTGAGCATTTATGGAAAAAGTTAATAAAATATTTAGTACGAAAAGTTAATTTTCTGTAATTTTTTTCTTTTTTACAATTTAGTATTTTTTTATTTAATCGTTTGTTTGTTGACGAAAAATCTCAATTAATTAACTTAATTGCCACAAATTTCACGATATTTTGTTTTATATACACTTTTTTAGAATTTAATGATTTTGTTGTCAAAAAGGAACATCAGTAAAATGTTTCTCAAAAGCCATAGCAACTTCTTGATCAGATCGAGTTAAACTGTTGTTAATATTCAATTGAAAATCCGAGTTGCGCGGTTTGACCTTGCCCGTTTCACTATTTATTATTCTCCAGGTCATTTTAATTTTGTTGGATGCAGTTTTAATTTTGTTACTTAAATGTAAGGCCTTAGCTGTGTAGCACACTTTTTAAATATTTTAGAATATGTTTTACATAATCTCTAAATATAACACTAGTATTATATGATCTTTCATTATAAAGCTCATATAACTCGCCTACTTTTATAATTCCTACTGTCGCCCATTCATTAAATGATTTGCGACTGTTAAAAGAGAAAGTTTTAGAAGTAAATATTCAACTAAATTCACAAGTTATAATTTTAAATAATATACCATACAAATAATTAGCACTATTTTTAAATGAAAGTGATGGAAGTCTTTTATTATATTACTTCTAAACCTCTCCAAGCTATGGTCATTTATTGGAACAAACACAACTTTCTTATTTTCTGTTTTTTGTGTATGTAAGGCAATGATACCAACTGTCCACAGTGATCTGAACTTAAATTTTGAATAATTGATTTATGCAAGGGCTTAATATCTGTAAAAATATTATCTATACAGGTTGCACTAGGCCCAGAAATACGTGTTGGTTCTAAGAATAAATTAACAAGATTATACGATTTAAACAATGAGCTAAACTTAATACTAATGGAAGAAGTTTCAAGGAGATTGATGTTAAAGTCTCCACATATTACAACAGACTTGTTCTGTTTACTAAGTTTGAGCAAAACTTCTTCCACAATTCTTTCAAAATAGTCGTAAGTAGCACATGGGGGTCTGTAAACACTTACAACAATGAGGTGCTCGAGAAGCTAGAGAAGCGAGAGAGCGAAGCGAGAGAGCTAATTAATGAAAAATAAGACACTTTAATTGATCTCCTCTTTGAATAATTATTTAATTGTTAACTGACTAAATCTGTGATATTAACAAGTTAAAAATTACATTTTTTTAATAGAATATGGGTGACAAACGAGCACACAGTCCACCTGATGGTAAGTGGTTGTTGTTGTTCATAGACATCTACATCATATCTTCGTTTTGAATTTAAATGCAGATGCGTTGTCAGCCGTGAGGACTAAGATAGAACGCCTCTTTACCAGTAAAAGGGTCCTTGTTCTACACTCACCATACGAAACACAGCAGCATTGCTGCTATTTTACGCTGGTATTCTGTGAACATAAAGTTTATCCAAAGAACAGATAACATTCATTCCTTTAAAATATACTAATGTATTTATATTAATGTACCTATCTAACTTAATTATTAACACACATTTTATGATCAATTGTTCATTGAGGAATACGGTTATTACCTATTACTATAGGTGTATTTGATATATCCGTGATGTGGCAGAATATCAGTTGCCAATATAGTAAAAAATTTTCCATTAATGCTTTAAAATGTTTTCATCAAAGCAAGTGTTGCTTTATTTTGCTTCAACGCCACACTATAAATTATTTTCAATGCGGTACAAGCTTTCCAATTTATTTTTATTCGAGCAGTTTGAATTTGAATTTTAACATACATTTTATAATTATATGTAAGTGTATATGTAATACTTTTAGTCTATCATCTTCGCAAATTTTATTATGAGATTATTGGCGTCAATATTTTCACGATGTCTTTATTCAGCACAACTTGTAATTTCTACTTGTGTTACGCTATTTAATTGTGTGTGTGTTGTAGAGGCGACTACGGGCAATCCAACTAAAATCTCATAGTTTCCGTTCGATAGAGAAATAACCATTTTGCTGACGCGAAGCATGAAATATCTAGATCGGCGACGAGGAGCAGCAACAAAGATCTGACAAGCGTGGTGTGTGGACCATGCCCAGCAGTAGACTTTACGGTTGAAGAAAAGAAATGACTGACAATAGAAAAAGCGTGACAACGCTTTTTCCCAAAGAAGCTACAAACGACACTTTGGAATGTTATTACTTATGCGTATAATTTATTTCACACCTTTCATGGTGTAAACCCCCACTTATTTTGTATTATCAATGACCATCTGTACAAATTAAGTATATACCGGGTGTTAAACGCTCCCGAAAACGAAGACAGACGATAGTACTAACGATACCTTTGATGATGGGTCAGAAAGAAAATTGATATCGAGGAAAAAATCATCTTTTCACAACTAAAATATATAATAAATAAAATTAATATTAATTATTTATATATTTAATTAAATATATAAATAAATAATATTAAGATAATTTTAAAAAATCATGAAAATACTTAAACATAAAACCAGCAGTGAAACTTAAAATAAAATCAGCTGACAATAGGGTCAATATTCTCGTGACGCCAAACTCTTATATAACTCGGTACGAAACAATGCATTAGGTATTACTACTCACTCTAACCTTCCTTTCAACACAACTGCTGCTGCCTGGCCGACTGTGTCGCCTCGCGCTGGGAATTTACACATGTCAGCGTTGACAACATGTGGGAATGCCCCAAATGCGAAATTTAAAGTTGGTTGGGGATTTTATGAGGATTGGTATTATGCGGGAAAATGGGAACTTTGAAAATCGATAGCCAGGGCCAAGTCAGAACCTTTTTCAATAAATCTAAATACTTATCCTAACATTTTGTTAGGTTACTTATGAATATCGACTGACACCCTATTTTAATTATCTTTATTGCACCTTTAATTTTCGGATTTATTTTCAGCAACTTTTGTGTATCATTTAATGCTTTTATTTCTTTATTTTTTAATTTTAAAGAAAAAAATGTTAGTTAAAAAGTAAATCTTATAAAATTAGTTGAAAATTTTTTCATTTCTTAAAATAAAATTGAGGGAATTGTGAATCTGTTGTAGTTTTGTCCTTAAATTGGGGAATTCAACATTAATTTTGGAATTCAAACAAATTGGTGTTGGCAACGCTGCCATGTTGCACTGAAATTTACCTACTAAGATTTGTTTGCAGGCGTATAAGAATTAGAAGCGGCAATCACTATAAAATTTGCAAGTAATTTTAATAACCACTCTTTTAAATTCAAAGTATTCTTCGGATTAAATACGGAAAGTCAATTAAATAAAGTAAAAAATATTTTTAGATTAATTCTGATAAATTAATTAACTGTCGATCATAATTGCAATTGATTTTAACTATTAAATTATTCAGTACCATTTCATTTCTATTTTCTTGTACAAAATCAAAGATAACGATGAAATAGTGTTTATAATTGTGTAAGTGAGTACTGAGTACCCAATTAGGTACGTTTATTAATTTCAATATCATTTTTGTAGTAAAGAACTGCTTGTTGCGTCAGGGTACAATTGATTGTGTAATTGTATTAAAAAATGACAACCATAACTTCTAAATTCCATATGAAGACTAGTCGTAGGGATAACTAACTTATAAATAAAATAAACGTTGTGTGAAATGATCAAAGTGCTTACCGCAAGGACGTTACGACGCACGAGGCATTTGTTTTGGCGGGATTGATTATTAATTTTAGTTTTTGAGACAGTTCCGTGTTGACTATCACGTGCGCGTGAGCGACAGTTCAATCGTTTTGTTTATTAAATTTTGTTGTTATTACTTGTTGTTATTATTCTTCTTGTTACGTTTTGTGTTTCTTGTTTTGTTTTAATAATGCCTAACGCGTACGTTTATAGTGCTCGTGAATACGGCAACATGTTAATGTGCCTTGGAGAATCTCATAAGGCCACGGAGGATTTAGATCGGTAAGCTGTTTCATACCTATTTTTTTTTAAATAACTTAGTACTGAACTGATCTGAATAAGTACATAACTGAATACATCCACGATGGATAAAAAAACATGACTCTATTCTTGTTAACATTTCATTTAAGTAATTTTTTCATTAGCGGGGAATCGAACCAGGTATTTGGTTTATTTAACCTGCGAATTCGAATTAAAGTGTCTAGGTAGAGACAAGTACAGTGGCAAAATAGTAGGTTAAGTAGATAAGTTAGGTATTTTGACAAGTGTTGTAAATTATTAGGTATTGTGGTATGATCACTAGCTGTGGGCACGCGAATCGGCGTCCGCGCGTATATTTGACCTAGTCAGCTGATTGTAATTCCACTGCTGGTTTTATGTTTAAGTATTTTCATGCTTTTTATGAAATTATCGTTTCATTTAGCTGTACTAACATGATGGAGCGTGAATAAAGCTAACAAAACGTAGTGAAAAGATGACTTTTTTCCTCGGGATCGATTTTCTTTCTGACCCATCATCAAAGGTATCGTTTGTACTATCGTCTGTCTTCGTTTTCGAGAGCGTTTCACAAACAACCTGTATAAATATTAAGTGAACAGATTCTCAGGATCTTTCTTAACGTTTAGTCATAGGACGTTGGTAATATTAATGGCGTGGTCGTCTTAGTTAGGACCCTTATTTACGTTGTGTTTGTTGAGTAACTTAGTTCTTTTAAGTATTTATATAAAAATACCCGATACAATGACTTCACTCTCCCACATTTTTAAAATGTGGGGAGGCATGACTCACACACGCCGTGTGCAGTGAGCCCCACCAACCAGCGCGCTCCTCCGAAGAGGGACGTTGTTGGGAACTGGACCGTAGTCCAAAGCAAAATAACTGGCGAAGCAGTAAAAGAGGGCTTGGCACCTTTGTAAGCACAAACATCGACCAAAGTCGTGCATGTCAATGCGTGTAAACCATACAGAATACGATGTTTTACATAGGAAATGCCAAGCATACCCGCCTCGGGGGGCAAGGATGGTTATGTCGGACCTGCACCGACTAAAACCCCCAGGTGGCCAACCGCCGCATATTGGCAGGGCCACGGTAACGGTTTCGCACACATCCGCGGCCCCAGTAGCGTTGGCCGCCCCAACCTCACACGGTTTAGGCAACATGTCGACATAATAGGCACACATGCCTTAAAAATCCCTCGGTGAGCGCCACCACCTGCCAAACCGCTGCTACTGCATGATCGGCACGGCTTCTATCCGCAGAGCGTTTCATGAGTCTACCGCTCACCTCTAGGGAATAGGGTCCCACGTTGAGCGGCTTTTGGTCGCAGCCTTGAGAGATTCCTCCCTCCAGCTACCACTCGCATTAGGTCGACACATATGCTCCACCAACCAATACAACGGCAGATATAGCCAAAAGGCAGTTATAAGGTAATAATCATAATTAGCCATCAGAAAGGGTTTGTTTCACTGACGTTGAGTATATGCATTTTTCGATCATGTTTGTCTCACCTACCAACAAGTTTCCTTCAACCATTTAAAGGTGAGAAATTTACAGAGTTCTTATATAAAATAATATGGAGGCCATACAGTCTGCAGCCCCGTCATGAAGCACTTGGGCAAAGCTACTTGGTGTGAGTCAAATCAACGCCATTGAGAATAGCCGCCCGCCAAATAACCATCGCAGAGACGCAATGCTGCAGAACGCAACAAGCATCAATACGACTATTGTCAGGCTAACATCATCCCAGGGTCCCCATACGATCCCGGCAGATATCACCATCCGCATACCTCCATCAACCAGGACCATAAGATGCCTGAATCAAGCGCAGCACACCCGCAGATCCATTAAAAGACACAATACCGCAAGTAGCAGTAAGCATCAACGCAACTATCATACGCAAGCCTCCTCACAACACACCCACATGATCCCAATCAACGTTGGCAACTAAATTTGGTAATGTTGTTATTAGTACAGCACTGACGTATCCTAGCAGAACGCTACTATGACGCCAGTAACCAAAAATCCACGTATCATAGAGCTATTGCACTAAGACATGAAATTGAGTATGCTTGTTAAACTTAAAAATGCAACCAAACACACTCTCCCTAATCCGGAGGATAGACAACTTATCATAACGCTATGGTTATACTTAAAAGTTCTACCAAACACACTCCCTTTATCCGAAAGATAGTCGGCGTACCATAACGCTATGCGCTAAGACACCGCCCACAATTGGTAGGTGTGCGATGTCCACGGCAAGTCGTATTGCTACAACAAACCCGCTTACCACCGGAACTAAGATGATATGCCTAGGACGTATCGGAAGCGAGTCCACGTTTACCGCGGTCAAGGTGAAACAGTCTACACGCTTTAATCATCCTTTTCATATTTGATTTATTTCATAGAACTTACTATCATAATATATCTTTTATAGTATATGGAACTCTATGACACAACTCTGCTATTATAATTGTTTACTCAGGATTAAAGCTTCATGAATTTGATTTTTAAGAATTTAATTACGTATTTGAAACATGTATATAACTTATTAATTTTTTATAAGAGGAATGACAAAGGTATATGAAAACTAAAGACTACTAGGTAGTGCGCAAGTTACTGCCGCGGCCATCCCATGTGGAATGCGGCAGTCGTCAACTGCCCCTCCACACTCCGCAGCCGCCTCCCTGGGGCCCTGTCCGCCTCAACATCTTGGGGGCCTTGAAAGGAGCAACTTCTTCTTTCGAAACTTGATGAGTATTGTCTTCATCTACTGTAGCTTCTTCTTAAACATCAGCACCGCCTGTTGCAGCCTTTTCAGCATCTTCATTATCATCGATGTCTACTGGGAGAGGACAAACTTTATTAAGTGCTCGTCGTTCGATGCCTCAGTTAACCCTGTTAACGCCATCAGCTCCAGTATAAAGTTGATGAACAAGTCCAAGTTTTCACTTCAAGGAAGGTAAGTTTTCTTCTGTGAACTAAGTCATCCAATTTCAGATCCTTCTGGGGTATCTTCCATTTCGTGCGCTGCTGTTGTTCGGAGAGATACTCATTATGCCATCTGTTCCAGAAGTGTTTCCTGATCTGCTCCATCATCTGATATCTGGTGCGTATCGTCTTTGTGCTCATGTTTGGTGGTAACGGCAGTGACGCCAGCGGCCGCCCGACGAGGAAGTGTCCTGCGGTCAAAGGAGAGATATCTGTTGGGTCAGGTGATAAGGGGGGTCGGGAGTTGAGGATGGCTTAAGTTTGTGTGAAAACCGTGCTCAACTCCTCGAAAGTAAGGCTAGCATTTCCCACAATACGTTTTGCGCTCTTTATACCGGCTTCCCAGAGTCCACCGAAAGTGGGAGAATATGGAGGTATGAATTTAAATTTAAAGCCTTCATTAACGAAAAAGTCTTTCAAAGCGTTTACGTCAGATCGCAATGCTCGGCCTAATTTATTGTTTGCTCCAACGTAATTCTTTGCATTATCACAACTTATGCTGTAATGTTTACCTCTTCTAGCAATGAACCTTTAATATACGAAATAAAGGCTTGTGCACTGAGATTGCTGACTGTTTCAAGAAGGACTGCCTTTGTGGAAAAGCAGACGTATAAACACAAACAACATTTTGTGATTCTATTACCACGTCCTTTTTTACTGGATATTAAAAACGGGCCAGCGAAATCAGTGCCACAAACTTGATAGGCATGAAATTGAGACACTCTACTAGACGGCAAATTCCCTAATAAAGGTTCCATAGTTATACCCTTTAATCTAGTACAAGTGATGCATTTACGCACGGTCCGACGTGCCAGCGTTTTACCGTTTAACGGCCAAAACTGTTCCAAAAAAGTGGTAGATGTGCGGCTGCCATTAGTATTTTAGTTAAGTAGTGATTTCCATCAAGTAGAGCTGGATGTTTTTATTGTAACTTATTTCAGCATTGGTAAACTGACCACCTACTCTTAACACGCCATTTTATTCAACGAAAGGTGATAGCTGCAAAATGTCACTTTTAGACCTTAGAGGCTTTTCTGCTTTTAGTAGTTCTAATTAATTTGGAAACATTTCCTTTTGAGCTAATTTAATCAAGCAATCAAGAGAATTGTTTAGTTCTTCTTCATTTAATGGACCTATCGATTTATCTTTATTTCTGCAATTATTAATGAATTGTAGAACATAAACGAAAGATCTTTTTAGTTTTAAAGAATTTGAAAAGTTTTCAAAATATATTAGGTTATTTTTGTTCAGTGAATCTTGTGTACTATTTACATCAACTTTAAGTTCAGGAAAATTTTGTTACCTAATACTAATTTTGGTCATGTCGATTTCCCACTCAGGAGGAACGGAGGTCCATGCCACTAAAGCGAAGAATCTACTAAAGTGGTAGGCTCAACGCCCCGCGAAGCCATGTCTGCCGGATTTAAGTCGGTCGGTAAATGTCTCCAGGAATTCCTGTCAGTAAGTTCGTGTATTTCACTATACGATTGATTCAACCTAATGTAATGGTTGAGTCAGACTAGTAGTATATTTTATTTATTTTACAGCGAAGCGATTCATTTACTTTGGATGTAATGCGTGCACCCATCAGCGCCGCACAACTTTAACCGCGGTATCGTGACCGTCTTTAGGGCGCAACCTGGGTTCTAGAACATAACAGGTTAATAGTTACGGTTTCGTGATTATCAATTGATCGTATATATACATTAGCAGCGTAGGCGTCTTGAGAGGCGTCTACGAAGCAGTGTAGCTACATCCAGACAGTAGATGAACATGAAACAAATCGCGAAACTAAAACGGAAAGAAAAATATTAAGTTTTGAAGATAAATTTAGCCAAACTTTCTTAATATGATCAGGAACAGGATCATCACAATCAAGTTTTAATTTCCATATTTTCTGGAGCAGTAATTTCAATGTAATAGTGCAGGCGCTCAGGAGGATCGAATATTCTGCAAGTATTAGACAGAATAATTCGTTTTGTTGTGTGTAGTGTTAGTGTAAGTATTGATAGAAAAGTTCTAGAATCTGTATCAGGAGACCAAACAAGTCCTAAAACGCTAGATTCCTTATTGAGATTGAGTGATTCTGATTCTGTTGATTGGCTGAATATTTGAGGACAATTAGTTCTAAATTTATGAATAGGAAACCATGCGGAAGCTAATGTTTCAGTTACACCTTTATGAATGTGAGCTAACTTATTTTCTGTAGATGCACCTGGCGACAGATCATCTACATAAAAATCATGTACAATGATCTCTGAGATAACAGGATCAGGACATTCTTTGGATAATTGTAATAAACATCGTGTGCTTAAGAATGGAGTGGATGCTGTGCCATAAGTTACCGTGTTAAGTTGTAAAGTGTTAAGAGGCCGTGTTTCATCACAGAATGAGCTGGAGATGTCGTTGCGATGGATTCATGTTCACCTGCCTGTACATTTTTGTAATATCCCCATTCAATGCATATTTATGTTCACGAAAACGCACGAGAATGTTAAATAGTTCATCTTGAACCACCGGCCCTACAGCTTGTATATCATTTAAAGACCTTTTTTATGTGGTTTTAGCTGATGCGTCAAACACCACACGTAATTTAGTGGTTTCACTTTACTTACGTATGACCGCGTTATGTGGTAAAAAATAAACCAAAAGATGGTCTTTCAATTTGAGTTAAGTGACCTAAATCTTTATATTCCTTTATAAAGTCTATATATTGAGTTTTGAGAACAGAATTTTCATTTAACCTTTTTTCTAAATTTAAAAAACTTATTTCATCTAAAAGGAAGGAGTCACCCAAGGATTTTTCAGGATCCTCAAGCAGTGGCATCAAAACTGAAAATCTACCGTTATATACTCGCGTAGTATTGACAATAAAATGTTGTTCACAAAACTTATCACTGGCCGATAAAAGAATTTTTGTAAGTAGACTTTCTTCGAGCTTCCAGAATTTTTCTAAAGTGTTACTGATTTCTTTTGTAAAATGGCAGCTTTAATGTTATTATTTTGTTTTGTTTCACATTTTAGAGGACCAACCACAACCCAACCAAGTTTTGTATCTTGAAAAATTGGATTGTGATTTCCTAGTTTTATTTGATTAGCAGAAATGATTTCAAAAAATACTTCAGCACCAAGAAGAAGATCAACTTTTGAAGGTTGATAAAACCTTGGATCAGCAAGTTTCATGTTTTCAGGTAAGTTAAGTTCTGATACATGAATTAAGTTATTAGGTAAGTTACCGGTTATTTTGACATGATTAGGCATTTTATGTTTGCGCTATAAGAATTTAATAACGACTTTACAGTTAACTCACAACTTTCAGTTAAGCAAATTGGAGAATTGTCAATTCCGGTAACAGACGTATTAGTTTTAGTACTTGTTAATTTTATTTTATTTTTCAGGTTTTCCGTGACGAAACAGGATTGGGTGTCGGCATCAAGCAGAGCACGTGCAAGGTAAGTAGTATTATTTTTAGGATTTACCACTTTGACCACTGCAGTGCCCAGAAGGACTTCAGAAGAAGATGTAGCAGACAAGGAAACAGGTAAAGAATTCAAGGCTGTTCAACTTGTATTATCTTGTTTATTATCTTGAGGTTTGTGTAATAATGTATTATGTTTATGTTTACAGAGTCCACATGGACCCAAGCGACATTCAGGAGCCTTGTGGCCTTACGCAAACAATTCATGCAAAGATCAAGTTTTAAAATTTGCGGTCTATAAGAAAGGAATTGATTTGTGAGATTAACGGTTAAATGGTTCTGTGTTGAATAATGCTTTTAAATGATTATTTATCAAAACCTTTTTAGTATCATATCTACTGCATAGAAGGTCCCAAGCTACTGTGTAATTTTTTGATTAAAATTCAATGGATATAATAGCCACTGTCGCACTGCCCCCGAGTGAGGCGCGCAAATAGTGAAATTTGTTTATGTTTGAAATATTATTGGTTGAGTTTATAAGAGAATCAAAAGTATCGCGAAACTCTAGCCATTTAAGGTAATTTCCATCAAATTTAGGGAAATCAATTGTAGGCAGTTTAATATTATTAAAAGAGTAAGAACTAGAACTGCTCCTACTAAGAGAAAAGGGTGGAACGTTGTTTTTTTTTTGTTCAATAGTTTCATGAAAAGCACGGTGACATTCAATGAGCATTTGAGCTGTGGATACCGTAAAATAAAATTGGTTTTCGACGGCATCTCTTTCTGGTAAATGTTCATCGGACGAAAGTTCCAATTTAGTTTGAACGGTATCAAAATCATAAAACAAATTTTCGATTTTAACCAAACGTAACGGTAGTTATTTAATTTGAACTTAAGAAATATTTTCACCTTAGATTAATTCAATAACTGAACTTCTTTAAACTTGGTTATACGACCCTTTATTGATCCACGTGATGACTTTAATTCATTTGCTTGCATTTTATCAGTATCAATTTTAGGTGTTTCTTCCGCAAAAGATATTATGTTGGAGCAAATTGAGAAAGCAAATGACGTCTTGTAATAAAGTTCCAATAAGTTATAATTCAACACGACGATTTGGCGTAAACAAAACAAAGTGATTAGCGCTCGAACACAATAGGCGAGCGAAGTCGACCGGCCGCAGCGTAGCGCACAGGTAGGTACTTTGGCGTCGAGCCGAGCGACGTGGACTTTGGACCGAGCCACGCGTTAGATGACTCGGTGGACTCCTGGAGTGTTTGATAAAAATTTATGTTAATATTATGTTTAAACTATTTGTATATACTAAGTTCCGATGTTATATTACTGTAAAATGATACTATAATATGTTTAACTACATACAACCACAGTAAAAGTAAAAATTATGTTTTTAAACAAAATAGAAATCTGAATATTTTAATTACTCTTAAGATTTTAATTACTTTTTATTAAAATTAGGAAATATTCTAACGAAATAAGTATATTTCTAGTTTAAAGTACTAAAGTTATGTATTTTATGTTATATTGTGATGTATTTTGTCTTTCTATAACAAATACACATGTGAATAGCCGTATTATGACAGACTTTTGCACTATTTAATTAAACATAAACTGAACCTTACGCGAGTTTATTATGTTTCTAAATTTTTAAGATTTATGATATTTATGATTTATGTACGATTCACGCAAATTAAAGGGGATTGGAAGAATAAAGAAAGGAAATAAAGAATACTCCCCTGACAAGCAGCGCCGCGACGATTACTTTTGTCACCCAAAATGGCTCCTCCAGATATAGGTCTTCGAAATAATAGCCAAAGATTGCAGCCGTGTCCTGTCACGGTCGCCAGTTTGTTTACGCAGGATTAAAGCTTCATGTATTTGATTTTAAGAATTTAATTTCGTATTTAAGGGCCTATACTACCTCAAATGGCTTAGCATGATCCTCCGTTATGCTGAAAATACTGCAGCATTGATTTTGAAATAAATATATGGTGAAGTTGAGGATTAATGTTGAGTACTATGTTAGACGAAAACACGATTCCATAAAATTTTCTCGATAGAAAAAAATCCAAAGTTACCTCCAAACCGAAAAATAAACCGCTGGTATTCAAAAAATACTTCAAATTAGATCATGAAACTTTGCATACTAACTGAATTATCTAACAAACATAAGCCCTGCTTTAGGGCTTATGTTTTTACTTTTTTAATTATCATTATTTTCACCGTAAAAAGAAATTACCTAAACTATCGTCGTTTTAAAGTTGTTCCTGCTGCCCGACATCGCCGCTCACTCGCTTCGGCTTTCGAACAGGACAGCTGTGTCGCTTGCGCTCAGAACACACATTACGCAACAGGACGACTTAAAATAAAAATATTGAAATAGATACTTAAGTTTATAGTGTTGGCGCAATGGGAAATAAGCGTAATAAAAATAAGATGCGACTGGGTTGGCGTAAAGAAACGTATGATAAACGTAATGAAATAAGTATCTACCGACCTATCTACTTACAGTATTAGTGATTACAAATATGTAGAAATTTAGCATATGACA